>QLTV01002719.1:1549748-1560531 GCA_003457575.1 Thermophis baileyi | reverse complement strand
GAGAGAGAGAGAGAGAGAGAGAGAGAGAGAGAGAGAGAGAGAGAGAGAGAGAGAGATTGAGGCTTCATATGTTCTTGTGAAACAGATTTTACTCTCAGACTAGCGAACATAAGAATTTAATCCATTAGATTACCTGAGGATGCTAATTAAATTCTGCCATCTAGTGGTTTCAAAGAGCAGCATCCCAAGTACCACTTGCATTTATATAGACGGGACACAGAGGGAAATAGGATGTAAGGGTACTTATGTTCTCACATCAGCACTTCCATAGTTTGAACAATTAATAGGGTTGCCCAAAGCTTCAAAATAGCCCTTCACTCTAATGAAATTTCATGCAGCTGCTGACTGAAGCAAACAAGCACTCTCTTCTCTTATAAAAGAAAACTGGTGGATTACAGTACTACTGTATGCTTAACTTTACTGTGTTGGCAGTTTAGTAGCCTTGACAAGATTCCTATGCATACTCAGAAGTTAGGACTATCTACAAATATCCATAAGGTGATTTGATAGCCAAGAATCAAACACTTCCCTCCTTTCCTGCCATTCATGGTTTTGGGGTTTTGCTTAAGAAAAATCTTTTCTAGTGAGCTATGCAAAGAGATAAATATGCAAATGCATTAAAAGCCTCTGCTGGAGGGCATGCTAGAGGCAACAGGAAATACCTTGATGAGGCAGGTCCTAGTGCCTTCCCCCCACCACAAAAACTGTATAGCCTCTGTATCATGAAGAGGACAAAGAAGAATCCTTCACACAAGTCTGCTGATTAGCCCAATATTTTGAGTTCACAGAAGACAGGATCACAAATCAAGCAGACTAGATGGGTTCTAGCAGCATACCAAGCCTAAAATATTATGCAATTTGTGTTTGGTGATGCTGTGTAAATCCAGGGTCAAGAATTAAGTGTTTTTCTAAATTGAAAATACAAAAAGCAAGGAATGAAAAACATCTCTAAATCACACCAATTCAGCCCATTTCCCTACATATTAATAATAGGACTCAACAAGTGGATAAAAATGCCAAATCCTGTCTAAACATCTGAGTGACTGTGCAACTAGCCAGGATAATAATTTAAACTTGTATGCCATCCAATTCCCAATGACTCTTAGGATGCTAATCTCAGAAGGCTGGGGTCTCCACATAAGTTGCCTACCCCATTCCTTTGCATCATATTCACAATTCTTAATTGTTCTAGAAGCTAAGGCCCCTAAGCTAAGAAAACATGTAGAAAGCAGAAAACACTATATAGCCCCTACTTGTCCAACTGGTTTTCCAGCTTCTTTTCTTTTTCTGTCTTTTAACAAGTAGGTATTTTTTAGTTTTGAGCTAGGCCAGCCTTTAATAATAATAAAAACAAACAAAAGAGCACATGCAAAAGACATTTTTAAAAATCGAAGCTATAGACAAGTCAGATACAAAAATGCAACAGAATTCCTAGAAACCTGGCACTTTGACAAATCAGCCATTAAAAGGCAAATTGAGAAAAGCTTTATCTATAAACTGCTCAGTCAGTGTCACTCCTAATCATAGCCTTTTTAATTACACCACTCTTACAGTATTCAACAACCAGATAAGCAGTAATCAGTACTAGATAAAGAGGAACAATACCCCAGTCAAGGCTGAAAGTCAAACTACCTCTTAAAAACAGGCAACAAACTTGACTCCCACATGCTGATGATGTTACCTCGTCTGATTAAGAAAAAGAAAAGCAAGGACACAGAACACCAAGATCCCAACCATTCAACCCTGAACTCCGTTTATTTTCCCCCTTTGCAATATAAATACATTTTACTTCGAACTGATCACGGTGAACAACACACACATATGCATTTAATTAAGGTGTGTGTAAAGAGCTGCGGTCAAGTTTACAAGGCTGTATCCAATCTTTCTTAACTGAACCTTCCAATCAAAATTGCCAAATCGATTCTTGTGCTTGTGCATACTTTTTACCCATTTGAAGTTTTCAACAGAATCAACTCCACAATTCTGATCCCCCTCCAACCATTCAAATTGGATTTGGAGTGAAGTACAGTTTTAGGTGCAAAACATGTTTGAACTTTGAGCTGCTAACACTCCATTTTAATAAAATCTAGTAAATGTTTCCACAATTCCGATTTTATTTGCTAAAAAAACGAAACTTCTACATTTTGGTCACCCAGTGGATGAAGTGACTGGTGCCAAGTTTGTGCGCTAGCTCATTTAGATGTAAAATTGATGCGTAGATTTAACTTAGCTAGTCATCTTAAAGTTCGATTTTATGCCAACTACCCTAAAGCATGATTTGCTTAACCCTGTTGTTATTGAGTTGGGAGGCACTGACTCAAGTTTTGCCGGCTTAGACCAATGTGACGGTCTGGTTCTACCAATTCATGCGTTCCAAGCCTTCAAACGTTAGTCCGGGGGCTTATTTTGGAGAAACGTTCTACCGATCTTACTGAGTGGAGGTGAGTCATAAAATGAGCGTGGGTCGCAATATCAGTTTGTCTACAAGACAATGAATGAGCAGAGCATCTCTGTCGAATCGCCCACTCAAGTTGGGCACCTTTGCGACGTGCAAAATGCTTTCCAAACACGAGCACCTCCTTGCCTTGATTCTTAACAGAGAGGAGACAAGCAACGACGGGCATTGTGGATCAACGACCCGGCTTCCTTTTGCACGCAGCCGTTTGCCATCGGCGAAGAAAACAGCGATCCGCAACGCCTTCGATTCCAGTAGGGAGAAATGAGGAAAAGAGAAAAAGGAGGGGGGGGGGAAAGGAACATATCAATCGATGATTCCGCACTCTCCCTCGCAACGGCGAGGGCGGGGCAAGAAGAGCAGAGGCATTCGCCGCGCTCGACCTCTCGGCGCTCTCCCTCTCAAGTACGCGCCCCGCCTCCCCCGCTCTTCCCGCGCGTTGATTGGGCGAGAGCGGCCCCCCAAGGCTCCGGCTCCCGCGCTTCGCCATTTTAGCCCGGGAGAAAAGGAACGCGAGCGCGGGAAGTGCGTTCGAGAACGGGGGCGGCAACTTCACAGCCGTTTTTCCTTCCCCCCCCCCTCTCCTCGAGCCGTTAGTCCGCGATGGGACCCTGCGACGGTTCAAGCATGCGGGCCCTGCTGGAGACCCTCGAGGACCCAAGCGCCTCGCCGGGGGTGTTGACAGACGCGTGGCTGACCCTCACGAAGTGAGTCCCGACCATGACTCCTTGTGCTCTCCGCGATAGGATGCGAGAGACGTGCCCGGCAGCGGCAGTCTGGCCAGCCGTGTACAGGATATTTAAAAGAAAACAAAACCAAAACCAAGTTTGTTTAGGGGGTGGCATTATTCTTGGCGCCCGTACGGACTGTCCGAGAAGCCTGTATATATATAATATACACCAAATGGTGCATGTAATCCAGACACCTCTTTGCCGAATCCAGGGGGTTACTGAGAGTCTCTTCCTATTGCAGCGCAGCATCCTGACGCTATTCAGCTTCCTGAGCCATCGCCACCTCGGATTTCTTTTCATTGCCTAATGCCCTCCTCGGAAATGAGGGGGGGGAGGGATAGGTGAAACCTTTGCCCCCTGCCATTCTCAGTCTTGGGTTGAAAAGGTTCCACAATTCACGTGCTTTCTCTTTGCTTTTTTTTATTATTATTTCTTGGGTTTTAAACATGCCAGCAGGGATTCTGTGCTTTTTTTGAAAAATGCTGTAGAGAAGACGGGGGTTTTTTTGGGGGGGGGGAGTGTTTGGACATACTGATGGTTCTCATTTAAATTAGGGTTGTTTTTTTCTGAATTTCAATTCGACTGGTGAAGCTTTGGTGAGGGGCACCCTTTCTTGGGATATTTGTTTGCTGCACAATCAAAGGCAAAAATATTCTGATAATGGCATGGGAAAAAGGCATTAGTGCCATATCCCACTACAACTTTTTTTTTTTAAAATAGGTACCGTTGATTATGTGCCATTGAGTAGTTTCATAGATTTTGTTCCAGGATGATCTGTTCCCAATCTGGTTCTTCAGGTACTTGATGGGTACATTGGTATACCCATCACCAATGTCATTGAGTCCATCCGTTTTGATGCTGGTCATCCTCTTCTTTTTCCTTTCACTTTCCCAGCACTGCAGACTTGTCTAGGAAACTAGGTCTTCACTTCACACAATGTATCCAGAATATGATAATTTGATCAAACGAAAACTCTGGGTTGATCTATTCTGTTATGCATTTATTTTGGAGGGTTTTTTTCCCTTGCTATCCAAAGTACACTCAGGACCCTTCTCCCACAAATGAAGTTCAAAAGTATCAATCAGCTCTTTTCCTTTCTTCATTCTTCAAAATTCAACTTTCGCTTCCATAGTGTCACAGTGAAGACTTGCCTGCACAGTTCTGATCTTTGAAGATACAGATAGCTCCCAGCATCTGAATATCTTTTCCAAGGTCTTCATGGCTACTCTACCAAGAGCTGAATTGAGAAGTGTTTCTTGGCTGCTGATTTCTGTACTGTTGCTAATTGATCTTAAAAGACAAGCTTATCAGTATAGATAGTCCTCATTTAGTGACCACAATTGGGGCTAGCAGTTTGATCGTAAATTGTCCAAAGCACCTGAAGCCAGGACAAGAAGCAATGGATGGAAACCAATCAAGGAGAGAACCAACTTAGAACTAAGGAGAAATTTCCTGACAGTTAGAACAATTAATCAGTGGAACGACTTGCCTCCGAAAGTTGTGGGTGCTCCAACACTGGAGGTTTTTAAGAAAAAATTGGACAACCATTTATCTAAAATGGTATAGGATTTTCTGCTTGAGCTGGGAGTTGGACTAGAAGACCTCCAAGGTCCCTTCCAACTCTGTTATTCTATAAAGCAAAGTGGTCACTAAGTGAAACCACAATTGTGCTTTTCCTTCAGCTTTGCTTTGTAGACCTTCAAAAGTTATAAATGCGAGCATTGGTCACAAAGTTATTTTTTCATCACCATCAGAACTGTGAATGTGAAATAGGCAGTCACTATACAAGTCTACTTGTATCTTCATTTCCAATTCTAAAGCTGGTTGTTGTACCTGTTGTCATTAATTTTAATTCCATTTTTTTTACTCTGTTCCTTAACTATTTACTAGAGCTTGGAGATTCTTTGCATTAGTAGTAGTACCATCAGCAGTGCACATACTGTATAATTGATACTTATTTCTCCAGTTTTAAAACCATGCTCATCTTTTTTCATCCCACTTTCTTTTAATAATTGGGAGAGGTGATCCATGGGATCCAGATCACCTGGTCCCATGCCATAAAGGACTTTAAGGGTTAAAACCAGCACTTTGAATTGGACCCAGAAGCAAACTGGTAGTCAGTGCAGCTCTTGGTATGGGATGTAATGTGTGTTCTGTTAGGAGGACACATAACTGCCTGTGCTGCTGCATTCTAAATCAGTTGAAGCTTCCTGATAATTCTTCAAGGGAGCACTATGTAGAGCACATTATAGTAGTCTAGAAAAAAAAGAATGATAGTTTGCATACTCTGAAGTCTCTTTTGTATACACGCTCTTTTCTCTCTCATTCCTTGAAATGTTGAGTGACTTCCAATTTGTTGGCTACTATGTCATTCTGCAAATTTAATGGCATAGTTTGGTTAGACCTTGACTGATTTTCCTTCTGTTGCTTGCCATATTTCAATCAGTATTCCATCCTGTAGCCTTCCAATCTGGTAATGACTGGGAGTACTGATCTAACTTCATCTCCTAATACAAGAGGTTCTTGTGAGTAGGGTTGTGAGTAGGGTGAGTGTTTCTTAAACTTTTTTCTCTTAAGATCTCTTCCCACTTTTAAAAGTTATGAAAGACCCCAAAAGATATTTTCTTTATACAGTGGTACCTTGGTAATAATCATCATTAATTTGTTCCTGGAGGCGCGATGAATACCAAAAATGAGTACCAAACATTTTTTCCTATAAGGAATAATGTGAGTCATAAGGCAGCCAACACTGACAGGTTCTAGTTTGTGCATTGAGTACCAAACAAATGAGTACCGGGAAAATGTGTTCGCATCAAAATGTATTGAGTACCAAATCTGATGAGTTTCAAAGCAGTTGAGTACCAAGGTATCACTGTATGGGTTTTATTTATCAATATCATTAAGTGTTGTACCTTGTGATTCTTGACGAATGTATCTTGTCTTTTTATGTACACTGAGAGCATATGCACCAAAGACAAATTCCTTGTGTGTCCAATCACACTTGGCCAATAAAGAATTCTATTCTATTCCATTTACTATATTAAAAATTAAAATGAATAAATTTACTGCCATTTGCAAATCTTATAATACTGCTGCATATCTCTTCTAACTGCTCTCTTTAAGTTACTTGTTAAACTCCTTTCTGGGATTTTTGGCTTTGGCTTCTCTTCTCTTAGTAATTTTCACTGTTTGTTCTGACTTCCAATTTGCTTTCTTGAAAGCATGAGATAAAAAGGGAAATACGATTAAATCTGGTTTACACCATTATTTGTTGTACCATGTCATAACTTTATATTCTGACAAACCATTTTTGCTTCCACCCCCCATTCATACATATTTCATACATTGCCTTTTGTTCTTTAACATTCTTGTCTCTTTTTTGGAATCTTACCAACTCTGTTTAATGGCAACTTTCAATCATTATTCATTCCCTTTGCATAACAAAACTATTGCATTTTACTTCTTTCATAGTATTCATTAATTTCTGTGTTCAGTCTATATTCATTTAGCACCCATTCCTTGTCTATGGAGATTCTCAATCATCCAAGTCATGGTTGTCCCAAAAGTACCTTTCAAAAGACAACTGGATTTTCTTGGGTTTTTTTCCCCTTGAAAGCATTTCAATTTTCATCCAAGAGAACTAAAGAAGTTTCTCGGATGAGAAGCAAAACATTTTCAAGAGAAAAAAAACCCAAGAAATTCCAGTTGCCTTTTGAAAAGCACCTTTGGGATACCCACTCCTCCTTGATTTATGCACTCCCCTGGGTTCAGCTTCTCATGACATGACCAACTATTTGTTCCATGTAGTAAAGTCACAGAAGCACACCCTTATACAGAGTTGTTTTTACTTTTGTCAATGCATTTTTTTTATCAGCAGGCCACTTACTACTCACTATTTTGTATTTCTGTTCTTGATATTTTTCTACTTATTTTCCCATTGTCAATAAACATTATATGAACTCATTTGCCACTTTCTCTATTAGATACCTTGGTCTTTAATACATTATTTTTCAGATCCATAGTCTTTACGATATCTTAATCTAACATTTGCTAGAAATAATTCAGATTCTCAGTTATCAGCATTCATGGTGCCAGACAAACTTTTAACATCACTATCAGCATTCCTTTCACATTTATCCCCAAATACTTTATTGGGGTATTAACAGAAAGCTTGAAGAGCTTGAAGTTCTCGCAAGCAAAGTCTGATACTGATAAATGTCTATCATGATCAAATTCATAACTGAGTCATGGGTTGTATTAGCTAGCCTTTAAATAGTTATGTATTTGCTTACATTTGAGCACTTTTTAACTGAAAGCTTGTTTGTTTTTCAATATTAAGTCGCTTGACTGAAGAGGAGGAAGATGAAGAAGAAGGGAAAGAATTTGCAGCTGAGGTTGAAAACTCTTTTACCCAGCTTTACAAGATATTTATGGTATGTATTTCACTTCTGCTCTTAGTCTTTATTTCTCTGTTTAGTTATCTGAATACTTCAGGCTAAAAAAGTTTGAGTTGCTTTCTCTCATCAGAATTGGGCAAGATTATCAGTTCAAACTTTTAATTTGAAGAAATGCATACTTTTGTAAGTTTTTAACAATTTGAATCATGTCAAACTACTATTGATTTTTTTTATTGAAGATGAATGTGTAAAGAAATGTAATGTGCTATCAAGTTTGCCCGTTAAACCAGAGAAATAAGTTTATTCATTTTTCATATCAAGATCACTAAATTACTGATCAACTTTGGTGTGTGGATTGGAGAAATAACCTGCAAATTAACTAGCTTTTGTATTTTTGGTCGGCCTCCAAATTAGCTGGAAATCCATTTTCATACTTTCCAGTAAAGTGACTACGGATGGTGATTGAAGAGCATCTAGAGCAGTGGTTCTCAACCTTCCTAATGCCGCGACCCCCGCCCCGCCGCCGCAACCCCTGCCCCGCGCATGATGAGGTGACAAAGGGAGCGTGGCAGGCTAGCGCGCGCTTAGGCGACCCCTGTGAAAGGGTCGTTCGACCCCCAAAGGGGTCGTGACCCACAGGTTGAGAACCGCTGATCTAGAGGTTTACAAGATTGGGGAATGTTGGATTAGAGAATGATACCAGTTTCAGATCTTGACAAATTGAAGTAATATGAAGTAAACTGGTCAGTCTTCTGTTGAATTGAAGTAAACTGGTCAGTCTTCTGTTGTGTGAATTTAGATTTATTTTCTTTCCTGTTTAGACACATATTCCTATTGAAAATTTGGAGTTGAGCAGTGCAGCTTTACAAGCTTTAGGATTCTGTGTGTGTAATCCAAAGATTTCTTCCTTATTATGCGGTAAATACCTTTTTATATTATAAACATTGATAAACTATAATCAGTTTGACTAACCAGTTTCTTCTAGTGACTGACATCCATAGTCTAGGTGTATATCTGTAGATAATGCATATACAGAATTACATAATCACAGATAAAAATGGAATGTGTTAGTTTTAAATCTGTTTCCCATTGGCTAAATTTCAGCATAAATAAACCACAGAATGTTTTGGTTGGTTCATGCTTCAGCCAAAATAAAACCTGCAGGGATCCAATAATGATTTTTTTTAAATAATAATTTCTATTAAAGATTAAAAATACAAAAGACAAATACAAATAATCTGTGGATTTCCCTGACATCAAAATAGTCACATGAGCAGTACTTTGGTATATTTTTTGCTACCTGTTGGCATACTACCAGGGGTATACATCATTATGAAAGAAGCCTCTATCCAGAACAGCTGTTTCTATACAGAATAGTTGAGCCATCCCTTTATGAAATTAGTCTGAACTTCATACAGACCACTATTGCTACTATCAATTATTACACAGTGATAATACCTAGAACAATAATTACTGGTTTTTTTTTTCTTTTTTTAAAACAGAAATAGAAATACATGAACTACTGTCTATATTAAACAGTGTTGCTATAAATTCAGGAGACAAACACATTCGCACAAGAGCACTCTGGGTGATCTCAAAGCAGTCGTTTCCTCCAGATACGGTTGGAAAGTTGGTGAGTAGGATTTGTTTTCATCACCTATAAATAACAGTTGATGAAAAGTCTTACTATACTTAACTCATTATATTTTTTCAGGTACCCAATATTATTGCTATGCTAGAAACAGTATTTCATAAAGGAGATTCACATTCCATGGTGGTTGAACATGAAGCACTAAATGTTATCATCCGGTATGTGTTAAGATATACATTTGTTAAAAGAAGTAAGAGGAGAAAGACTTCTGTTTAAATTTTGACCTGTTTACATTGTAAGCTATAGCACTGTTGCTATGATTGTACTACATGCTCAGTAGCGCCTATGTTTTGAATTTATTGTATTATTGGAGTATTATTGGAGAAATTGTATATGTGGGGTGTTCTTTTTTAAATTTCTATTTTCCAGTTAAGCTACTAACTATATTAGATCTTTATTGACATTGTATTTCATATTATAATTGGAGCACTCCAATTGTGGCAATGTAACATAAATGGTAGTTCTGTAGTGTAGTAGATAGGAAACTGCTGCTTGTAAGAGTTAGTTTGGGGAAGGTTTTCCATATTGCTTCAACTTTCAACAGTCTATTGAAATGAGCAAAGAATTCTGGATCATATTCTAGGTTTTACTTAATCTAAAGTGATATTAATTTATTTGTGGTCTGAATCAGCTGAAAGGGCTTTATTATTGCACTGGTAATTGGCCCATGGGATAATTGACAATGGATTAAGTTATCTTGTCCCTGGTCTGCTGAGACCCCTTCAATTAGCCTATGAAGCACTGTAATGTTATTCAGAATAGACTATGTAAACCACTGCCACGTGAGAACGAGATTCACATACACTTGCATACTCGGTTCTTTCGACAAACTTTTGCAAAAATTTTGGAAACTTACTCATATTTGTGTTTACAAAACTTATCCATATTTGTGTTTCTAAAATCTAGGCTGATAGAACAGGCTCCATCTGACATGGAGGAACAGGCTGTGATGTGGGCTAAGATGATAATTCCTTTGCTGGTTCACTCAGCTCATAAAGTACAGTTAAGAGCTGCTAGCGCTTTGGAAATGGGTCTCCCACTTCTTCAGCAGCACCAAGAGGTGACAGCAATCGCTGAACAACTCCTGACTACTGTAAGTCAAATATATCTTAAATGTGTTTGCAGAGCACCACAGAGCTAGACATACAGTGGGGCAAAAAAGTATTTAGTCAGCCACCAATTGTGCAAGTTCTCCCACTTAAAAAGATGAGAGAGGCCTGTAATTGACATCATAGGTAGACCTCAACTATGAGAGACAAAATGAGAAAACAAATCCAGACAATCACATTGCCTGATTTGGAAAGAATTTATTTGCAAATTATGGTGGAAAATAAGTATTTGGTCAATATCAAAAGTTCATCTCAATACTTTGTTATATATCCTTTGTTGGCAATGACAGAGGTCAAACGTTTTCTGTAAGTCTTCACAAGGCTGGCACACACTGTTGCTGGTATGTTGGCCCATTCCTCCATGCCGATCTCCTCTAGAGCAGTGATGCTTTGGGGCTGTCGCTGGGCAACACGGGCTTTCAACTCCCTCCAAAGGTTTT
>QLTV01002719.1:1518954-1548243 GCA_003457575.1 Thermophis baileyi | reverse complement strand
GTTGTGTTTCTACCAAACAGTTCTACTTTGGTTTCATCTGACCATATGACATTCTCCCGATCCTCTTCTGGATCATCCAAATGCTTTCTAGCAAACTTCAGATGGGCCCGGACATGTACTGGCTTAAGCAGGGGGACACGTCTGGCACTGCAGGATCTGAGTCCCTGGCGGCGTAGTGTGTTACTGATGGTAGCCTTTGTTACGTTGGTCCCAGCTCTCTGCAGGTCATTCACTAGGTCCCCCCGTGTGGTTCTGGGATTTTTGCTCACTGTTCTTGTGATCATTTTGACCCCACGGGGTGAGATCTTGCGTGGAGCCCCAGATCGAGGGAGATTATCAGTGGGCTTGTATGTCTTCCATTTTCTAATTATTGCTCCCACAGTTGATTTCTTCACACCAAGCTGCTTGCCTATTGCAGCTTCAGTCTTCCCAGCCTGGTGCAGGTCTACAATTTTGTGTCTGGTGTCCTTCGACAGCTCTTTGGTCTTCACCATAGTGGAGTTTGGAGTGTGACTGTTTGAGGTTGTGGACAGGTGTCCTTTATACTGATAACAAGTTCAAACAGGTGCCATTAATACAGGTAATGTGTGGAGGACAGAGGAGCCTCTTAAAGAAGAAGTTACAGGTCTGTGAAAGCCAGAAATCTTGCTTGTTTGTAGGTGACCAAATACTTATTTTCCACCATAATTTGCAAATAAATTCTTTCCAAATCAGGCAATGTGATTGTCTGGATTTGTTTTCTCATTTAGTCTCTCATAGTTGAGGTCTACCTATGATGTCAATTACAGGCCTCTCTCATCTTTTTAAGTGGGAGAACTTGCACAATTGGTGGCTGACTAAATACTTTTTTGCCCCACTGTATTTCTTGCATGACCTTCATTCAGTCCCCATACAGCTATTTCACTAGATTTTCAGTCATGTATATTTTTGGCGTAAATTAAAAATCCAGAATAGAAATCACTGAAATGTGTAAAAATATATTATAAATACCAGAGTCGGTACTTTAAATATAGGAAGATAAATACAAATGAAGCCTGAACTGAAATGCATTATTTTGAAAGAGTATTAAAAATGACAGTTCACTGCTATTTGTAATTTCTAGCACAATACCATATATTAATATTTATATTTTTCCATATTAAATTGTATGTTCAGCTGTTTTTTAGTATAATCCTTTAGATTATTTAGATGTTACTAATACATTTATTCTGAATTAAATAAATGAATGCATACCTTATTGTAGTCTTAAAACATGCAAACTAAAGGAAAATTGATACAAATCAATAGATAAAAGATAGCAATAAAATAATATGTCAATCCAGTGTTTAAAAACTTAAGTCAAATTTCATATGATTGATACAGATCAATTCTGTAAGGGTTACAAGAATGCAATTTTTATAGCTGCACAATAAAATTTTGCAATTGTGTATAGTATGTAACTATGGAGTCTCTGTCAGCCAATTGATATTCAATGCAAAATTTATCTGAATAACTTGGATTTTTTAAAATAAAGACCATATTAGCATTTGATAAAAGTCTGATTTAAATTCACAATATAAAAGAACATCTACAGTTTTCTCTATCTTACCTTATTCTCGTAGGAGAAATCCTCTTGGGACCTGGGCTATTATAGCATCTTTAAAAAAATACTGAGGGTGTGGCATTAAGGCGAGCTCTAAAAAAATGTCCATTGATAACATGGAATAAGAGAGAAAAAACAGGCTTTGGAAGAGTGTCTCTGAGATTTTATGAAAAGCTGATAAATGTTTAAAAATCCTCTTAGGTTATTTGGTGGCTCTGTCCCAGATCCACAGTTTGATTACATATTTTCCATTATTAAAGGATAGTGAATACTCGGGCGACAATCCATAGGAGAGCAATTTGTTTGTAATACTCTTCCATGACCTTATATTATAGACTTTGGCCTATAATTACACAATAATATTAATGTTAGCCCTGTTACTGGAGTCAATTTAAACCTATTCAAAACATGTTTTTTCTCAGCAACCCAGTTTCTAATCTCAGAGAATACATTTCTGAATTGTGCCTCGTATGGTAATTATGCAGTGGACTTGCCACAAGTAATTTAATCATTCCTTCTTGCATCACATGGCATTTTGAAATTGCTTTGGTATTTTTCGGAGTGATGGAAGAGGCATAACTGCAGTTTCCTTCTAGATATTTGACAACTCCTAGACATTTAAAATAATTCAGAATGCTGTTCTAGGATCCTAGCTGACCATCTCTGAACAAACCCCCAAGAATCTCATCAAGGTGCATTTTTATCTAATTTAATACAACAGTTTAATAAATGTTCTCTATTATAATCCTACAGAAAGTAATTCCAGAACTCCAAAAGCTATTTTTTTCAAAACATGAAACATATATTCTGAAACTGTGGCCCCTGTTTGTAAAGCTGCTTGGAAAAGTAAGTTGGAGAAAAATTCTTTATAAGCTATGATACGGGAAGTACATTACAGTGTACAGTGATGCTGTATTTTTCCCTTTAGACACTGCATCATAGTGGAAGCTTTATCAATTCCTTGCTGCATTTAGAAGAACTTGGATTTCGTAGTGGCTCCCCGGTGGTGAAGAAAATAGCTTTCATTGCCTGGAAGAGTCTGATTGATAACTTTGCTTTAAATCCAGGTATGCTAAAATGTTGAGCAGTAATGTATCGGCAATGAATATACTCTTGTTTCTCATGTGCAGAGGGAAAACAGTGGTTAACCTGACACACAAAAGCATAGGAAGTTATTAGTGATGTTGATAGTTTAAATTAAATTAGTTGCCATCTTGTCACATACTATAGTTAATATAAGATTTACATAGTTGTTATTGTTGCCAGATGCCAGCTATCTCTTATGAGAATGTGCTTTTCACCCACTATAAATCATTTACTCAAATTTAAGTTCTGCCTGATTCCCAGCAACTCTGGGCAATTTTCAAATTTTAACAATTTTAATAATCTTTAAAAAAAACACAAATGAAAAAGAACAAAGGTGACAGACATAAGAAACCTGGATGGAAAGCCCCAAAGGTATTTTTCAAAAGACAACTGGGCTTTCTTGGTTTTTCCCTTGAAAATGTTTTGCTTCTCATTCAAAAAGCTTCTTCAGTTCTGAGAACAGTTCCACAACTGAAGAAGCTTCTTGGATGAGAAGCGAAACGTTTTCAAGGAAAAAACCCCAAGAAAGTCCAGTTGCCTTTTGGAAAGCACCATTGGGATAACCCTGACCTGGATGGTTGAGAATCTCCATAGACACTTGGATGGGAAGAAGAAAAAGAGGAAAATGTGCCTCAATCGTGCTTGCCAAAGGCCCATTGAAACACCAGAGTCTAAAATACTTTTCTAGATTATTAGCCTTTCCCATGAGAAAGCTTATAGAAGACTACATTTTGAAGTTTTTAGAGAGTTGGATAGGGAGTACAGAATTCAAATACAAGAACCATGGTAGCGCAGTGGTTAGAATGCAGTATTGCAGGCTAACTCTGCCAACTGCCAGCAGTTCAATTCTGACCGGCTCAAGGTTGACGTAGCCTTCCGAGGTCAGTAAAATGAGGAACCAGATTATGGGGGCTAATATACTGACATTGTAAACTGCTCAGAGAACGCTGTAAAGCACTATGAAGCAGTATATAAGTCTAAGTGCTATTGCTATCATTACACAAGTGTAAGATAATTATATTTCAGAAACACCCATAGAAAAGGAGTGGCTTATTTGTACTTCTTGTTTTTCTGTTGGTTTTCCTTCTTTCTTTCCATTTCTTGCACTTCGTATTTATATTTTTATTTTTTTCTTTCTGATATTAGTTTGGGTTACCTTTTAGAATTGTTAAAATCTTCAATAAAAAGTATTTTTTTTTAAAGGGGATGCCATATTTGTTAGACAAATCCATTTTCAATTCATAGCAACCCAGCGAGGCAAGAAGGATTAAACTTTGCTTCTCTTTCTATTCAATATAATAATAGATATTTTCAATCTCTGTTTTCCAAGATATATTATGCAGTGCAAAAAGGCTAAGATTGCTAATGCAGCCACTGACCTCTATTCATGTGAGAACTGAAACTCTGGCACTGACCAAGCTTGAAGTTTGGTGGTATTTATTAATGAGGCTTGGATCTCAGCTTCCAGCCCACTTTGAACAGGTAACTTAATGTTTGTTGTTAAATTAATATTGAGCATTAGTTAAAATGGGGTTCTGAAAGACTTTTGCATTTACATTTCTATGCAATATCTGACATATTGGTTGTGCTCTTGTATTTATTTATTTATTATTTATTTAGGGAATTTATATTGCCGCCTATTCGCACATGGCGACTCAAGGCGGCTTACCGAATATAAAAACCCCCATATAAAAACAATAAAATTAATAAAAGAAGAGTCATATAATAAATTAATATATTAAAATCACCCCCTCCTCACACGAGCCATTTAATGGGCTCCATCCCGCTCTGGGTTCCCCAGGCCCACTGGCAGAACCAGGTCTTCAGCGCCTTCCAGAAGAGTGCTAGAGTGGGGGCCATTCTAATCTCTGGGGGAATGATGTTCCAGAGAGAGGGGTCCACCACGGAGAAGGCCCTTCTGGGTCCCACCAGGTGTATCTCCCTCGGGGATGGGACCCGCAACATTCCCTGCTTCCCTGCTCTGATGGGTCAGGTAGATGTGACCGGCAAGAGACGGTCCCTCAGATAACCTGCTTCCAAGCCATGAAGGGCTTTAAAGGTGACTACCAGCACCTTGAATTGCACCCGGAAGCAAATCTGCAGCCAGTGCAGCTCCCTCAGGAGAGGTGATACATGTGCACACTGGGGTCTGCAAAAAACCATGCGGGCCGCTGTATTTTGCACCAACTGGAGCTTCTGGATGCTCTTCAAGGGCAGCCCCAGGTAGAGCGTGTTGCAGTAGTCAAGACGGGAAGTGACTAGGGCATGAGTGACTGTGAGTAGGAATTGTTGGTCCAGGAAAGGGCGTAACTGGCACACAACCCGCAGTTGCACAAAGGCCCTCCTGGCCACGACCGCCACCTGCTCTTCGAGCAGGAGTTGTGAGTCCAGGAAAACCTAGATTACGCACAGGGTCTGTTTGGGGTAGTGCCACCCCATCCATGACCAGAGGTGGCAATTCTCCCTGAGCCAACGAACCCCAAACTCAGAGCCACTCGGTCTTGCCAGGGTTTAGTTTCAATCCGTTGCTCCCCATCCAGCCCCTAACAGCCTCCAGGCACTGCGAGAGGGAGGACACGGCATCGCTTAACTCTCACGGGCCGAGACATACAGCTGAGTATCATCATGGTGACGGATGATCTCACTCAGTATGCATTGTCCCATTCACTAAATAATATCTGTATGCCGTAAATATCTCTTGTTTATTGCTAGAATAAATTATTGAGACCTGATCTGCCCATTTATTTTATTTTGGGGCTTATGCTTCAGTATTTCTTTTTTAGGTTTGTGTACCATTAATTCAGAACACTTTAAGCCTAGATGCCTCTCTGCTACAAGAAAATTCATCACGGTTAATTTCTAATCAGAATTTAGCTATACCAGGTTCTTCACGAAAATCAGGTATGAAGCAAGCAGGTACAAGCACATTGGCAGCTGAGGGGAGGGAGGGGAAGCACTGGGAAGGTTGGGAGGTGGTGACCACACTGGTGGGATATGGCATTGTGGAGGGGGAGGAAGAGGACCATCTCAATTCTTCCCAATTGTACCACTGATCTGAAATGGTTCACACAACCTACAAAATATGTTAGTTCTGGGTTTAAAAGGAAAAAATCCTTTTTCCATTTCTTTCACACTCCTAGTCTGTCCCAAGGCATTTGCCCTGCAAAGTAGAACATTTTGAGTAGACTTTCTTTGCTCCTTGCCATTCCTGAAAGTAAGTAAGCTTTGTTAAGGTGATATTATTAACGAGCACTGCAGTTTAGAATTGTGTATCTGTAGTTTAAGCATAGGACCACTAATGGAAGATAATGTCATACATTTGGGGAAACTTTCTAAATAAAATACGCTGGCTAGCTTTGAAGTACAATCCTATTGTTAGAACCACGAGACATAATCAGATCTTCAACCTCATTTCCATCAGCCAGCTCTTCAAGCTACTCCTGCTAGGGTGAGGTGTTGTGGTTTTTTCCCCCCATATGAATCATTTTCTTTGCTAGAAATGAGAGAAAAAACAATGCAATTTTTTATTTCAGGGGTTTTTCCTTTTGGAAATGTTGCCAATCCAAGGATGACTTTGAATTCTAGCAACGAAGGAGCTGTTATTCCATCTATTCAGCTTCTAGGAATTGAAATGCTACTTCACTTCTTTATGGGACCAGAAGTATTGACTTTCGCCAAGGAAAATAATATTGTACTTAGTTTAGGTAACTATTTGTTTGGTAAAATAACTTTTGTAACAAGGTAAAATACTATAGCCTTAGTTTTATTTTTAAAAACTGCTGATTTGTCAGTGATGGAAGTTCTTTACTGTCTCCTTATATAGAACCTCTTCAGTACCCAGTAATCACCAGTTGTTCTTTCTTCTGCAAGTATGCCAGTGTTTTCATAAATGCAGCTCAGGATGGTTTCATTGCAATTGGAAAAGATGTTTCTGGTAAGGACTTTATGTGCAGGTTAGATATTTATTGTAAGCAGGTATCTTCAACTCTAAAGACAAAAGGCATTAACTATAGGAATGCTATATAAATATAACTAAATAAATAAAAAATAAATCAATTAGCTAGTTCTTGCCATCAAGTTTAAAGTGAAAAAGAGGCATGTCATAAAAAGATGGGGTGGAAATGATGATCGCGGTTCATTTTAATTGCTCAGATAGATAGAACTGAGCATTTTACTGTCTGTACTCCATTGGCACTGGATTTTGAGTCTTTGGTTGGACTGTTCCTTGCAGACTTATTCCATTTTTTCTTCTTTGCTCCTTACCATTCCTGAAAAGTAAACTGAATTAGTTCCTTGTCTCCTTCAGGACAAGATAAGCCCCAGAAACCCTATTGCTGACCTTTAAAAGGGAGGAAATGGCTGCCATGGTGATTTGGATGTTAACAACCCACCAAGTTGTTTGTAGCTTTTGTCTTCTACTCACAGAAAAATTCTTTAGTGGGCATTTTTTGTTTAAAAAAACCTTCATATAGTGCAGTAGTCAGCATCGTTCAGGTACCTGTTCCAATGTTTATTTAATATAAATCTAATTAACTGATTTTTCACTTGATTTTCCTTTTGTTTAAATCATGCCTTGCAGATTTTATGCTCACTGCTATATGGAGAGAATTAGTTGGTTTTGTGAAAGCTGCAATTGAATCAGGTAATAATTGTTTATATGGTTCACCTGTACAGAGACCTTATGAAAGTGAGAAGATACTGAATTTATTTATTTACACTTATAGCTATCTAAATAAATTGGTGGACCATGACCATACCATGCTACTGTTTGAACACAGCTTGCAGTTAAACTTCATTATTTAGAAGTGATTTGCCCAAAATGGGATCTGGGTAAAGATGCAGTTAATGTATGAAGCCTGTTACTATGTCTAGTGTTATAAGATCTGATTGACCACCGCATGCATAACTTATTTCTAGGCAACAAAAGAGATCGGCAGAATTCAGAAGTATTAACTATGTTGCTGCAGACTTTAAAAAACATTATTTTGTCAAAAGAATTGCCAGTATTAAACTCATTGGTAAGTGTTGATAGAGTTTTTACATGTGTGAAATTTAAATTTATAGTATTCAGCATTCTTATATAAAATGAACCCTAAATTGGATATCCTTTTTAGAGGCTTATATATTTATAACAGTGGTTCCAGTATTTTTTTTTTTTATTTATTTATTTATTAGAGCTCAAGGCAATATTTTGCTGTTCAGAAGTTTATATACCTGAGGGGTCCTTGATGCTCTGAATTTGGTTGTTTTCTTCAAGATGTTTCATTACCCAAACTAGGTAACGTCATTAGTGCTTTTGAGAGCACCAAGGATCCGCTCATTTCAACCCTGAGCTACAAATATTCTCCTTAATTGGTTTATATACTTATAAAAGTGATTTCAGCATTTTATTCATTTATTAGAGCTTAAGGGCAAATTTTGCTACCGTATTATATGTACACATATACAGCATAATACTTTGGATAAATCATATTTGTGTGATAAGATATATGCTATAAATAGTGCTTATTTCCTGTGCAGCAGAATGCTATTTTGTGTAATCTTAATATTTTTTTCCATTATATGTTCAGTTTCCAAATGAAGATGAATATATAAACAAATGACAATAGTATTTTCAAAGTTTAGTTGTGATATAGATACCAGTTAATTATTTTACCTTGTTACCTGTTAAATGAAATACTTTGCTTTCTGTTTTAGCCCTTGTTAGAAGTGGCTATTAAAGAATTGCCTCCAAAAGTATTGGGATCACCAGCCTATCAGATTGCTGACATGGATCTTCTGAATGTAAGTACAATACATATGATGTGTGATACTGCTCAGATTAGTTACACAAAGCATGGTATGCCACATACTTTGTTTCCTATAAGAGATACAACTGGTAAGATACCATTCACAGATATTTATAAGTGGTTCTCTTAATCCTACTAGACCCTAAATTCCTAAACTATTACAAGAATGGATATGGAATTTCTACACATTGATTAAGGTGACCCTCTCCTAAAGCAGAAATCAAAAGCTTATGAGTCAGAATGTCACGTCCATCTGCTTAAGCCTTAAGACATTGAGTGCAAACTCAGACATTCCCAAGTCAGATAAAGATTAACACGTCAGTGTGAGAGCAAACCAGTTTAGCTTTCGTACTGTTCAAAAACCAGGAACTGTTTTTAATTATTTTTTTCCTGTATAGAAATGCACCCGTCATTTAGATTCAACAAATAATCCATGTAAACAAAAATGTCTTCAATTCTATGTCCATAAGGAAAGGAGTATCTAATTCCAACACTTGACCCCGTCCTTCTGTATACTATAACTTTATTCCACCAGAGCAGTAGCATATCAAATGTACTATGTACTAATTCACAATTAAAAATCTGAAGTGGCACAAATGAGAAACATATTCCTAAGTGCCATAAAAAAAACTATCCTAGTATTCTCTCTCATAGGGTCAGGAAGATGAAAGATGTTGCACAGTGCTCGGAATTCATTTTTGCATAGTGAAAGAAAGAACTAACTAGGTTAGGAAGGCACATAAAGGCAAGGAGTCTGCTACTGCTCCCTAAGTTGCATTGCCAGGGTTGAGTATTTTTGCTTTTGAAGGGAAAGAATTCTAGTAATTTGATCCAAATATTTGTGTATTAATTGAAACATTCACATATGAGATTGTCTCTTCTATATTAATTATGCAAACATCCTTATTTTTAAGAATAGTCTGCTTGCTATTAAATGCAGAATATATTGCAAAGTCCAGACCAAACCCTATTGTACTGTCATAGTAGGGCAAGACCTGAAACGAGCAATTCACGTTAGGAAACTTTCAGATGTTATTGAGTTAAAGCAATCTACCATGGAAAAGTGAGTTAAAGTTCCTGCAGAGTGACATGAGAGCTTGATCATTGATTACAGGATAACTTAGGTGGAGTTATTGTAACTAAAGTTAATTCAAACAGTTCATAATTCGAAGGAAGTAATTATATTCTCTTATTGACATATTTCATATTGGATTACTTGCAAAACAGGCACCAGACTTCGTTGTTATTTTGTCACTTAGATTCCCTTTAAATATCAATAGGATCCACATGAAGCTCAAATAACATTCAGTGGAGAGTATGTGCAAACTTACATAAATCCTGAAAGAAGGTGAACATTTTTTTAAAGGCAATATGAATTTAGACGCAATTTACATATTAATTAAAAGGAAGATCTAAAGATTTTGGCAGTTGAATTTACATAATTTTGCCAGTCAAGATGCTAGGAAGAATGCCTGGTCACATGGTAAACCTTTATAATGTCAAGGTAATATCTAGGGTTTGAATTGTTTAATAAAGGTATGTTGATTGACAATTGTGAAACAGAAATTTAGTCCTGATGAAAATGTTGATGGTGGGCAGAGTTGGTAAGGCAGAATAGACTTTACATTACTCCAATGAATAATAGACTTAACTGCCTGAATACTTAAGTTTTCTTTTCTTGACAGGGAACTCCAGCACTGTTCCTGGTTCAGCTTTTATTCTGTGAAGATCTTCTGA
Source organism: Thermophis baileyi (assembly GCA_003457575.1). Lineage (NCBI taxonomy): Eukaryota > Metazoa > Chordata > Lepidosauria > Squamata > Dipsadidae > Thermophis > Thermophis baileyi. The sequence continues at coordinate 1,538,049 of QLTV01002719.1, read as the reverse complement.
AATGTGGAGTTGAAAATAAAAGGTAGGTACTCCTGAACAGTTTTTTTTTTAATCTATATGATAATAAATAGTTTTAAAAATTCTGTATCCTAATACCGGAGTTTATTTGAAAATGCTACTTTATTTAAAATAACCCTTGTGAAGTACAATAATGCATCAATAAGTGGTAGTGTTATCCTGCTTAAGTATAACTTAACTACCCTTCCCATCTCTAAATGTTAAAACTACAACAATTAATTTGACTATGTCCAACTGGATATTTAGTTGCTAAAATATATCTCTTTAATTTTGATTCTAATTACTTTTTTTCTTTTTTCTTAACTAGATTCTTTTTAAACTACGAAACTCTTGTGGAATGTGCTTTGTCTGGCCCTACGTCTCCTCTGGCTTTTACTGAGTCTGTACTCACAATTGTGAGTCAAAGTGCCCTGCACTTGGAAAATAAGGAATATTTGTGGCGAATGTGGAGTATTATAGTTAACCCATTAATTGAATGGATTAAACAGGTATAGTGAACTAGTTTGTCTAGTTAAGTATCAATTATATAGCGATACCAAAATATTACTACAGAAATAAAAATACTTTCCAGAACTAGATTTAAAAAATAGACAAGAATATTAAGGTTTCTGTCACTACGTTCATATTTACTTGTCAGCTGGACTCTTATTCTGAAACGACACTGTACACTGATATGCAGTTCTCATGTGATACCTGTACTGCGCATGTGTTAATTTTTTTTTTTTTTGTTCTCTTTGTCCTTCACCATGTAGACACAGACTTAGATGTTCTTATTTTTGTTTTGCAAATACATTACTTTTATTCTTTCCTGGCCTCCGGTCTTATTCTTGAGGATTGAGAGCATGGAAACAAGATTCATTTCACCTCCAATTATTTTTCTCCGCAACAGTTTCAGTGTGTCTTAAATATGTAAACAGTTCATGTGTCAACCTAGATACAGGTAGTCCTTGACTTACACCCACAATTGAGCCCAGAATTTATGTTGCTAAGTGAGAAATTTGTTAAGTGAGTTTGGCCCCATTTTACAACTTTTGCCACATTTGTTAAGTGAATCACTGCAATTGTCAAATTAGTAATGCGGTTGTTCAGTGAATCTGGCTTCCCTGTAGACTTTGCTTGTCAGAAGGTCACAAAAGAAAATCATGTGACCCCGGGACACTACAAGTGTCATAAATATGAACCAGTTGGCAAGCATCCGAATGTAAATCACGTGACCATGGGGATGCTGCAACGGACGTAAGTGTGAAAAAATGTTCATAAGTCACTTTTTTCAGTGCTGTTGTAACTTTGAATGTCACTAAATGAACTGGTGTAAGTCAAGGACTACCTGTACAATGTTTTAAATGCTTTGAATGTTAAAAATTAGAGGATTTTTCAATTTGGGCTACTTTTTTTTTTCCTTTAGACGAATGAAGTAAATCAAGGTGATGCTTTGGAGCATAATTTCAATGCAATTTATTGTGCACTGTTGCTACCAGTAAACTGTATATTTTCATCATCTGAATTTCCAGAGGTAGGAAACTTTGAATATCTATAGTAGTACTTGTCATTTAGAATCTAAGGTTCGTTAAAATATAATTTGTTTTGCTACAGCTTACCATGAAAACACTATTGCGTTCTTGGTCAGAACTGTATAAAGCATTTGCCCGTTGTGCATTACTAGTACCAACAGCAGAAGATAACGTATGCTGTGAGGAACTCTGTACCAAAATAATATCTGGATTAAAAGATGAAGCACATCTAGTAAGTGGAGGTTCCCTTATCCTGGTACACATATATTTCTCTGTTCCTTTCTATGCTGTCTTGACAAATCTGTTTTATTTCTATTTCAGAATCAATCCATGTTGGATGGGCTCTCTCATATTACAACAGTCATAGTTGAATGCATCAATTTTGCACCTTATGATAAGAAATATCCGTCAGCACATAAACGTAAGATTTGCTAGTATGAAATGTTGCAATATTGAATGGTCTAGCTCTATTTTTCTTCCTTTTATATTTTTTTTCACCTCTCCTAATACACATAGTATTCAACAACCTTATAACCACATTTGCAATCAGAACATCTGTCGCCAAGCAGTGCGGTTATTGAGTCATCACATGGCTATGTACCAATTTTGTGCCCTTTTTGCCAAAATCCAAATTCTCTTATTGACTTTGCTTGTCGGAAGCTGTCTGGAAAGGTCACAAATGGCAATCCCATGACCCCAGGATGCTGCAGCTGTCATAAATACAGTATCCTTTGTTCTATTCCCACTGCCCCATTGCTCATCATCTTCTGTCCCACTGCTTTTAATAATAACAAGCTAGGCTTTAGAACATGGTTACAGAGAAGCATGACCTTTTGCCTTCCACAAGTGATATTAACTAGTGGGTATGAGGGATGGTTGAATCTGAATAACTTTTCATTTTAAAATGCTACTAAGTTTTTATGTTTCAAGCAAAATTAATGTTAAATTGTTCTTCAGCTCCACAGACGCTAGTGGACTGGGCCAAAAGGAAGAAAAATCCCCTTGGCAAGCTGTCTTCTTTAATTAAACTTCTGATAATACTGATAAACACTCTTCAGATGCTTGCATCCGAGGAATCTGACTTTGAACAATTAGCTCCTGTTGGTTTTGTGATCGTTGGTATTCTTCACAATATCATCGGCCACATCTCTTTGCCTTCTATCATCAGATCGGTCTTGGGATTCATTGCAAAACCTTTCACAGCATTATATGAAAAAATAAAGTAAGTATATGTATATTATAGAGTTGGGTTTCACTGATGTAGCAGTTGCACACTGATGCTATTCTGATGAAATTGTCTCATACAAGTAATTTGAAGTAATTATGAAAGGTTATTGCATGTGGCTTTGGATGGCCTTTCATAAAGACTGCAAATTAAAAGAGGACAAGCAGATTAAAGATGTGTGGACAGGGTGGACAAGGTACAGGGATGATAGATGCACCTTTGGAAGACCTGAAGGACCAAGTTAGTGAAAGATCATTCCAGAGAAAATGCATCTCTGTGGTTCCTAACAGGTGACATTGATTTATGGGCATGTAATAATCATGGAAGACCCTTTGACTATTACTTCGGCTCTTGACTTTCTAGATATAGTTTATTGGTGGCATCCTAATTTAAAGTTCTGTAATTACAACATCACATTTTAAACCAGGTTTTACTATCAGTTTTTAAATTACTTGAACCAAGTAGCTTTATAATCAAACATTTATTACAACCACATATGCAAGCTTCACCAAGGAAAAGATTGCTCATTTTTCTACTAGGAAAGAGAAGGTGATAAAAGCTTCATCTTAAAACAGATTTGGGGTTTTTGATTGCAGACATTTATTTTTACCCATATGCTCATTAACTGATTTGTTGAAAAACTTACAAGATTATGCAGCTAACATTTTCTTAGTTGAGCAACAGCCTGGAAGTATGTACAATATTACAGATTAATGTTAATCCTTTTCTGAAAATTCAATTTAATTGCGTTGCAGAGCATTGGGCCATTCCTTAATATGTGTTGATGTGGGCATAATTGTATTTACTGTAGCTGCATCTCATTTGAAAGTGCTGGGCTCCCTTTAAAAATTGTTCAGAAGGCTCAGCCAGTTGAAAACGTGAGTCCAGATTCTTGACTGGGAAGTTACAGAGAATATGTAACTTTCTTAACAAAGATAAACTGTCTTAATCTGTTTTTGTGGGACTGTCAAAGCACTCTGAAGTTTTACATACAAACCTTGATTTTTAGCATCTTCAGGTGAGTCCCCACTCTCGGTCTTTTTGCCGTCAGAAACATATTTGGTAGAAATGCAGTAAGGCATTCTCAGTGACTATTCCCTCATTGCCAGATGGATTTATCCCTGTTATCTTCTGGCAGCTAGCAAAGAATTTTGTTTTGCTTTCTTAAAAAAAAAATGGGAAAACATTTAGCGCATTCATTAAGATGTGGTTTACTTTCCTGGGATGCAGTTTGCGGCGGGGGGGGGTTAATTGACATGAGTAGTTTAGTGTTGTAATTCTGTTTTTATCTTCATTTTTGATGATACCTTAAATACCATTTGGGATAAAAAGGCAGAATATAAGATATATACCCTGTTTCCCCCAAAATAAGACATCCCCTGATAATAAGCCCAATTGGGCTGTTGAGTGCATGGCAATAAGGCCAAGCGCTTATTTCAAGGTTCAAAAAAATATAAGACAGGGTCTTATTTTCGGGGAAACACGGGTATCATAGTTGAATAGTTACTGGTGCTCAGCACTTAGATAATTTCTTAATGTATTCAGTGTACTCTTTTTTAATATACAGTATGTAGTGTATCCTATTCACTAAACCAGTATCTACTGTATACCTTACCTATTAGTTGTATTTCAGCTTAAGATTGTAGTCAAACTGTTATTTTATCGATGAATAAATACTTACATGCAAACTATTTTTTTTCTACAAGGTCTGCTAATCCATCTAGAACGAGTCCTGGACTCAATAACAAGGTACTTTATGTATGGAAAAAAGCTATTTTTCTGATTCTTAAATGGTAACAATATTCAATATGCTGCTGTTCTGGAGTTAATTTTAGAAGAAATATAGCTTACAGTTTTTATTGTTTTATTATATTGTGCTTTGTGCTGTGCTTGACTTTGTACATCACCTAAAGCCCCTGAAGTTGAGTCAGTTTATATTAATCTTATTAATAAATAAATTATGCTCACTTATTCATTTGTGAGAGGTATTCCCAATTCAGATTTACTCTTGCCATAGAAATACAGATTTGGCTGGGAGAGTACTGCAGATTGCAGTGGCACTTCTAGCTAGCATGCACTTGGAGACCTATTCTGACAGCAGTATCAGATTGTCATCCTTTTACCTTGATTAATCTATATTGTGGTCGAGTTTTGTCAAAATAGAGTTATTGCCATTTAAAATGGCCTTCAGAAATTGCAGTTGGTTCAGAATGCAGCAGAAAATGTTTAGGTAGATGTTTACAGGCAGGATCATTACAAGTCCTTCAAGGGCTGCACTGGTTACCAGTGGGTTTCTATGTCAATTCCAAATATGGGTGAGAAGGCCAGATCAGGGACTGCACCTCCTATACCACCTTATTTGCCTCTTCAAATCTAGAGGAGATATTCTGTATAGGTTAGGGATAAGCATAGCATCCTTCTTGATGCTTGCAAAGCTCTGTTTTGGGAGGTTCCATTGATGCTATCTCTGGTTATTTCCCTGCTAATAGAGTAAGACTGAGAACTCAAGAAAATGCCCCAGAGGTTTATGCAATGACAAACTATCTCTGTATTTTTATGAAGGCATCAGTGTAGGATTGGGAAGAGCCAATTGTTGGGGAACCACTATAGCGACATGGTGGGAAATATGCTGCTTCATGTATGGGCGATGTGTTTTTATTGTTATTTTTATTGGTGATGCAATGAGCCACCTAGGCTTATTCCATATATAGTTTGTAAATAAATAAGTAAATAAATAACACTGCATAGGGTGTCGCATCAAGCCATCAGAGTTCAACCAAATTCCCGATTGCCCAATTGCCTTTAGAAGATAACTTGTTTTTTATTTTAATTGTTATAAATTTAATCTGAACAGGGTATAAATTAGAAAGGGCAAGATGCTTGTTATGTAAATACAAATGAGATGAATACATCAAATATTTTTTTTAATTAATGATGTTTCTTATACAATTTTTGCTTTTAGTGTGAAAAGTTACTGGCAGACAGCCTTACTTGTTTGCAGTCAAACTATACTGGATCCTTTAACAGTGATCTCTTGGAAGAGATTTTTCCATTATTAAGCGTAATGTTTTCAAATAAGAATAGACAGATATCTAGCCATGCTGCTCAGTTTTGGAATGCAACGTTTGGAAAAGCGGGAACTCTGGCGTACCCTGAAGAATTAAAGTAAGACATCTTTTGTTCTTGTGCTTATTATAACATTTTGTAGCCTGGAAACAGACATATCATCATGTAACATAACATAATTTGGATCTAGACATTCCTTCTATTTATGACACACACAGTGAGTTTCTCCTGTGCCTGATGCATCCCTCTATAGTCACATGCAAAGAGGCAGTACAAGAACAAAGGAATTCATTATTATTTCTACCAGTTGCTTCATTCAGTTGAGCATCCCAGAATCAAAACTGATAGGAAGAATGGATGACACCTTGGTTTTATTAATAATTTTTTTAATTAAAGTTTAAAAATACAAAAAATTAAAAAGTAATACAAACCAAGAGAAATATAAAATACAAAGTGAAAAAAATGTTCAGAGAAAGGAGAGAGAGAAACAAATAAAGAATAAGAAAAGACAAGTACAAACAATTTCAATAACATCACTTTTTCTAATATTTCAACCAAAGACTCATTCAGTGACCATGTAAAGTTACAATAGTGCTGAACAGTTGGTACTCACAATAGTCCTTGAAGTTCTGGCTATATCTCAGGACCCCCACAGTTATGTGATCACTTGGCCACCAACTTGCATTTAAGACAGTTACTGCATCCCACCATCATGTGATTGCTATTTGCAATCTTCCTTGCCAGCTTCTTAGAAGCAAAGTCGGCAGCAAGGGTCACAAGTTGCTCTTGTCAGTCACTCCTGCTCCCTATCTTTATTCTCTTGAGGAGTCCTGCTATGGAGTATGGATGTTGTACTCCAGTGTGTACATGTCTACAGCCTTCCCCGATTCAAATTCAATAGCGCCTGGTCACATGAAGACCAGGCTGCAGCAGCCACCTGGCCATAGTCTCACCACAGCAACCATCTGCATGCCCTTTGCGGCACGTATTCCTGGCCATACATGCACCGTGCCACAGCAGCCGCCCATGTACCTCCCCTTCACCACAAAGCTGCTTCAACAGCCATCCCTTTACCTAGGCACACTCCACAGCGCTCGTCTGCTTGCTGGCTTGCTTGGAAGCTGCCCAGGACCTGTGACTTCCTGGTGGCTTCTATGTTGACTGTTTTTTGGGAGTCAGCAGGCATTCACAAGCTGTAGTTACATAAGCCCTTCGCTTACAACCTGCAATCCTCGCTTAATGATGGCAACAAAGCCAGATGGGATTGCCATTGTTAAACAATGCAGTATTATGCCATTATACTTTATGAGAGTTGTTTTTAGCTGTGAATTAATGTTTCGCTTTTTTTTTGTTTGTTTGTTTTAAACTTAGAGTTAGGAATTTGAAAAAAGATCTGGAGCTCAGTTCATTCTGTCCTGGTAGTCTTGTGTTCAGAACTTCATGTAACCATAAACTTGACAATGGAATTCTGTATGAAAATACAATGATAAATGCTTAATCTTTTTCTCTTCAATTTGTTTAATTAAGAGGTAGTAATTATTTGGGGAAAGCATATGTGAAAATAAGGTTCTGTTTGGATTCTAAGCATTTTTAATTGGAATATCGTCATGCTTGGAATTACTAAAGAAAAAATGTAGTTCTGCTTTTTAAAGTTCAGCTATAAGCATTTTGTCAAAAACACATTTTGAAATATTACCACAATTTTTAATTTTTCACTGCTATTTTATGCTTCCTTGCAGAACTGTTTTAAATAAAGCAAAACAAAAATTCATCCTCTTACTGCCTGCTTTTGAAAGCTGTGAGATAATGGAGGGATCTAGTACTACATGTTCCGATTATGTAAGTTCTGATTTTTTTCAATTCCATTTTGGAATTTTGTTAGCAGTTCTCTTTGATCTGAGTAAACACAAGCTTATATAGCTGTAGTTCAGCCACATTATTGATATTTTAATTTATTTTAATAAATTATGCTTAAATATGTTAAAACAGACAGAGAATTCCCAGTGGGGTGCAAACATCAGTGGGATAAAAGTAAATCCTAATGGGAAAAGGGACTCATTCCTGGCCCAAACCGGTGAGCCAGAGGAAGAAAGTATTGATTTTCACATTACACCTAAAAAGGTAAGTCGTAAAAGTTTACTAATCAAATTATAGTTTTGGTAGTTGTATCTCTAGTAGTTACAGGAAGTATCAATGAGACACAGGCATATCATGGTAGTCTAGATTTGGGGCCTTCGTTTAAAATTGTGGTTAAATTTACAGTTTACAAACTTGTTCTCCTTCCCAGACATGAGCAGAAGGTCTCCTACTTATCTGTAGACAGGGTGGGCATCATTTCTTTTTTGTGTTATGCCTGAGATACAGACTCAGTGTTATTTATGAGCTATTTTTCTCTTTTAATGCTTTTTCTTCATACAAGATGAAGCTAGAATTCTCAGGGTCAAAATCAAATATAAAAAACATTCCTTTGGAAGAAGAAAATACTGTGGATTTCGTGTACATTCCTGTAGAAACAAAAGAGCGAGTCTTAACAGAGCACCAAAAAGAAGTTCTGAGAACTAAAAGGTTTGTCACATTATATTCATCACATTAAGTTAGTTTTTGCCTGCCTCTTCTCTGTGTTTTGAAGTTTAGGAGTCAAAGAACACCCATTCTATTTTGCCAGCCAGCTTCTGACTTTAAAGTTTACTCCTTTTGTGGTCAGGAAATGCTAGAAGGAGGTTTTGCAATGAACAGGCTTTCATGGCCTCGAAGGAACTAAGAATATAGGTTCCCATACTTTTCTCTACATATCCACTCCATAACTAGCAAGGAGCTTACTAAACCAGACTTATGTGTAGAGAAGAGTTCACCATAGAACACCCTTCTCCACATGGTGTCCTCTAGATATTTTGAATCTAGATATTTTCTAGAATTTTCAGTTAGAATTGTTTTGAAAATGATGGTCTAAAGAAAGAGTTCAATTTCCTCAAACATCCTCTGCAGAAATAAAAGTTTGGTTTATGTTCTCTTCTTTCTGTACATTTTTTCAGGGATGATATTCCTGTCATGTATAATAATCTGGATACGTCTCAAGATGCTGTTCTGTTTTCCCAGGACACTCAGAACCAGGAGGATTCTTTGTGAGTAATAAGCACCAGAAGAAAAATTTTAAAGGGTTTATGCTTTCAGTGCATCTTAACCAATGATCTTTGTTGTAGGGAGAAACCAACCATAGTTGACATAAAGGAAGAACATGGGAAGAAAGAGGACAAATTAACACCCCAGGTATATTTCTACTTTGAATGTTATTTGTGTTTGGGGTAACACAGCATTTTTAGAGCTTTCTTGATAAAGGATTTATATGAAAGGATTTTACCTGAAATAAATCAGTTTTTTTTTTTTTTTTCAAATCTTTTTCAGTAATGCAAGCTTTTTTGCCTACTTTTGTAAAAACACTATACCAGTGATGGCGAACCTATGGCACACGTGCCACAGGTGGCACACGGAGCCATATCTGAGGGCACGCGAGGCGTTGCCCTATGTCAGCTCCAGTGCTGGCCAGCTGATTTTCAGCCTTTTCGGCCGTTTTCGCTCTCCCCAGGCTTCAGGAAAGCCTCCTGAAGCCTGGGGATGGTGAAAAACAGCCCAACCGGAAGTTCATTTGTGTGCTCACCCCCAGCCTCCTTTTTGCTGTCAGAGGTCTTCAGGACTTCTTGGGGGTTGGGCGGTGGGTCTTTAGGAAAGGCCTCTGCAGCTGATAACAGAGCTCTGGATCGATCCGGAGCTCTGTTATCGGCTACAGAGGCCTTCAGGAAAGCCATTCCCGGCTGCAGAAGAAATGGGCCGAGGTGTGCGAGGCCTGGTTGCAACTATCTGAAGGTAAGTAGTAGGGCAGCTCCACTTCCATTTTGTTTCCAAACTTCCGGTTGGCCTGTTGGGCCATTTTTTGTCATCCCCAGGCTTCAGGAGGCTTTCCTGAACCCTGGGGAGAGCGAAAAACAGCCCAACGGGCCTACCGGAAGTCCGGAGGCTTCAGTGAGGCCTGTGCGCATGCATGGGGGGCAGCGGGGGTTGTGCGCATGCGTGGGGGTTGTGCGCATGCGTGGGGGTTGTGTGCATGCGCAGGGGGAGAGCATTGCCTTATGGGTGTGCACGCGCGTGCACGCTATCGCGCCCGTGCGCACCCGAGCCAAAAAAGGTTCACCATCACTGCACTATACCATTACATTTGAGTGACATTATAACATAGTAAGACAGGGGTGTCAAACTGGATTTCTTTGAGGGCCGGATCAGCATTGTAGTTCTCCGGGGGGGAGACGGGACGGAGCCTCCTGCAGCACCATGCCGGCCAAAATGGGGTATGGGGGGGCTGCGTGCGGGCCCCCGCTCCCCGTTTTCGGCCTGGACAGCCTCCTGCAGCACTGTCGTGTCCCATTTTGGCTGCCAGAGGCACCATGGGCCGGTTCTTTGCTATTTCCAGCCCAGCCCCGCGGGCCAGATTTAAGCACCCCGCGTGTCCAGCCCGTGGGCCTTGAGTTTGACACCCCTGTAGTAAGATATATATAGAATTATCTAGGCCTGCTCATATTGTGTTTGGTAATCCTGTGGTTTTAAGTGTTCAATTGGAGAAAAAAATCATTTCATTCTTGATAGAGCTGTTTATCTTTAAATGAAACAAACCACTAATTTAATACCATTGTTCTGATCATTTTATTAAAGCAATACCAAACGCTTTTAGAGGCAGGATAGAAAAAAAATTACTAAAACAAATGTCTTCTCAAGTAGTTACAGTATTATAATCTTATTAAGTAGATACAGGGTTTGGGAGACTAGAAATCCCACAGAATGCTTAATGCAATCATTTTATAGGGAGGGTGGTATATTAATGATGCAAGCAGTAAACTCATAATATTTAATGTTGCAAATTGTTTAATTGCAGAAAAAAGAGGCAACAAGTCATCGTCTTGTCATTCCACATGGAGTAACTGGAAATTACAAATCAAATGTATCTCTGGAGAACATTACTTCTACTGTTACTGAGCAACCTAATAACTTTCAAAAAGAGAAGTTGGATCTGAAAAACGAGGAGTTGAATGTCTGTGTTCCAATACAATCTCCAATATTAGATTCCACTTTGAATGAAAATCCCCCTAATTGCAGCAGCAACTCCTCAGCTTCTAGTGATATAATTTCAGCAACACCACAGGTAGTGGTGAACAGAAGGCAGGCCTTTGTAACTTTGGAAAAATTTGATGACTTAGAGAACAGACCTTTCAGTCCTTCAGTTTTCAGTAATATTTCTGTAACATTAACAAGTCCGTTTATCCAGAAGGAAAGCACAGTTGTTTCAGATGTCTCTTCAAAAGAAAAGTCAAACCTGGAGAATAAAGATGGTTTAAAACTCAAAGCAAGAAAAACTGTCACTGGCACAAGGAGGACACGCTTAGAATTCTTTAATGCTCTAGAGATGTGTGTCAAAGCGAAAAGAATTAAAGAAGAAAATACTCCTGATCCAAAATTGCAGCCTAACGACACAGTTGAGATGAAGAATTCAAGTCCTAGACAAAATAAAACTTTGGACGACAAAACCTCAGAACAAATGCAATCAGATCAAGAGGAAGAAAACCAGGTTTCTGATATGCATTGCGAGGAGAAGCATGAATTACCTGTGGACACACAAATAGCAGAACATTTGCTAGATAATCAGTCTCAGATCCCCAGTGTCGGTGTGGCTGACAGCACAACAATGGAGAGTAAAGTCCTCCTGGACATAGTTAAAAATGAAAATGCGGGGCCAAATTTAGAGCACAAAGAGAATACATCTCCAGAGATAGATGTGCGTGAAGAAGCAGTGTCTGATGTTAACCAAAGTCCTGACATTTCACTTAATCAGAAAACATTAAGACGTTCTTTAAGACGAAAAGCAGAAACTGATGGAGCGGTAAATAGCCAAGATAAAGAGAACAATCAACAAAAGAAGGACAAGCAAAAAGATGATGAAAAGATTCCGCCAAAGAAGATGGCACAGAATAAGGAGACTTCAGGGCAAACAGAAAAGGCTGAAAAACTTGAAAAAGCAGCAGATGCACCAATATGTGTGCCTATAAACAATGCTACAGAAAACATAAACTCTAAAGAGAACAGCCAGGAAGAGTTGGACATGAGTCTTGGGAGATCTGAATGCAGTCCTGCTGCATCTGACCTTGAAGAATCAGGCCCAGATGCGTCTGTGGAGAAACTAAAAGTATTTCCACGGTATCATACAAGAAGAGCAGCTTCACAAGGATTACTTACCAGTATGGAAAATTCTGAATCTGATATCGGTGAAACAAGAGAGGAAGGAGCAAAGAGGAAAAGGTCTGGGAAATTGAAAAAAAATGATGCCCCTGGGAACCAATCAAAGGTAGAACCAGACAACCAAGAGCTTTCTTCACAAGCTGCAGTAGAAATCCAAACCAGGTCAGTAGGAAAACAGAAAATACCTTCTGGCAGAGAGACAGAAGTGCCTTCGATGTCTAATAATACAAAGGAAATCGGTACAAAGGAAGAAAAAAGTACTCCCCCATTAAGTCCCTGTGTGGACCTTAAAGAAAATGCTGGCCCGACACATCCTGGAGCCTCTTCAGATACAGGGAGAAAGCCTGCTAACAGGAGGGAACCCACTTCGGAGCCTATTTTAGAAAACAGGCAGGAAACTAGTACTCTGGACACAAGTTCTGTAATACCTAACAATTCAAGTTGCATTTCAGAAGATGATGCTTCTGCTACCGCTGTCAGTGCCTTTCCTTCACCCAAGAGATTTCTAGATGTGTCTGAATGCCAGCACAAAAGAAGCAAGCGGGCAAGGAAATCCAGGAGCTGCGAATGCTGTGATGAAAAGCTGTCTCCCCAAGTGGAAAAGTTGTCCTCTGAACCGAAAAAGGCAAGCACTCCAGAACCAAAGTTAAAAGAACCAAGGAAGAGCCTTAGCAAAGTAACCGTGGCCCTGACCTTGATTCCTGTTGCTGAAGAGATTCATTTTGCAGAGAGGCTGAGCATAGAACCTTGTGCAACAAGCACCCCGCTGCCTTTCATTAAGGACGCCGCTGATCAGAAAGAGGCCAGCAATGTTGCTGAATCTGTCAGTGGCATCCCAAGAAACAAGGCGCCAAACGTTGAACTGGAGAAATTAGCTTGCGTCCAAAATGAAAGTGACAAGCCAGTTGCAGGAATTCCGGATGTTCCTTTCTCTGAAACAATTTCAGAATCCAGATCAATGGATTCTTATTCAGAAGAGCTCAGTGCTCAGGGTCAGCTTTTAGAACCAGGTTCAGTGAATTCTCATTCAGAAGAGCTCAGTGCTCAGGGTCAGCCTTTAGAACCAGGTTCAGTGGATTCTCATTCAGAAGAGGTCAGTGCTAAGGATCAGGGTTTAGAACCAGATGCAGAAGCAGAGACTGGAATGGAAGCTGGTAGTAACCAGAGTGATCAGTTGGAAAGTGAAACAGATACAGAGATCAAAATTATCCAAGTTGTGGGAGCACAGCCCGAGGAAAAAGTCGTTCAGAATACTGTAGAAGAGACTACGGTAACATCTGCCACTGAGGTAGCAGAGCTGCAGGAAAATGAGACGAGTGAGGAAGAAGGCGCAGAAGATAATGCAGCAAACGCACCAAGTGAACCTCCAACCTTAGTCTTGTGGCAGAAAAGTAGTACCTTGGATTCTCCACCAAAATGTAAAGAACTTGATTTTCTTTCTTTAGCCAAGGTCAGTGGAAGTCCCACTGGGACACAGGCTCGCTGTCTATGGTCCCCTTCAGCTTCTCCTTCTACAAGTATTTTAAAGAGAGCCATCAAAAGAGAACCAGAGGAAGATTCGTCATCACCTGCAAACAAGGTATTTTTAAGCAATTTGTCCCACTCTACCTGTGAATATTTGCATATTACACAAGCTCCTTTTGAAACCCTAAATATATTTTTAGTTTCTTTGCCATACTTGAAATCCATGATTCGCCAGCCTCTGAAGCTACTAAAGTCTATGTGGCATGCCTGAAGCAATAAAACTTTACGACTGTTGGGTGAAGGGAAATCTTTTGATCAACACTGGAATTTTCTTTTCATATCTTGGTTGGTTTATACGATACATTATATTAATGTAATTGTATAGCCACTTGAACATTTATATCCTACTTACACATTTTTTTATTCAGCAAATCATTTCTTATGCCTGCTGGTTGGGCATTTGAAGTAATTCATACAGAGCCTAAATGACGTGCCAATGGCACTTAAATGATAATGCATTGGTCACAGCCCCAAATAATTTAGTTCTTTAATGGGTTTGGTTATGTAAAAATATGCCTTCAGTTAGATCCTATGGTTAATGAATATTGTGCACAGAGTTTGCATACTTAAATAGTATTTTCTTTCTCTCTACTGGCATCTGCAGTTTTGTCAGGACTTTATTTAGAGATTCTAATGAATAAAAATAATAATGTGTAATGTTTGAGTTAATTTTTTGAAATTACAATATCCTTATGTTTGCAAAGATGTGCTGAATTTATAATAGCCCTTGTTTGCCACAGGTAGTCACCATGTAATGACTACATTTGGAATTAGCAATGCAGTCGTTATGTGGTTGACTTCCACAGTTGTTAAGTGAATCACCTTTGGTCATAAAGGGAGATGTCACATGACTGCGGCTTACAGTTTTACTGCCAGCTTCTCTATTGACTTTGCTTGTTGGAAGTGTATAAATGATGATCACAAGATGCTGCAACAGTTAAAAAAAAGTGAGGTCTGATTGTTAACTTACTATTTCAGCACCATCATAACTGAATGGTACTAAACAGGACTATCTGTATTCCACTTAGTGAAGCTTAAATGCATATGTCTTTGTTAAGGCTACTTACGAAGTGAAAGAACCTCAGTGAGTTAACAAAAGGATAGCATTCAGTATATTTCTGTCCAAAGTATAATGTAAATCCATGGTCTCAAATGTTTAACCTGAATTCCAATGAAATGTGAAAAAGGAAGAAGTTCATTATTCCTCTCTTATTTATGTGCTTCCTATCACTTAGGTTGCCCAGTACTGTGGGCAGTACAATTCCCTATTACGTTGCCAATAAGTTTTGCTTCCTCAAGGAAATACGTTTAGTATTGCAGTTTAAAAACATCATCGTAATATTCAGGGTTACATTAATTTATTTGCCTTTGTAGGTACTTGACTTTGCTGGAAGAGCATGTCCACTTTGTGGGAACTTAGATAAATTTGCTTTTACCAAAGATGCACACTAGCACATTTAAAGTTCATGTGATAGCTTTCTATGTTTCTTTATAGATAATATGAATCTAATTGTTTGTTTTTATGAAAGCATTGATCTATAAACAGAACGTCTATAGATTTCCTTTGGAGGTTTTGAAGCATTTGTATTTTAAGTAACACGTAATAGGAACTTCCAAGCCATGAAATTGTAGCTTTTGCATTTGTTTGATATTTCAAATGTATTTAAATAGTAATTTGTCCAATATGTGTGAACAGAACCGAAGAGTCTCCTTTGCCAATCCAATCTACCAAGAAGAATTGGCAGATGACATTGACCGGCGAAGTCCTGTACTTAGAATTCATCCTTGCAATAATGGCTCTCAATCTTCGCGAAGTGCTAAATCTTCACCTAGCCACCAAGCCAAGGTAGTTACCCAGCTTATTCTTAGTTTTTTTTTCTTAGAAAATAACATCAGTGATGCAGGAGCTTTGTAACGAATTAATCTATAGAAAAGCCATATCTTGGATTCTGAGTATCCTCTGCATTAGCAGAAGTCCCCCCCCCCTGTATACACCAGGGTTTTTCTACTGCGGATCCAATTTGGCCAGTTACTTTATGCAAGCCTTTGGGACCTCCAGAACACTGTACAACATAACAAGAAAATGAGTAGTTGCGAAGCAAACATACTACCTATGTATATACAGAAAGGCCTTTTTTTTTCATGTAGGGTATGTTGACTCTAAAATTAAATGTTATACCCGGTTGGTGTGAAAAGAGATAACATGAGTTGATTTTCCTATTGCTATTACATGGATGTCTCCATACATCAATTGGAATGAAGGTTCTTTCCTGTTGATGTGACTTAGGCATCCATCCCTTGCTTTTTGAATTAGACCTTATGGTCACTCTGTTATATTGTTATCCTTGACTGGTTTTCATGTGCGGCTGCTCTTTCTACCATTTGGTCATGGAAGGAACCAGATGCTTGGTAGGAGAAACCTATGAAGCTATAGCAATCAAAGCTTAGTCACATATTCCTTGTCCGTTCCAGTTAATGGAAGAATTAACCTATTCTGTGGATGCCTTAAGTCATTTCAACAGTAAGGAATCTTCATTGTGAGTGTGGTTTGTTTTTTTTTCTAGCTGAGCTAGTTTGTTGAAGAAGTATTAACTGCTTCTGGAAGTATGCTCCTGTTGAATTGGCCATTTTCTTAAAGGACCCCATTTTAATTGTTTTGCTTAAAAAAAAATCACAGGCTTATAGATGATTCCTATGATCTTGAGCAACATTTTTTCCTCTTTTCCTATCCAGCTTATAACCACTCCAACCAAAGGATCTCTGTCCCCTGGAACCCGTAGCCATAAATATAAGAGCTCAAAGAAGTGTTTAGTAAGATTTGTATTCCTTTTATGTACCTCATCTCAATTTCTCCCGTGCTCAGGTCTTAAACTTATCCAAATTCATGATTTTCTGTATTACTTAAGATCACAGAAATGGGCAAGGAGCCAACACCAATACCTACAGAAAGCGTATATCCTGCCCTAATGGGCTGTAAAGCATCTGTCGACATAATTCTGCCTCAGATTACTTCAAATACTTGGTAAGTAGGAAGACATTGAATCAGGTTGTCCTGAAAAAGTTTACGTGTTTACATGTTTAGGCAGTGCTCCTAACAGGTAAAATAATATCTTCATTTGAAGTTAATCACTAGCTGCATAAAAGGAGCAAGCACCAGATGACAGGAATCTATGTTTGAAGGGTACATTGCATTGCTGATAGATTCTGGGGTAATTGTTTAATTATATATATGAAAATGTTCATAATAATATAAAGTTGTACTTTTTTCCATATATTGAATCTCAGTGTACTAAACTCACTCATTTTTCTATAAGGATATATTGTTATGTACCATGTTGAAAATACAGCTGAAGAATATATATTTTGGATAGACAGAAAATGTATATACCGTATTTTTCGGACTATAAGACGCACTGGAGTATGAGACACACCTAGATTTTGAAGAGGAAAACAAGAAAAAAAAATAGTTTTTGGCCTCTGCGTGTCCGGGTTTTGCCCTCCCCGGCCCCCAGGAGCACTCTGCAAGCCTCCCAAACCCTTCACGCATCCCGTTTTTGCCAAAAATGGGCCCATTTTTGGCGAAAACGGGATGCGCAGGGGGTTTCGGGAGGCCAAAAACAGGGCCGTATTTGGTCTATAAGACGCACAGACATTTCCACCCACTTTCTGAGGGGGGGGGAGAAGTGCGTCTTATAGTCTGAAAAATACGGTAAATAGTGTACCCCATTCTTGTTTATATTAGCAAAAAATTCAAATTGTGCCATATGTTGTTTTTTTTTAAGATTGCTCTATACGATGTGAATATTTCCTAATCTTAAATTCATTCTGATTATTTTAACCCAGAAGATTTTCTTTGAAATTGGAATAGAAGATAAAATGCCCTTTTGGACGCATAGTTTGAGCAGAAATATTGTGACCTTGTACTTCTCAATTACTTGTTTCGGGATAGTAATTTAGTGTTGCTTATTTTTGCAAAAGTTTCATATATAAGGAAATTGGGGGAAACATGCTACCTTAATATGTACATAAATTTATAATCTGTATTGGGTTAGAACCTGTATTGAAGTTAAAAAACACTTTTTAGAAGGTTATATTTTCCGTGGTACATTAGATTAAAACTCCTTTCATGTACCTTTAGGACAAGAGGGTTAGGACATCTGATTCGAGCAAAGAATATCAGGACGGTGGGTGACTTGAGTTCTCTCACCGCAGCCGAGATCAAAACTCTTCCTATTCGTTCTCCTAGAGTTTTAAATGTTAGAAAGGTTCTTAAAGGCTATCATGAGCAACAGGTAAGTAAGCTTATTTGCACTTTTAAATTAAAATAAGCAAAAGTGGAAGTGTTGCCTTAATAAAAGTTGGTTCGCCATGGAGCAGAGCAG
Organism: Thermophis baileyi; assembly: GCA_003457575.1. NCBI lineage: Eukaryota > Metazoa > Chordata > Lepidosauria > Squamata > Dipsadidae > Thermophis > Thermophis baileyi. The sequence continues at coordinate 1,520,044 of QLTV01002719.1, read as the reverse complement.
TGGGAGAAATAAATTATTTAAATAATCTGGAACTTTTAGTTTGTGGATGGTGGGAAAGAAGTAAGGAGGACATCTTTGTTTCTGCTTTTTCTAACATCCCTCCTGAATATACTGAATATACTATAGCAGTATAGTGAAAGACTTACATTTGGAATAAGTTCCATATCCCTGAGCAGTTTATTATGCAGCAAAAAAAGACTTTCACCCACCTGATTGTGGCACAAGATCAAGTAATTTTAAACTCTGTGTTCTTTATCCCCTAATCCTGTTTAATTTCCCTTTCCCCCTTCCCACATTCACTCTCAAGCCTCAGTGGTGGGTTGCTGCCGGTTTGGACCTGTTCGCCCATACCGGTGGCGGAAATTTGTACCCGCTCACCGAACCGGCAGCGATGGCCGGCTGTCCACACTCCCGAACCGGTCCTCCAGTCACCGCGGCTGGCAAAGAACCCTCTGCGCATGCGCAGAGGGTCATTTCCCCGATGTGATGATGCGAACCGGTAGGGAGGGTAAGTGGAACCCACCCCTGTCAAGCCTGTGTTTTTGAGCCATTTTATTTTAATCATTACCACAGATATTTTGGATGGGCTTAATCACTTTTAATAGTTCTAGAGGGCTGTTATAGATATTCAGATAATAATCCAGGTAGTATCCATACATACATGGGAACCAGGGTGAAGACAAACTGGTAATATTTCTGAATTCAACTCTTCTAGTGGTATCTGAATTCACACAATGTATGCCTTTTGCCTTTTGATTCTGTTAATAGCAATAGCAATGAATAGAATAGAATAGAATAGAATAGAATAGAATAGAATAGAATAGAATAGAATAGAATAGAATAGAATTCTTTATTGGCCAAGTGTGATTGGACACACAAGGAATTTGTCTTTGGTGCATATGCTCTCAGTGTACATAAAAGAAAGGATACATTTGTCAAGAATCATGAGGTACAACAATGATTGTCATAGGGTACAAATAAGCAATCAGGAAACAATATTAATATAAATCGTAAGGATACAAGCAACAAGTTACAGTCATACAGTCATAAGTGGGAGGAGATGGGTGATAGGAACGATGAGAAGACTAAT
>QLTV01002719.1:1495210-1513215 GCA_003457575.1 Thermophis baileyi | reverse complement strand
CTCCGGGAGGGGCTGGACTCTCCTTCGGATGAGAAAGGGCGTATCAGGTAAGACCAATGCCCCTTCTCCATGGCATCCTCAGGAGGGTCCAGGATGGGACATACCAAAGCTTGGCATGTCCTACGGGCGGGCGTCCGAATGGTCCTGTGCCCCATCGTGATCGTGGACCTGTTGCAGAACCCTTCTGCCGAAGGCAGCCTCCGCTGATGCAAAGATATCTAATCTATAATGGTGAATGAACGGCGAAGGGGAAGTCCATGTCGCCGCCCTGCATATCTCTTCCCCTGAGGCCTGGGTGGCCCAAGTAGCGGTTGTGGCCGCGTTCCTGGTCGAGTGAACCGTGATCTCCCGGGGAACTGGGAGTCACTGTTCCCTCTAAGGTGCGCGGCCGCGCGGCCGCGCACGTGACAGGGGATCGCCGCGCAGCAGTTTTGCACTGCCGCGCGGCGATCTCCCTTGTTAGAGGGCACGTTGCCGCGCGGCCGCGCACGTCATAGGGAATCGCCGCGCAGCAGTTTCGAACTGCCGCGCGGCGATTTCCCTTGTTAGAGGGAACATTGCCCTGGCTCCAATTAGCTCTTGGAGAAGTCATTAGGCTAGGGGCTCACATACTTTTTCCTCCCTGCACTGTGAATGTTTACATGTTATGTTCAATTAAACCATGGCAACATCTAATGTTTGTGTAGTATTATTTTAAGCAGACTGTGTTTTTCTATTGTTGTGACTTAGATGACGTTCAGAGCACATTTTATGACCAATTCATGCAAAACTCCATGTAATCCCAAGGGGTTCACATACTTTTTCTTGCAACTGTATACTGTATTGCCCTCAATGCTAATGAAGGATCAAAAGCTTGACAATGAGAAGTAATCACAGAACAAAAATAAGGTGTGTTGGTTGAAAAGAATTGAATATAACAGCAGCAGCTGGTGGTATTCAGATGACAGAAGAGGTGGTCTACCAGAGAGACTTTGGGAGACTGCTGAACCACTTACCTTGGAGGAATTAGGCCAAGATCTAGGGATAAAACTAAAATTACTGTTGTTCTCAGGATGCTGGTGTAAAGCAGGAAAATCTTACTACAGTGAGTTGGACTTCGATTCTGAAGAAACAAGCCAAGAATTTCCAGTGAAGTAGATTGTAGATTAAGGAAGGAAGCCCCCATTGTTTAAAATGTCAGTGTGAAAAGTATGAAGATTCCACCAGATTCCAACTTATAGTCAGTTTCTATCTTTGTTGAGGCCTTTTGAGATCTTGATATATGTGGGTTCAGCAATCTCTTGTTCAATTACGCAATTAAAGTGTCATTTTTCCAAAATGATCTCTTGGAAGTCTGCATCAGAGTTCAACCTCCCAGATTCCCTGTTGTAGATTTCAAAGTGACCATTAATTAACCAAGAGATTGCTGAACTCAACATATGTTAAAAGGTTAAAACAATGGATTTTTAACACATTACAATTGTTAATGGAGAAGTTATTTCTAATTGTCTCCTGTGTTGCCTGCATCTGGGTAACCAACCTGTCTTCATCACCCTGCCCCCAACCCAGTTTTAATCCAGCATCAGTTTAGTTCGGCATCTGATGAAGTGAGATGCAGCTCCTAAAGCTTATAGCTTTTAATAAAATTGTGTAAATGGGGAAACATGCTTCCAGTCTCCTAGAAGAATTGCACCCACTGTTTCAAGGTGCAATGTCATTATTATACTGGTGATACCCAATTGCAATATGTCCTCCTGAGCTAAACCCATGATACAAAGTCTAGTTATCTGGAGGCTGTTCGGGTCTGAGTGGAGTGAAACAGGTTTAACCCAAGCAAGATAGAGATGCAACTTGCCTACTAAGTATCTCTCTGGCATTCTCTTTTCACAGAGAAGTACTGCTAATGGGCAGGTCTATCACTTGTGGGTCTTCCTGGACCCATAGCTACTGCTAGATGGGCAGGTGGAAGACTTGGTCAGTAGGGCTTTTACCCAGCTTTAGGTGATGCGCTAGCTGTGGCTGTATCTAGAATGGAAGATCTCATGAGCAAAGTATCTCATGTGCATGGATCATACATGGATTAATATCCTCTTGAAAGCTACAATAGGTACAAACTGGAGTGGCCTCCAGACATTAGCTGTCAGAAACAGATTATACTTGTAAGGCAGGCCCTACATTGGTTACTCACAGCTTCTGGCTGCAATTTAAAGCCTTATGAAGCCATATATGATTTGGACAACTATTGGACAACCTCCAGCCAGAAATTTCCTGCTTGATATGTACATGTGGATAATATTGTTGGTTCCCTATTTTTATGAAGTAAGGGAGGCTGAGGTCAGGAGGAAATGTTGATGTTTCTGTAATGGCTCATGTGCTATGCGATAACCCTTGGGTATTAGACTTGCTCCCTATGTTAATGGATTTTCAGAAGATGTTAAAGATGGGGCTGCTTTGGCAAGCTTCTGGAGATTGATGGGTGGACACTCTCAAGTTCATGGGCTACATGTTAGCATCAAATAGTTTTAGAATTAATTTGCATTTTGAATTTTTTTAGTATTAATATCGATGTTTTATCACTACTGTGGATAATTTTATTGTACTCATGTAGTGACACCAGCAAGAACTCTGAGAAGCAAATAAGTACATAAAATGAAGAAATAGAGCACATAATCGATTTGCGGAAACATGACATTTATTAGTCACTAATTTGAGAGGAAATTAACAGCACTGCGACCCAAGAACACGCAGATTAAAAATGCATGCATCACATCAGCATTCTCTAAGTAGAGCAGAAGAGAGGCTTTCCACTTTTAACTAGTTTAAGGTGTTGTATACTAGAAACAGACATGGATACATTCGGCTGTGTTTAGACTATCGTGTGATCACTGCATCTCTTGAAAAATCACGTAAACCAATGCAATTCTATGATTCATGAAAATAAACTGAATTGTGCAAATTCAGCTGGATTAAAAGAGGGATGACGTACTGAATTTCAGGTACCCAAAACTCTCTTTTAAACACCTAGTCAAACTAGGATGGATAATGTTTCCTGACAGTTTTAGATGCCAGACAATTCTTCACATGTATCAAGAGAGAAAATAAGGCATTTTTGGCAACTGTTATGAATTGTACTGAACTGATGTGGCATAAAGGGCCTTCTTATTGTCCATGTCAATGTGAGTCTCCGCTTAAACTGCTTCTACGTAGTTGGCTGGAAGCATGCCTGTTTTGCCTGTTCTTTGCACAGTTCCATACATCCATCCTTCATCGATGGCTTGGACATTGACAATTGCATCACCATCTTTGAAAGAGACTTCATCAGCATCCGCTGCTGGGTAGTCATACATAGCACGATAAGTCTTCTATTGTGGTCATATTAGGGAGAAAAATAATACCCAAATGTTACTAGCATAAACACAAGAGTACAGGGAACAATCAATTCAACACTTCTGTGAAACTTTGAATATAAAGACCTCCCTCCCAAACACATTAATAATATACCTCAGTTCCTCAAGTGAATAAATATTCATCCCAAAGATAACCATCCATTCAGACATATGAAGGGTTCTATTTTTCTCCCAAGAAATGGCAACCCTTCCACACAGGGCAGGCAATGATGAGTTAATGATAAAGTGTAACCTAACAATCCAAGTTTCTTCCCCATTACAATTTGCCACCATTTGCTTATATGTAAGCATGTAAGGAGCAAAGCTTGATGTCATGAATCAGGTTCCACCATTTTAATGAGGTCATTGGCTTGTGGTGGACTCACCTGTACACAGGCTCAATTCAGAAATACCCTCTGCCTGCAGAAAACACCATTTTTATAGATACGTTTGTCGGATAGTTTTGCTTACCCCTGCAGTAGATGGATGAGAGGGGATGGAAGATACTGTAGTCTGTTGAGTCGCAACAGAAGATGATCTTTGTTGTGGCAGCTCTACAGTTTTGGCATGTTTGTAATCCACTAACGAAGGAAATGAAATTGAAATATATCAGAAGAAGCAAAACAAACAAACAAAAAACACCCCAGTATGTTTTCAAAATACATGACTAAATGGTGCTTGAACACCGGGTATGTTTTTCAAATTTCGTTAGTGGTTGAGTCTATACATTAATATATACTGATGTATGTATTGTTAGAACATCTCTTTGTAAAAAAAAAATTGTAAAATAATATCTGCCCACAGAGTTGGTACTAACATTTTTTTTTCCTTTTTGGCATACAAGGGTGTTGCTACTTTTTAGTACTTTTTCCTGATTGAAAAGAATCACTCAGGTATTGTACATTAAATAAATTGTGGCAGTTATATGTTGCATTCCCAAGAAGGTGTTCTCATGCTATAACCAACCCTTATGTAGGTATCAAAAATAATGTGTGGTTGTTATATATAGCCGCCCAGAGTCCCTTGGGAGTTGGGCAGCATACAAATTTAATAAATAATAAAAAAATAATAATTATAGTAGCTAGTGTTGATACTACAGCAGCCAACATATTTCATTATTCTTAGTCTTCCCATTCTGCTTTATCCATGCTGAATTGCTTTGAACAATGAATTACAAGTATTGTATGACATTCCACTTGATGGTAATTTGTCAATAGTGGCAAAAATCGTAGTTTTCCTTCCAGTTCCATCTTTTCTATCATTTTTTTAACACATAAAATAAATCTGAGATTTGGCACTAACAATGCTCTTCTGGCCTTTCTATCAAACTGCAGGGAAGCTGATCAAATTCTAAATGGATGGCTCATGAGAGTAAGCAAATGGAAGCCGAAAGAAAAAAAAGAATTTATGATTTAAGTTTTTGATGATTAGATAGGATAGGTTATAAAAAGAAGAGAGTCATGAGGAACTTTGACAGAGAAGTTAAAATATAACTCTTGTGAAAAAGATTGGAAGCCACTTTTTTATATTTTTCTTTATACTATTTTCTTCTTTCTATATTTCTTTTTTTCCTTTCTGCACTTTTAGCTTTTTTTTTAATCTCCCTTTCTTCTTTTTCATTCTATTTTAGTTTCTATTAGTTTTTATTTGTTAAATTTTTCATACACACAAATTATGCCACCAATTTCCCCTATAAGGTGACTCTGGGCAGTTTACAAGTTATAAAACAAGTAGAATAATTAAAATATTAAAACATTAATCAATCGATCAGAATAGAGCTGGAAGGGACCTTGGAGGTCTTCTAATCCAACCTTCACAACACTTCGTAACACTTCACCACACTTCACAGATTAAGATTTTAAAACTATTGAAACCAAAACTAAGAGTTGGCTAGAATAGGATTTCTTACTCCGTCAGCCACCTCCAGTAGTTAGTGGCTCCCTCATATATATTTGATGGGAATTTATTTATGTTTTTACCTGTTGCAGTTGTAGGAAAGAAGCCTCCATTGCTGTAATATGACAAATGCTGATCAGCAGCCTCTGAATGCTCAGATTTTTCATCCCCGCCACTGAGACTGACAGCACTGGCGGAACGTGAATGCTCTCGGCTACGTCGCTGGGCTTGAACTGGGAGCCAGAGATGAAGAAATAATAGTGAAGGGGAACACTGTGGTTTCTTACTTAGCAGGAAAGTAAGATATGTTAAATTCCTAACAAAATAAAGCTGCATTTGAGAGAGCTAAAACCATAAGCTGCTACCTTGTGTTTCATCCATAATGAAGTTCAAATATTCTTTTCTATCGGTACGATGCTCACAATTTCACAGACAGCACAACATACCTGCCAGCAAGTGTAAGCTTCTCGACTGAATGTTATCTTCTGCTGGGTCATAGTCAAAGACTGATCCAGGATTGGTTCGCCATACACGAAGGCCTGCAGAAACGTAGGATGAAAGTGGGATGTTCTTTTGTGTTATTGCACTTTTATTTTGCAATCAAAGAGTCAAAATGTAAGTAAATGAATGCTTGTCATTTTTACAAGCCACATTTAGAAAACTAGTTTACTAGTTATGCTTGAAACGCGGCTTGACTGAGAAACAACAAAGCTGTTGTTATCCTCTATAAACATAACAGACAAACAATTATGGTTAGATGATCTCCTCTGTAAACATAACAGACAAACAATTATGGTTAGATGATCTAAGATACTTTCCAAACAATTAAATCTGGAATAGACCATTAACTCAATAGACGACTTCAATATAAACTCGCTGATGTGCAGAATAATGTCTGCATGCTATGAAGAATGGATTTTACAAGCTGATTTGGTTTAGACATAGCGTAAAGTTTAGTACAGGTAAACTCTCAAGATAAATCAACTTTTTTAAAAAAAACGTATTAGGTAAAATTAATTATCTGCCGCAAATCCTGACACAATGCATTATAGTTTTGTATGCTTCGTTTAGGAAAATCCATACAATATAAGATATACCTGTTAGGTTATTCAGTTCTTGATCCTGATCTATTCGTTTCTGCTCCATTTCTACGACTCTTCTCTGAATGCCCCTATAGTTAATGTCACTGAAGTCTTGCATATTTTTCTTTACACGTTCTGTTATGGGATCTGTGACAACAGGTGTGAAACTACCTTTGGTCTTTTCAAAGTCTTCATGGTATTTCACCTGGAATTTAAAAAAAAATACAAATCCATTCCAGATGGAGATAGCTTACCTGGTAAGAGTTAGTAGTGGAGTACAACACTCATAATTTTCAGCCTCTAATAATTAGGAATTATTTCCCAATAATTGATTTTGCTGATTAAATAAGGTATCCATAGTATTTTTGCTTGAAAGGCATCAGGTTGGGGAAAGCTATCTTAAGTAAGTGCTTAATATCTGCTTACCTACTGAAATTATGAAAGATTTATACCGTAAATTGTCCGAACTCCTCAAGCCGATTTTATCTTTTGCTTTGGATGTTACATTTGAATTGATGTATCTTAAAATATGTTACTGTTGATAGTTTATTTGGGCTGTTTCTTGGCTTTTATATAAAGCAGTACTCACTGTGGAAATGTGCCGTTGTGTCTCCCGAACACGCCTCATTTCAGGGGTATCCAGGACAAAAGGTGCTTTACCTTGTACTTGCTTCCGGAAGCTATCCGAATAGAGGATCTGACAACATTAGAGAGTTTGAATTAATGCTACTAGGCATTAGTAAACAGATTTTTAAAAGATGCTTCATTTTGAAGTTGTAAGGAATCAAGAAATGCTAAATATGCAAACAAGTTTAGGGGCATATCAGAAACATTTATTCTTTACTAACTCTTGATCTTAAAAAGTTATTGGGCATGTAATATTATTGCTTTTTTAAAAAAAATCTATTTATATAATCTCTTAACCTACTCAACCTGAAGGGTTCTAAGGAGATAGCTTTCAAAACAACAGCAATAGAACACAGACAACTGTTTTGTATTGTCTCTGACTCTTCGTTGTTTTTTTCTGCATGGCTAATAGAAGGTTCTAAGACCTTCTGCTTATAAACATGGTCTATTTCCAACATGGTGCGTCTTAATCACAACCACTGCCCCCATCAACCTTATGCCATTCCAAGAAAAAGTGCCAGCTTTAGATTTTGGTTGCTCCAAAGGCAATGGTGCTTCTATCATGATTTGGCAGCCCCCAAAAGCACTTGGTACAAACTCTTTCCATGCAAACCTGAAGCACAAGTGATACACTCAAGACAAGGGTAGTCTCACTTGTTCCTAGACTGTGAAGAAATGTAAGGAAGAGAGACCCTATAGCAGATAGAAACCAACTCTGGGATTAGTACTCATAAGGCCCAAAAGGGGAGAGCAGATCATGAAGTCCAGGATTGGACTTCTAAGAATGATAAAAGCCACAGAAAGCCAATGTCGGTGCTCGAAGTAGCTCCACCATCATCTCAATGTGGCTTAAATGCTTTTGTGCATTTACACAAAAGACATGCGTACCATGATGTCTACAATTGTATGTGTGTTGACTTCCTTCCTTCCTTCCTTCTTTTTAGGTCTTACGTTCTCGGGACATAAAATAGTTAAAAATATTTGTAAAGAACTGCTTCAAGGCACTCTGAGGAAATCTTAAAACTTACATTTAGAAGAATGCAGGCTTGGGGTTTTTTTTTTTTAAAGTCTAAAATGCAAAGATCATTTTGATCCATGTAACATGAATAATATAAAGGCTATTTATCTTTTTTTTAAAAAAAGGCAAGCTGTTTACTATAGACAGTGGCAGTTTAAAAATCCTTAAGCCATGCTTAAGTAGAAGTATGACACAATTAAAAACCAGATCATATGCTTAGGTATTATAGTAGTTTCTAAATGCCAACATAAAGCTATAACACTAATGCAGTTATTAGTCTGGAAATATTTTGAACATTACAGAAATAATATATATATATATACCGTAAGTGTAAACAATAAGTGTATATAAAGTATATAAAATATAAATTGGTTGTTCTTGAAAATACCGAGCTAATGTTTTCTTGATTGCGTTTGGCCCTCTCCATCTCTGGAGTGATAGAAGTTGGGGTTCCTTTTCCCAGGCTCTCTTTGTACAAAACCTACACAGCATACAATAAAGTGTTCAAAAATCAAAGATTAGATGCTTGTTTGTGAACAATTTTGTTAAACTGGATTACTATGAAGTAAGAGTGTAATTACTACATGGGTAGACAACATAACCCAGGAAACAAAATGATTAAAAAGTTACAGGGCGAAATAAAAACAACAAGAAGAACAAAAATGACAATAAAAGGAGTGTTGTGTTTAAAAAATATAAAATGAATAGGTTTGAGCTATATTAGATGCAGGACAAGCTTGATCAAATTTGTTATTTTAAGTTAAGGTTTTTTTTCCCAATACCAAGCTAATGTTTTCTTGATTGCGTTTGGCTCTTTCCATCTCAGGAGTAACTGGTGTTGGGGTTGCTTGCCCCAAATTTTCTTTGTAGAGAACCTGAAGATTGTAAAAGTATCCAAAAATCACACAATCACAAAAAAGTCACACACAAAAAATCACAAAAATATAATTCAAATAAAATATCTAGCTTTTATTTCTTTTGCAAAAAAAAGTGCTTGAAGGCTTTTTCTGAAAATAATACAAATAAAAATATAAAAATAATGATAAAAACCATGATATCCAAAGTAAACTTGATAAAAATGAAATGTCATTTGAGATATGGTTATTTTTTTCTCTATTTCACACAAGTTAGGAAAACATATACTTCATTGATCAGTTACATGGTTTTAGATTCTTATGAAATCAAAGACATGTAATAAAACTGCAATATGAACGCAAGACAAAGAGGTACTTGAATCAAACCTCACTTATTTGTTAGAGGGATCTCTGCAATATATGAAAAAATATTCTATCAGAAATCACAAAGATAAATTGTATATTTTGGTGGAAATTAATAAAGGCAACATTCAAGTAGCAGCATTTAGAAGGAAAAATTAAGAAGGTGAGATGATTAATACAGAAAATATTATTTTAAAGATAAGGATTCTATCCAGTTAGCAAGATCCATTACATTGTGCAATGGTTCTTTTCAATGAAGTCTTTATGGTTAAAATAATGGTCCAATATTAGTTATCTTACTAACGAAATAATAATCAAATAACTTCTGTTTCCTATCAATTGCTTGCTCAGTGAAAACCATGCAACAGGAAGTTACCTTGAGATGTTTTTCTCATAGGGAATGGACTAAAGGCATAGTGTATAGTTCTCCATACCAACTCATAGATCTTTTCATTCTCATTCCTGTACATACTTCTGATCACATCTTACTCCTACCGATATTAAGGTTCTATGGAGTCCTTGGTGCTCTATGAGCTTGGATGTCTTGCTTGCAGATGTCTCGTTATTCGACAAGCTAACATCATCAGTGCTAGTTTGCTCTCTGTTTATATACAGTACCTTGCCCTGCCAGTGTATTACCAAGCAAAAAACCATACCCGCCACCAACACTGGCAGGGCAAGCTACGGTATATAAACAGAAAACAAACACCACACCCACTGATGATGTTACCTAGTTGGGTAATGAAACGTCAGCAAACAAACAGCCAAGCTCAGAAACCACCAAGGATTCCATGGTATAATCTTGATCTACATAGATTCTCTTCTATTGGTACATTAAGGTTCTATTTATTTTTAGATTGGATATGATATAATTTCTCTGCAAACCTCACTACACCCTGCTAAAAAAATTCAAGAGCATGAACAATAACCCCGCTAAAGAAGAATACACTGAAATCCATCATTACTGTCAGGCCCCAAGAACCAAGAATAACATGTGGAGTTACTTCTGAATGGTTTCCCCTATTCTTCTATATATACAGAAACCTTCTGTCTTCACCTATAGACAGAAACTTGCTAGACTAAAGCAAGTATTTGCATAACTACAGATATACTCTAAAAAAAACTAGGGAGGAGACATTTTAACCCTCTTCCTGCTGAGCAAACTTTCCAAGCTGTGCTACCTCTTTGCCCTCAGGAAAGCAGCCCCTCCATCCTGGAATTCAGACTACATCCCATCACAATTATAATTTCTACGGAACAATGCATTGATAGTCTAAGTTATTTCAGAATCATTTTTCCTAAATCTTGTTGTGAACAAGATCTCATTCCCGCATTTCATTACATCAGTTCCAGAACAAAACTCTGATTATGTTGTGTTTTCTCTGCTGTGCAATTTAATATAATCAGCAGCTGAGGTGCATATAGAAATGTTAATCATGTGTTTGTGTGACTCGGCCTTTCATAATCCCCAAAAGGGATAGCTTATATTTTAAGGTTATGTCATTGTTCGTGAATTATTCTGCCTCTTACAAAACAGTTATTTGCATAAACCTCTTCTCAAGAACAAGTTATTTGGACCAGAAATCATAGCATGTAGCATCATAGCATAGCATCTGGATAGAGTCCTATTGCCATCGTTGCTAGATTATGAAAATTCTTCAAAATCTGATGGTTGAATATTAATATTAATATCAGAGTAGAAGGTAAGTGATCAATATATCAGTATTTTACTTCAAGGATATTTTTAGATACAAAAGGCAAAATTTCTGAAGTTTTGTTAGCATGTTATATTTTATTATATCAAAAATATTTTTATTTTTAAAGTACCGAGCTAATGAACTCTTGATTGCGCTTCGCTCTCTCCATGTCAGGAGTGATAGGTATCGGGGTACCTTTCCCCAAACCCTCTTTGTACAAAACCTACAAGGTAAAAAACGGGTGTCCAGTAACCATAGAATAGCAACAACCAAAATGATATTTCAAGAGTTTACAATGTTAATGCCAGGAGCACACCAGCTTTCAGTATAGAAACTGTTGATTTGTGTCAGAACAGAGACCTTCAGTCAACAACCAAATAGAAAACAATCTAGTAGGATAAGGAAGCTGATAGACAGCACACACCAATCAAACACTCTGCTGAAAAAAGTAGTAACTCAAATCTTTCTGGGAATATGTTAAAGTTAAGTTGCAGAAAGAGTTCAAAAGGTAGATGGTTTAAGCCAAGAGGCAGAAATGGGAGCTATAGTTCAGTTAGAAAACACAAAGCTCTAACACATTTAATATTATTTTAAACCATTCATTCCTTTGCCTCTTTCTTTTAAATACCGAGCTAATATGTTCTTGATTGCGTTTGACTCTCTCCATCTCTGGAGTGACAGGGGTAGGAGTTCCTTTCCCTATGTCTTCTTTGTACAACACCTACAGGATATAAAAAAGGTAATCTAGTAATTACAAAACAGCAATGTTCATCAAAAGATGTTAATAACTTATGGTGTTAATACTTGGATCACACCAACTTCCAGGGAAGCTTGCTAGCTGTTGATTTCAGGGTCATCTGGAACAGAGACCTTTAATCAACACCCGCACAAGAAAATGTTCTAGTAGGATAAGAAAGATAGAAAAGCTGAAAGGAAGGTGAAAACACTGGGTTTGCTGAAAAATAAACGTAATGAATCAGTTCTTTGTAGTAGTAACAGTAGGAGTAGTAGTAGAAGACTTAGGTTGAAGAAGGAATGCCAAAGGTCAGAACCTTGTTTTAAGGGTAAAATTGAGACTCCAACAGTTAGAAAGCACAGATCATTCACACAACTTATTTTTAAAATATTAGATATAATTTCTCTTCTTTTGAATACCGAGCTAATGTGTTCTTGATTGCGTTTGATTCTCTCTATCTCAGGAGTGACAGGTATAGGGGTACCTTTTCCCAGTTCCTCTTTGTATAAGACCTGAAGGATACAAAAGAGTATCCAGCAATTATGAAACAGCAAGGATCAGAAAACATATTAATAGGCAGCGTGGTTAATATTTCTATTGCACCAGCTTCCAGTGAAGCCAGCTGGCTGTTGATTTCAGGGTCATCTGAAGCAGAGAACTTGAATCAACACCCACAAGAGGAGGAAAAAAAAGTGATAGGATAAGAAAGATGAAAACGCAAGAACAAAAAGGGAGGAAATTCCGTATTTGTTTAAAAAAAAAAGAAGTGAGCAAATCTTAGTAGCATAAGTAGACCTGGTCTGGAGAAGAAATTTCAAAGATAGGAGGCTTGTAATAGGCGAAAAGGCATTACTGATAGTTAGAAAGTAAGATCATTAACACATCAATCTACAGTATTTCAAAGAAATCCGGTTAATGTTCTCTTTTTCTGAATACCGAGCTAATGTGTTCTTGATTGCGTTTAACTCTCTCCATCTCTGGAGTGACAGGTGTAGGGGTTCCTTTCCCTACATCTTCTTTGTATGCAACCTATAGAATACAAAAAAAAAAGGTACCCAATAATTACAAAACAGCAATGTTCATGAAAAATATTAATCGTTTATGGTGTTAATACTTGGATCACGCCAGCTTCCAGGGAAGCTAGCTGGCTGTTGATTTCATTGTCATCTGGAACAGAGACCTGTAATCAACACCCACAAGAGAAAATAATCCGGTAGCATAAGAAAGACAGAAAAGCTTTAAAAATGTGAAATTTATCTATGTTTTGAAAAGTAGTGAATTAAATTTTAGTAGTAATAGTAAACGTAGCTTGAAGAAAAGATTCCAAGGATTGGGGGGGGGGTTTCCAGGGTTGGGGGGGGGGGGGTTGTTGTAAGGGGTGAATTGGCAGCACTGATAGTTAGAAAGCAAGGTCATTAACACATCAACTTATTTCAAAGAATTCAGGTCATTTTTTTTCTTCTTTTGAATACCGAGCTAATGTATTCTTGATTGCATTTAACTCTTTCCATCTCAGGAGTGATGGGTACAGAAGTTCCTTTCCCTATGTCCTCTTTGTACAAAACCTATAGGATATAAAAAAGGTAATCTGGTAATTACAAAACAGTAATGTTCATCAAAAGATGTTAATAGCTTTTGGTGTTAATACTTGGATCGCACCAACTTCCAGGGAAGATAGCTGGCTGTTGATTTCCCTCTGTTAGTTGGAGCAGAGATTTTTTTAATCAACAACCGTGGAAGAAAATTATGTAGTTGGATAAGAAAGGCAGAAAGGGGTAGGTGGGTGGAGAGGATTCTAAGTGTACTGAATATTAAAAATTGTGAGTCAACTCTTAGTAGTACACCTAAGTTGAAGAAAGAATTCCAAGGAAAGGAGGCTTTTTCTGGGAGATGAATCAGCACTACTGATAGTTAGAAAGGGAAGTCATTAACACATCAACTCATTTCAAAGAATTCAAAGAATTCTTTTTTTCTTCTTCTTCTTTCAAATACCGAGCTAATGTGTTCTTGATTGCGTTTGACTCTCTCCATCTCTGGAGTGACAGAAGTTGGGGTTGCTTTCCCTACGTTCTCTTTGTACAACACCTGTGGGATAGAAGAGGAGCCAAGTAAGCCAGCAATAACTAAAATGGAAGGATTTTGTTACTGATGCTTTACAAAGAAGTTGATCGAGAAGAGGACATCTGGCTGAATGGTGGCATCATAAGAAGTTTTCTTTTCAAAAAGCAGGCACTAGTATTCTTTACATACAGTATCATCCTTTGAAGGTTTTGGATCTTTGTATAATATTCAAAGAAGATCAAACATACCAGTGATAGGAAAAAGGAGTGTTATATTTTGGCAATAATTTGGAGGCAAGGTATTGAATAGCAGGAAAGGTTTAAAAGTCTCCAAAATGATGCTATCCTAAGTTGAACAACAAAGATCAAAGTTTCATAGAAAGCACAATGAAAACATTAGCAAGATGGAACTGGGATTGGGAAAAAGCTATTTTTTTTTAAAAAGTGAGAATTAAAATGCCAGTTTCCTAGAAGTACCGAGCTAATGATTTCTTGGTTGTGTTTGACTCTCTCCATCTCAGGAGTGACAGGAGTCGGGGTGCCTGTCCCTAGGTTTTCTTTGTATAGGACCTGCATGGTAAAAGAAGGTGGGACAAAACAAAAATAAGAATGAAAAACAGCAGTCACTTCAAATATGCCAAGATTGGTCTTCAATCTCCTGGGAATGAGTCTGAGGCTTTCAAAGTTATGAGAACTTTTCCAAGTCCTATTTCCACGATATTCTTTCTGTGGTTTCTTGCTTTTGTTTACCCTGTTAGCAAATCACAATGTTTAATACACTAGGAATGTTTAAATCATCCAAGATTATAAGAAGATGTAAGAATTCAGGTAGCAATAGCACTTAGATTTATATACCGCTTCATAGTGCTTTACAGCCCTCTCTAAGCGGTTTACAGAGCCAGCATATTGCCCCCAACAATCTGGGTCCTCATTTTACCAACCTCGGAAAGATGGAAGGCTGAGTCAACCTTGAGCCGGTGAGGATCGAACTGCTGACAGTCGGCAGAATTAGCTTGCAATACTGCATTCTAACCACTGCGCCAGCACGGCTCTTATGTTTTGATTAAGCTCAATAGTATTTTAAGGTACCTACTGGGTGGATCATGGCCATGCAACTAACAACCTTTAAAGATTAGGTATGAATGAATATTAAAAATTAAAATATTTAAATGGATTTTATATGTAGGATTCATACAGGTGCTTCAAAATTTTATTATCCCTTTAGGTTTTTCTCTATGCAGTAGTTTTTATTTTTAACTATACATGGCACATTACAGCATAGTTTGTGGTTGGGAGTCACTCACTCATCATCCTATATTTTTTGGAGGCTCTGCAGTGTGATGTGTTCAGAAAGGCCAAAACACACAAGATGGCAACCATGATGGCATCATCCAAGCCCCACCCCTTTTGTATATGGTTCCACCCATATATAAAGTGTAAAGAGGTGAGGCTTCAGTCATGATGCTGCAGCCATTATCTTGACTGTTTTATATTTCCATCACAACCACCACCGTCACCCCTCCCTGGATGAATTTGCTCTAAGACAGAAAAGATTGGTCCAAGATGTTGGAAACTGTTAAGATTTTGGACATCAAAATGCAGTCTTGTAAAATGGCCTGATAATCCTCCCAAATGCCCAAACTATCATAAGATATCAGTAATATTACCCAAGAGATTTTTCCATGAGATCTTTTATATTAGAGTCGCTTTTTAGACTGTGCCTATAAATTTAATAAATGAATGAATAAATAGTTTTTAAAATAATTTGGCTGGGGAAGGGCTTTGTTTTATAGAGTAAGTAATGCTGCAACTGTAGAACTGCGGTATAAAGATTACTCATTCAATATTTTGGAAACATCAAACTATGTACCATGTTGGTTAAATCAAGGTTTCTTTTTGCTATGCTAAAATAATACAATAGTCTCCAACAGAACTGAGCAAAGAAACCACTGCAAAAGATATCATAAGGTTACTGGTTTGGCAGAAATAGGACATACGGCGATCTTAAAGTGATGGAAGTGAGATTCAGCTATGAATCATTGTAAAAAATTATTCCAATATTCTATTCTGAGCATGTCCATATTGTTTGCTTTTTTAAAAATTTCTAAACTTCATCTATATACACCCTCTTCCATCCAATTGGAGATTTAGACCATATTCTTTTTACAATTTAAGTTACGCTAAATAAATGGTGTGGTTTTTTTTTTAAATCACAGGAGTTAAAAAAAGAAAAGCACAGTCAGGATTGTATTCCAGATGGTTAACAATATTCCAGGGACAGCAAAAAAGTTAACAATATTCCAGACTATTAGAATACAAAATAGTGAACAAAATAAATTCATTGGAAAATTAACTATATTGATAGATTCGATATTATTTTGATCAGTGAATTATATATAGCAGCTAATCAAGATTCAAATGATAATTTGAATGAGGTCAAAAGGGAACTTTGTGTTATTTGAAGTACAAAGCTGAACTTTTACTGATCATCAATTGAGCTGAACTACAATTCGAAAAGATATAGCATAATTTGCCCCATGATTCTTTAAGACTATTCCTTAAACCTGACTGACACTGTCACAGAATCATAAATATAAAGTGCCTAAACAAAGGTTCTTTTTCCAAAAGGCAATTGGACTTGCTTGAATTTTTTCCCTCTTGAAAGCATTTAATTTCTAATCCAAGAAGCTTCTTCAGCATTAATTAATGCAATTTCATCCAATGAAATAAACTTTACATTGGATCCAAAGTTCCATTGTAAGCCCCATTTATTATAAGAAGATTCAGTAGACTTAAGTATAAGCTTTGCTTTTTCAGTAAAAACCCACCAAATTACTTTTATTTAATTTTGGCTGGGTTGTAGCCTAAGTTTACAGATCCAAAATTTTGTTGTTATTTTGATCTACTTCCCACACTTTTCACAGTAACTATCAATATGAGTTGGGAATACATATACCATCATTAAAGAAATAAAAATCAAATAAACAAAAAAGGTCAGTAATTGAATGATTCAATTACTAAAACAAAGGGTTTATTTTTTAAAAAAAATGAGTATTTTATGTTACTCGGAATGAGTAATATCAAGGTTTGTAATAGTTAATTCCATTTTAATAAAGTTAAAGGGCATTTTTAACTACAAAAATACCGAGCTATAGATTTCTTGATTGCGTCTGACTCTCTCCAACTCTGGAGTAATAGTTGTTGGAGTTCCAGACCCTAAATTCTCTTTGTATAATACCTGTGTAAGAAGAAATATATACGTAAAAAAAAAATCAGCACAGAAAAGCAATTCGGTGCAATTTTCTTTATGAAATAAGCTTTCTTCGTGAAGTCTACAGAAATTTGAAAATCCTCTTAAAAATAAACCCTAACTTAAATCTTAAAAAGTATTCTTTACTGCTAAATTGGACATGAAAGCCCACCCAAGATTATAACTTAATTGCATTCAGATAATTTGATGTGGCTATAATTTTAGGAATACTTTAAACCCTCTGTAGTTTCTTTTCATTCTCCCTTATGAAGAACACAAGGAGAAGAGAACACCCAATCAGAACTCAGTTTGGGTTGATCAGACTACGTCTTCTCTGATGTAGTCTTGGAATATGAGGACCTCTTCTTGGAAGTGAGTTGTGATCTGTGGTCGTATGACCACTCATAGGCAATAACCCCCATCGCCAAATACACATTTTTATTTGCCTATATCCTTGGCAGCTTAAATATATTTGGAACTGAATTCTCTTGCTTGCCAAGTTCAAGGATTCACATGTTTTTATGAATAGGGGACAAAAAGGTAGCCTTAGAATTTGTAGCTTGGTCTTGATTCTTCAGCCTCATGTTCTCCGGTCAAATAAATGAAAGCTGGTGGAGATGGAGTAGTTGTTACTACAAAGGTGACAGCTATGTCAGTGATGGCGAAACTTTTTTTGCTCGGGTGCCAAAAGGGTGCGTGCGTGTGCAATAGCCCCCCACGCTACACACACACACACACACGCGCATGCACGCAGGCCTCACTGAAGCCTCCGGACTTCCAGTAGCAATAGCAATAGCAATAGCACTTAGACTTATATACCGCTTTACAGTGCTTTACAGCACTCTCTAAGCGGTTCACAGAGTCAGCATATTGCCCCCAACAATCTGGGTTCTCATTTTACCCACCTCAGAAGGATGGAAGGCTGAGTCAACCTTGAGCCGGTGAGATTTGAACCGCTGAACTGCTTGTTATGTTCTAACTGTTTCAACTGTGTTGCATGGTTCCAACCAGGTCCAGCGTTTGAGCGGGAAAAAGCTCAAACGCTATTGGCTGGTCT
>QLTV01002719.1:1426263-1491986 GCA_003457575.1 Thermophis baileyi | reverse complement strand
CCTGGCCGCACAGTCCGCTGCCTCACCGCCATCTGAATTGCGCAGGTCTAGTAGGGCTTCATAACGCCCCGCCTACCTGCGTGATTACGTATGCTGGACAGCTCCATCCAGGAGGGGAGGGGTGTTATGTTCTAACTGTTTCAACTGTGTTGCATGGTTCCAACCAGGTCCAGCGTTTGAGCGGGAAAAAGCTCAAACGCTATTGGCTGGTCTGTCTGACAGCTCCCTATAAAAGGGCAAGCTGTCAGACTGCTCTTTGCTGGTTGCTTACACAAGAGCTGAAATAAAGAGCTGCTTTGGAAGTCTGTCTCCTGTCATCTCTACCCACTATCTAACACTGCTGAACAGTCAGCTGAAGTAGCCTGCAGTACTGCACTCTAACCACTGCGCCACCTCGACTCCTTAACGACTCCCGTTGGGCCGTTTTTCGCCCTCCCCAGTCTTTAGGAAAGCCTCCGGAGCATGTGGATGGCGAAAAACCGGCCCAACGAGCCTACCGGAAGTTCACATGAGTGCTGGAGCTGACATAGGGCAACGCCTCGCGTGCCCTCAGATATGGCTCCGCGTGCCATAGGTTCGCCATCACAGAGCTATGCTATTCCTTTTCTGGAGTGAGAAGGACTGAAGTAGTGAGAAAGGATTTGGAAGTGACAGGATAGATATAGAAATATTGGAATCCAATGGAATAATTATCCCAATTTAATTGCAATAAGGGGTCATTGGCATATGTTGGCATTTAAATATGTGCATGTACATATGGACTTTTGTACTGGAGTTTGGAACTTGGAAGACTATAATTGTGCTCTTGTTTTCCTGTCCAGAATCACAAACTGTCTCAAAGCTTCATTAAAAAAAAAAGATTAGCAATAAAAGAACATTTAGAAAAATATTTTACAATAGTTGTTGAGGTTCATTAGTTAGGATCAAAGTGTTATTCTAACTTTGCATTGCACCAACACGTGGATGCCAAAAGCTATTAGAAAGATTTCCTGTTATAAGGGCAAAGGGAAAGCACTCTGAATATATAAGGCATATCATATTGTTTTATTTGAGGAGGGGAAGGAAGATAGGAAAGGAGTATGGTGAAAAGAAGAAGTTAAAAATCACTGCAAAACAAAAATAATTAGTGCTTTAATTGTCCACGTCTCATGATGGGATTAAAATGAAGAGGAAGAGATAGTCAAAATCTCATGGAGGGTTTAAAATTAAAAGGAAAGTTAGCATAAGATCATGACAGTTAAAATTATGTATTGATAAATATTTTGAGCTATACCGAGCTAATGTTCTCCTGATTACGTCTGACCCGCTCCATTTCTGGCGTAACAGGAGTTGCCATTCCTGTGCCCACCTGTTCTTTGTAAGACACCTGTGAGGGTACAATAAAGTATCCACAAAAGACCCCAACAAAGAAGTGCAATAACCAGAACTGAATTTCAACTGGTAGTAGGTAGTAACAGTGCATGGTTAAATCCTACGATTGGACTAGTGCCACAAAGAGAAAAGGCTAAAAAAAATAGAATATTATTCATTAAATATGTGAATGACATCGCAGGTTAAGAAAGCATATGGAAGGGAAACACTGTGTTAATTTTATGGGAGCAAATTGTTTATTATATTTTGTTTTATTTTTTAAAACTTATTTTATGATGCATAAAGTTTTTCATTAGTTAAAAGTTAAGAAGGGAGATGAGTCACAAAAATCGGAGATAGTAGAAAATAGAGTAGGATAGTTAGAGATTATTATTTTTTTAAAGAAAAATTATGAATTGTTAAAATAGATTTGATTTTATTGAGAA
This sequence comes from Thermophis baileyi, assembly GCA_003457575.1. Classification (NCBI taxonomy): domain Eukaryota; kingdom Metazoa; phylum Chordata; class Lepidosauria; order Squamata; family Dipsadidae; genus Thermophis; species Thermophis baileyi. The sequence goes on along the minus strand of QLTV01002719.1, from coordinate 1,490,190 downwards.
ATACCGAGCTAATGTGTTCTTGATTGCGTCTGACTCTCTCTATTTCTGGAGTACTTGATATTGCAGTTCCTTGCCCTGCATTCTCTTTGTACATTACCTGCAGAATACAAACACCCACCAACATGAGAAATCGGATAACTGCTAGGCAAACATCAGGATGCAATGCAAATGTTGATTAACATACTTATTTCGTATATAAATGTACACCCACCCACACAACCAGTTGCACTGTGGGAAATGTTTCCACTCTCTTTTGAAAACACTGCATGTTGTTTCAGAAAGAAATGATATAAGTGGAAATACTGTAGTTTTTAGTACAAGTAGTCCAGTTTGGTGTAGTGATTAAGGCACCCATTTAGAAACTGTAGTAGATGACCAGGTGGAGCCCAAAGGCGGAATTACAAGCTTCATTGGTTTGGAATCGCTGTGCTCCCACATGAGACCTAAGTCCAACCACCTGTGAATTCCATTGACTCTTATTTAGTGCCAATTTGCCTTCACCATTAGATCAGATTCTTGTGTATAGGTAATAAACTTGAAGGGCTTTGAACTAAACTCCTGTTCCTGGAAACTTGCGCCTGACAGAAACTGGGAAACTGTGAATTCTAGTCATGTGTTAGGCACGAAGCCAGCAGGAGTTTGGACCAATCACTTTCTCTCAGTCCTAGAAAGGAGGTAATGGCAAACCACATCCAAAGTCTTGCCAAGAAAACTGCAAGGATTAGTCCAAGCAGTCTCCAAAAATTGGACATGACTAAATGGAAAAAAAGGTTCTTGTTTAGTAATTGTCTCGTTTAGTGGCTGGTCATAGTTACGACTGTGATGAAAATATAACCTTGTGACCAGTCCTCACATTTACAACCTTTGCAGGTCTGTAAAGCCAAGGAAAGCTGAAATAAAATAGTAAAATCATGTTTCACTTAGTGACAGCTTTACTTAACAACTGAGTTGCGGTCCCAGTTGTAGTTGATAAATGAGAACGATCTGTATTCCATTGAACATGTTGTTTAAAACTCTTTCATGGGTCTCCAGCTGGGGAGATAGGATCACAAAAGCTTGGAACTATAAAATTCCCTTTAATTTTTTTTTATTTGGGAAACCCATATCTGGAAAGTTCTTTTTGGATCAGATTTGAATTACCTGAATTAATAAGAACTCTGTTTCAACTTTAAAAACATCCTTTAACATAATACCAGGCCAAGTTTTTTAAAAAAGAAGTATGTACGTTCAAGATTTAAACATAATATCAAACCGGTCTCACACATTTTTACTTTCTTTAAAAAATGAAGAAGAAAAAAAGAGAGAAAAGAACACCAAGTCCTTCCATTAAAAAAAAAAAATTAAAAGTCCTGCATTTCACTCCTTTAAAAAGATGCTTATTTCCTCACATAGAAAAATTATAATTAGAATCAAATATTCAGTCAGTTGAAAAAATCCAAAAACAAATAATGTAAACCTGAAGTTAGAACATGAAATATGTAATGCACAGGTCTGGTGGAACCAGATTTTGCAAAAACGTATTTTAATTGTTGGTGAAAAGCTTAGTCAAACGGATGGGGAAGGGGGAGGGCAGACAAAAAATTCAAGATGCTGGCTGTGATCAGACAACTGGAATCCATTAGAGTTGAGTGATTACAATAAATTTAAATTAATCCTCGGTAAGGACCTGATAGGTGAGAAAAATGCCAAATTCAGCCTAAACAACTGGCTGACTGTACGACCAACTGTAATAATAATAATAATTAAAAAAACTGAAATGTGTGCCATGTATCTTGACTTTTCTGACCCCTCCACTGCAAAGCGGACAGTATAGAAAACAAGAAAGGAGAAGACAATACCTATGGGTGAAAATGTATGGTTTCTTCAGAGATGTTGCATTGTTACTAACTAAACAGCCCTCAAATGAAGGAAGCTTCATGGTCAGCCATAATTGCCTTATTTTCCAGGCAAATCTGTGGCACAATATTGTACTGATTATTAAACTGCATCAATATTTCTAATAACCACCCTAATGGCTAATAGCCCCAACCCCTGCAGCCCACTACTGGGCCATGGCCTATTCACAACTGGGTCGCGTGAGTGGCAGGCATGCGTGCTACCCCGTCACTGGTGTGAGTCGAGCTGCGTGCACTCATGCACTCCGGGCCACTGCTCATGCAGCCCGGTTCCCCTCTCCTCCCCCCAGCCATTCGCCAAGCCGCAAAAATTGGAGACCGCTGATTTATACTACCCAATGTGTGTCCAATTAAGATTTGATTTAATATGTACCACCAAGTTGTTTCCAGCTCCTTGTGACCATATAAATAGATTTTTCTCCATGTAATTTGATTTGATTACCTAACAGAATAAGCTAGAAAATTAAGTTCAGTAAAGGGTGGTGAATTATTTAGAATTTCTAACTCTCAAATCTTTAATCCCTAACCTCAGATTTCAAGAGGTACGTTGCAAAAGCTAATTTGAAGCCTGGAATCAGATCACCACAAACAAATAAGCAAGCTAAATTGCATACTTCATAAGTTAAGAAAACAGATATGAATAAACATTAATGTAATTGTATTAGGATTGTGCCCAGTTATCTCTAAGTATATCCAGAAACCTGTCAAACATACTAACTAAACATCCCTGCTTATAGGTCAGTGATGGCGAACCTTTGTTTCCTCGGGTGCCGAAAGCACACGCGCGTGCCCACACCCATAATTCAATGCCCCCCATGCCCCACCCCCTACACATGCGCGCATGACCCCCCCCTGCTGCCCCGCCCCCCCGCATGCACGCACGACCCCCCCGTGCCCAGTTTTGGGCCTAGCAGGCCTCCCTGAAGCCTCCGGAGGCCGGAAACGGCCCATTTCCCAACTTCCAGTGGGCCTGGTAGGCCCGTTTTTCACCATCCCCAGGCTCCAGAGGCTTTCTTGGAGCCTGGGGAGGGCGAAAACGGCCTCCCCTGCCCCCTGGAGGCCGGAAACGCTCTCCCAGAGCCTCCGTGCGAGCCCTGTACTTACCTGGTATCCTAAACAGACCGCGTGGAGACTCCTGGGAGGGGAGGGGCAGCGTAGACGGGGCCAAAAATCAGCTGGCCGGAGCGCGCATGCGCTAGAGCTGAGCTAGGGCAACGGCTCACGTGCTCGCAGATATGGCTCTGCGTGCCACCTGTGGCATGCGTGCCATAGGTTCGCCATCACGGTTATAGGCAGTCAAAGCTACTTGTCTTAGGCAAATGGCAAGTTTTAGAGTAGCTTTATAGGAAGCACTTCATCAATTACTTTTGTCACTATATTTTTAATTCCATCCCATCCCATCCCCATTTGTATTTTTCTACCTGAGAAACCAGCTTATGGCTCATCCTCATCAGCTCAGCATTAATACATTTATATTCTCCTTTCAAAGTTTGTATACAAAAGTTAGCAAAGCAAATGGAACTTTAAGATGGAATACAATGAGAAGAATGTCCATTAAAAATACAGGAGATGATGTTAGTACATGTTAAGAAGAGGAATAAACAGCATCCTAGTTGGGTGAACAACAGCATGTCATAATTGGCCAGCTCATTATCAAAAGAGAAAGAAAATTTTAGCCACTACCGAGCTGATGTGTTTCTGCGTCTCCTTGACCCGTTTTACTTCAGGAAGATCAGGAATGGGAGTTCCTTTTCCAATGTGTTCCTTGTACTTAATCTACAAAATTGCATTCAGAAAAAAGACCCAAAAAATGATGTCATTACATATCCATCTCATCTCACTTACAAGAAGAGAGAAACAATGGTCACTGAAGGTTTATATAGTTGTGGAACCTTAAAGCTTAACCTGCACTCTAGTGAAAAATCCCTTATCAGAAGAAAGTTAGGAAACAATACCCAAGTAAATATAGATAATTAAACAGAAGTCCTTTTCTTGGGTTGAAGAAATTCTCATACTAGAAGCAATTTGATTTATCCATAACTATGAAATTATTTTATTTTTAACATGTAAAACAACTTTTTTCTTGCCCGAATGTAACCCAGATAGTTTCAAATAAGCTAGTTACAAAATTCTATGAACTGTATAACCCCAGATTGAGAAAGGGTGCCATAGTATAAACGATCTACCTCATAGGTAGAGAACTCATGGTCATCCAACCATGGTTGGATCCATGATTAATCCAACCATGTTGGATTAAGGCTCCTAACAATCTTTATCTTGGGTCATGCTGGCTATGGCTGCTGGTAGCCGTAGTAACCAGTGGAAAGCCACAGGCATGAGGGTTCCAAGTAACACACCCATAGCAAACAAAACTCTGAGGCAAGCAATCTCCTCAAAGAATAGGTTTATTGGATATGTCATATTGGCATGGGCTAGTGAAAACCGACTCTGAGTATTCCTGTGGTTTTCATCTAATTAAAGTAAAAGTTTGTCACTTTCTCAAAACAACCAGTCACATGGTCCAATCAGGATACTGTCCAGTTGCTAGGTGACTCCAGTCCCCTCCTTCCGAACACCTGCAGGAATGTCCTTGGTTCCCAAGAGAAAGTATTTTATTTTGACTACAACACCCCAACTATCTCTATTCCCCCCCTCCCTATCCCTCTTCTCCAGTGTGTCAGCACTGAAGTCCCAAAATGGCCTCAGTCAGGCCAGCTTCAGGGTTGACAACAGGTTCTTCATTTTGATCTTGCTTTATTTCCCACCAAAGTTATACTACACCACAACCTTAAGGCTACATTTCTTGACAGTGGAAGCAGAACTTTGATATGTATGTTCATCCCGGCATTCTGGGGTATAAGCATTTGTTGTCAATGCTGGTATTCCTCTGGATGCCTTTTAGTTCTGGTGTATCTAAATGCATCAGTTTGAATCCTAGTACTTTCTCCACTGAAATCTAGGATACAGGTCATTATTGCATGTAACTGAATGCACAAAGGAGTCTTCCCAATGAAAGCGAGGAATCCCTTCTCAAGGAGGCTGTTGTCTTCATATTTAATAGAGTCCCTTCACTGGATCAAAGTAAGAATTATAGATCAGATCCAGTTTCTCCAAATTTAACTTCATTGGTTTTGCTGAATATACTCTTAAGTACAGCAAAAATTATTGTTTCAACACGTATTTATCCCTTTCACTTCCAATCTAATTATATTTTAATTCCATTCAACACTAAGTCTAATATTAGCATAAATGACACTCAATTTTATAAGTTAAAACAGTTTTAACTGTTGTTTTTTAATCGTTTTGATTTTTTTACCGTGCTAATGGCATCTGTGGTTTTTCTAATTCTCTGTGTCTCTGGTGTTTTTTCAATTGCTGTTCCTGTTCCAATGATATCTTTGTATAAAACCTAAAGCAAAACAAGATCAAGAATAGAAAGACATATTATCATTTCTACAGCAGCACTACAAAACACCAGAACATTTATTTCAATAAAAAATAGAAATAGCATCACAATATCTATTTCAATAAATACATAATCATACCCAATCTCTTTTGTGTGTCAAGTGTACTAGTGATGCTTGTATGGAGAAACCACTTAGTGTTTATAATTTCAAGCAATATAAGAGGAAATAAATCAGACCAGTAAAAACAAGGATATGAGGATATACCTCTTTAACCTTTAAGGTAAGAATCTTAGCTTTTATAGCCTGAAAACAAAGACATTCATTTGCAAACACATGAGCAAAATATAAATTCTATTCACAGTATTGCCAAATGAAGGTTTGAAAATTTTCTGATTTTTAATAACAGCTTTTGAAAAAAATTATTCAAAAATTATTCTAGTTTTCTAAGGCTGAGGTAGGCAAGGATTTGATAGGATCTTCAAGCTTCAAGCTTCAGGTATTGAAAATAAATCATGAAGTATTTAACAGAGAACTACCTCTCTTGGTCAAACACTTTGGTTAATAAAGACATAAAGTTACTTTGGCTAATAAAGACATCACAAAATGACAATAGTTACCCCTTGGAGCCCTTTGAGAATTTTAGATTTTAGAATAAATTAAAAATATTTATTCATGGCATTCCTGGATTAGCTGCTCAAAGAAAACACATGAAGCTTACAACTTTGGAACCCATAAAGGTCCATCAAGGTATACTGAGATATGTCAAAATATTATTGCCATGTATGTTGTACTCAAGTTATTGCATTACTAAAAAAATGTTTTAAAAAATAGAGTATAAAGCAGAAGTTGGCAACATGTGGCTCTTCTGATTTTATTATAAAACCCAGCATCCATTTCTATTGCCTAACCTAGCAGAGGCTGCTGGTAGTTGTAGTTCAGCAACAAGGTGATTGTTACTGGAAAGTGATTGGTTTCCCATTCCTGATGGGCAACTACAATTCCCTTTAAAATGAAAGTGACACTAACCCTTTTCCCCCACCCTAACACTTTATTTCATAAAAGTTGAACATCAAACCATTCTAAAAATGGATGTAACAGTTACATCTTTTTACTTTGGAATTCCAGTGTGGGAAGATGGTGGTTTCGACTGCCCATCCCTGATTTACTTTGCTAAAAATGTATATGTTTGTGGATCAGATCTTTATGTCATATCACACTGTAAACAATGAGTGGGTTAAAATCCCTTATCACTAACTCAGGGCTAAGTTCTGGATTCAAATGTGGGTCTTTTGAATGGGGAAGGAAGGAAGGAAGGAAGGAAGGAAGGAAGGAAGGAAGGAAGGAAGGAAGGAAGGAGGGACTTTCAGTTGTGCATAACTGGATTCTTAATTGTCTATTGTCAAGAGACTTTATTGGTATTAGTGAAAAGATTGAAATGTGTTAGCCAACTGGGGACCAATAATTTGCTAAATAATATAAACTTACCGAGCTGAAATTTTTCTGGTTTTCTTTAACTCGTAATATTTCTGGTGTTTCATTTACAACGGTGACCTTTCCTTTACTGTCCTGCAGATCATGTTGATACTGAAGCTGTTAAGAGAATACATGTTTTTCAGTGCATTAATCTCAGAACAGATTTCCGCTTGGCCTGTCACCAGTACAGGCCACTCATTGCTCCCTGAGGGCAAGAACAGGTGACATCTTTCTCCTCCCACTCTCAGCTCTCTGCAAATGCCCCCTGCACCTTAGTTTCCCAGCTTTGATTCAAAGCTGCTGTTTTCCATCCTGAGCCTTCTGAAGTCCTTGAGAGCAGATGGTTTCCAGAGCTTTATTCCACTTCAGGAACAGCCCAGCTCTGATTGGCTGCAGTGCCTAGCACATCCCTGCCCTCCAGTGTCTCGCATCTGTCCTGTGCAGCCATTTTGCTGGGAATAATCTCACAAAGGAAAGAGCAGGCACTGGTCCACTGAGAACCAGCCAGGAAGCCCTGCCTTCCTTGCGCAGATAAGAAAGTCAAGAAGCAGAGGAAAGACCAATCTGGCCATAATCTCTGGACTGAGTACAAACCCAACCCCATTGCCAACCCAATGTAATCTGGATTGGAATTTCTGAAGTTTATTTAAGAAACAGCCTGAGAGACAAAAACGTATTACTGCTGTGCAGAATTGCCCCAGGAAGAACTCAGTCTTCTTTCTTCCAGACTGACTTTTTAAAATGTCAGTAATAGCAATAAAAAGGTAAAGGTAAAGGTTCTCCTCGTACATATGTGCTAGTCGTTCCCGACTCTAGGGGGCGGTGCTCATCTCCGTTTCAAAGCCGAAGAGCCAGCGCTGTCTGAAGACATCTCCGTGGTCATGTGGCCGGCATGACTAAACGCCGAAGGCGCACGGAACGCTGTTACCTTCCCACCAAAGGTGGTCCCTATTTTTCTACTTGCATTTTTACATGCTTTCGAACTGCTAGGTTGGCAGAAGCTGGGACAAGTAACGGGAGCTCATTCCGTTACGCGGCACTAGGGATTCGAACTGCCAAACTGCCGACCTTTCTGATCGACAAGCTCAGCGTCTTAGTGCTTTATAGTGTTATAGAACTGACGAAGATATATGAGAAATATATTTACAGCAGCATGAACAAAGGTCACTCAAAATATAGTATCAAATGTAGTCAAATATTGGTAAGCTATTAAGTATTCTACATTCATGAATTCATGAGTAATTTGACAAATTCTATTAAGTTATTTGTAACTAAGCCCTCCAATCTCAGTTGGAGTTGTTTTCAAAATAATCGAGAAAGTCTCAATTATTATGGGAAAATTTTAAGTTTCTTGCTCAGCAAAGCAATAATCAAGAATGTACCTTAGAGTGGTAAGTATCTCTGAAAAATACCTGGAATTTGTGTCCTTTTTCTTTACCTACATGATCAGCATCACTGACAATTGTGAGCATGGGACTTTGCCATCATGGTCAGAAAAGCATCAGACATGCTTCTAGTAAGGTACGAGCAACCTATTTCAAACTCAAAGCAGGTGGCTAAGGCTCAAAACATTTCAGATCCCTAATGTTTTCTACCCACTAGGCTTAATATCTAATATAGGAAAGGAAAATTGCATTTCAGGGGGAGTATTGTTTGCTTGCTTTCTTTGTTGAATTCATGAGTATATGTATACATACCATGCTAAAATTCTTTTGATTTTCTCGGACCCGCTGATTTTCTGGAGTCTCTAGCACAGACACATAGTACTGCATGGTTTTCTCTGCATCCTCCTTATACTTTTTCTGTTACATAGGTTAAAAAAAAATGTACTATTGCAGTAACAAAACAAATACCCATGCAGAGACCCATACAATTTTTTGTTATCTTGGGACAATAGCAAAGTCACCACAGAAATAAAACAAACTCTATCCAGAGTTCTCACTTGAGGCTCAAATGGCCAGGCTCACATTGTCATACTTTGGACATACTATGAGAAGTATGGAGAAGGCTCTGATGCTGAGAAAATTGAAGGGAAAAAGAAGACGGGGACAATCAGAAGCAAGATGGAGGAATAATTTACACTGGTGACAAAATGCACTGTTGGAAGTCCTGAAGTCCAGGTTAGGGACAGATCAACATGGAGAATATCTATTTACGTGGTCATTAAGAGTCACCACCAACCTGATGGCACATAATCAATCAGTCAATTTCATGTCTAAGACAGAAATGCTTTAAAAATAAGAGCAGATACATGATAAACATTGTATACAGGTATAATAAGGACATTTGTTAGAAGGTTCGATGGCTTGGGCTTGCACTTTCTAGATTGCATCTGTCAAATGTGATCTAGTCCATAGATCAAGCAAGCTAAATAATGTTTTTTTAAGAAAATACTTGGAAAGTATTACCTTCTAAGAGGAGAAGCCAAAACTACTGTACCTGTTAACTTTAGAAACAAGGACATTCTGGTCATAGATTTTATGACTTGAGAAGTGTAGATTGGGCCAAAAGGGTTGGTTGTCAGAAGTGGATTTTAAAAAATGGGGGAAGTTGAGAGCCACAGATAGTAAGATGTAATGTCATCAAATAGCCCATGTTTGGATTTGGGGATGGAAGGAAAATAATGGATTTTGGAAGATTGGGTTTTTACATTATTTTTTTAGGGAGTTGTTAAGCGCTAAAGAAGAATGGAACTCATTTACCAAATGCATTTCTGCAAAAAAAAAAAAAAAGAAAGTGAGAAATTGTACTTTTTCGGGAGACTTCGCCCGGACGCCGCCATTTGGGTTCTTTTACCCTCTGCGCATGCGCAAAGCATTCTGTGCATGCGCAGAGGGTAGAAGAACCCAAATGGCGGCGTCCAGGCTACCAGCTGTCCGGCGACCCGCAGGCACGGCCGAACTGGGACCTTTTCACTCCTGCAGTGACGGTGGCACCAAAATGGCGGGCTAACGTGTGCGGCGACCCCTGTGAAATGTCGTTCGACCCCCAAAGGGGTCGCGACCCACAGGTTGAGAACCGCTGCTCTAATGCAGGGGTGTCAAACTCGCAGCATCACGTCATGTGACATATCACAACTTTTTTTCCTTTTGCTAAACTGTGGGTGGGCGTGGCCAGTGCATGACGCAATCAGCCCGCGGGCCGCGAGTTTGACACTCCTGCTCTAAAGGCACAAAAAGAGATTTTAGGGTCATGTGATCTGTGGTTACCATCCCCTGCTGTGAAATCTATATGAATTTTCCCTTTAATTACTAGTAGTTTTGTTCTATATTTAAATGGTTGCAAAAATGAAAGCAAAGTCACCATTGAAAGTGAAAATCAGAGCAAAATGTCCAACAGTGTAGAGTACCTCACACTTATTGGAAGGATTTACAGTGCACTCTCAAGGTCACACAGACAGGGCCCTATTTCAGATGGTCTCTGTATCACATTATTTATCAGGCTGGTTAAGGCTTTTGGGAGTCAGAGTTCACCTCCATCATAATGCAGGACCATCATTACCTTACTGGAAAAGTTCTTCACATGATGTGCATGGATGATTTCTGGAGTGTCAACAACTGTGGTATAATTGGCTTTATCCATTTCCGCAGAGTGCTTATATTTAAGCTGTTGAAACATTTCAGGGGAAATATCCAGAATAAGTAATTTATAGATGTAGCTTTTTGTTGATTTAATACAGCAGGAAATCAAATGATGTTCATTAATCACTAACCTCACTAGCAATATCTGTGGCATTCTTTGCCCTCATATAATCAGGTGTCTCCAATGCAAGGTCTGTTATTCCCCTTCCTTTGATTTCCATCTCCAGAGCTCTCTTGTATTCTTTCTGTGGATAAAGACAGATATAAAAATACATCAGACAGCTTGTTCCCAAATGAAATTCACCCCAATCCTCCAAAGGTTATTTTGATATTTAACCTGCTCATGTAAATATACAATGGAAGGAAGATCAATCTATTTTATAGAAGAAACATTCAATCTTGCAATGTAATATGAGATCTGACTAGTTATGCTGTTTATAGATCTCATTTCAAGAAATTTTTCAGAAAAATGTGTTCAGGAAGAACAGAATCTTCCTCATTTCAGTCAGATTACAGAATCAGGTATTGATCAGATCGGATTACAAATCAGATAACATCCAATTAAATAAAAATAATAATACCGGTAGTTATATGTGGGATTAGTTTTGGCATACATTCTTTTTATCTTTTACAACATCTTCAATTTAATATACCGTACTATATAATTATTTAGGTGATATAATATTTTAATTTGGCTTCAGAAGACATGTCAACCAAAATAACTAAGAATGTATACAGGAAAAAAATTAAGAATTCAAATGAAGAACCTCAAATACCCTATTGCATTGGGAAGACACTAAACCCTGAATACTTTATACAAGACATCAGCATAGATTGGTTAGAAGTAACTGTGCGAAATACTGGAGAAATTTACTGTAAGATACTGTAAGCTAGTTAGTTTCTTAAATTCAGTAAGAAATATCTAATTTATCATGAATCCACTAAATTAATCAGGCCATAAATCTGAAAAAGGTAAATGTAATAACTAGCCAATCTTTTCCGTTCTGCTTAATATTCCATCATTATAATTCCCAAGAAAATAATTCAATGTATGCAGGAACAATTCAAAACCAATGGTTAAATAGCACTTAGCACTTAGACTTATATACCGCTTTACAGGGCTTTACAGCCCTCTCTAAGCGGTTCACAGAGTCAGCATATTGCCCTCAACAATCTGGGTCCTCATTTTACCCACCTCGGAAGGATGGAAGGCTGAGTCAACCTTGAGCCGGTGAGATTTGAACTGCCGAACTGCAGCTAGCAGTCAGCTGAAGTAGCCTGCAGTACTGCACTCTAACCACTGCGCCACCTCGGCTCTGTACTATTGACCCCATTTTCTATTTTTTTATTATTTTAAAATAATTTTAAAATGCATAATGTGATTGCAGTGAAAATCATCTGGTTCCTATTTTAATATGACTGTGTAATTCATAGATCCATCCATGAATAGTCCTGTGATGTACCAATTAGAGAAAACGCCATGCCAAAAAAATGCATAAATTTGTGGAAATGATTGTTGGGGAGAGCTTGTTTGTTATCTGCCTCAGTGGTGCCCTCAGGAAGTTCTGACACATTTTTTGTCTCCTTAATGTGTCACTGTTGGCAGCTGCAAAGAATAAGGTGATGGCTGTTCTCCTTGAGGTTACAGAAGATGTTAACCGTTGTTAACAACACTGTTGGTACTAAACATTTCAAAATGAATTTGGCTGAAAATAGAGTATTTTAGTTGCACGATCATGGGAGTTCAGGAGGACCAGGAGGACTATCCATAATCAATTAAATAAACCTCTTCAGGATAAAGGATGACTTTGGAATGTCATTCTTGATGGGCTACAGAGAAAGGCCAGTTGGTTCACTATGTATGGTTAACTGAACTTTAAAAAAAAGTATCCACCTTTTCCAGATTTTACCAAGGAAATTCGACAATGCAAAAAAATTAAAAATGTGAGAACTATTGTTCATGAGAAAAATCTTCAATATCTTATTGGGTTTCGGCCATCTTTGCTTTCAACTTATCAAATGTTACTCAGAAATAATTTATAAAGGAAGTTCAAAGAACAACTCTTGAAGTGACTTTGTTTTCTTCAAGAAATTATCACTACAATTCTGAGAAGTTACTATTGATTATGATGATTTTCCATTTGATTGGTATAAAAATTAGATTGGATTTTTGTCTCCTATTTTATGAGGAGTCCGTAATAAAACTTCTTCACGCAAATCCCTGCCTTTAAATTTTTTATGAAACAAACATCAAGTTTATTCCCAAACCAGGCAATCTGTTCCCATTCTAGATCTATTTCCTTAATAAATGTGGATGTTAGGTTTTATGAGCTACTTTATGAGCAAATTACAGAATACAGCTCAGGCTGGGTATAAACAGGGCCATCAAACTTCTGACAATATTGGTTTTTCAATAGATGTTCTTCCTTTAACTCAAACGACTCAGCATCCACCAACTATAATCACTTTGGGGAGTAAGAAAGCCTTCATGTGGTCTCTTGGTAGCTTTTGGTGTGGGTTTTGATTTATTTTGGGTCTCCACAAAGTTTTTATACTTTGGATATAATTTATTAATGTTTAAATCACAGTTGATTATTAATAGAATGCTTTCTTTTCCCTTGGTTAAATCTCTATCAAAATGCTTTCTTTTCTTTTTAATTTTGCTTTAGAACTGCTGGCCAGCATAATCAGAAATTCTGAAGTTATCAATAAATTATAAAAGGAGGGGCAAAATAATATTATTTGTCAATATTTGAATTTGTCTTTTTTGACAAGAGAAATAAAGAAGACTTTCAAAAATATGATCTGTTTCTTGGAGTTTTTACAAGTTCTTTCTTGTAGTATAACTTACTTACTTCCTTTCCCTATCAGTTTTGTGTTGATCCTTAATATTGTTATATGCATTTTTACACTTTTATTAGTTTGTGTAATTTAAAATAATCCAAATACCTAGAAACTGAAATTGAGAAATGTCCTTCCTCTATCTGAATACATGCTGGACACAAAACTATGAAATGGACAGACTAAGCATTTTAATACTCCATAGAAATCTACCTTCCAGATTCCTAAACTTTATTCCAACTAGTGATATGCCTTACCTCATTCAAGATATAGGTTGCATTCTTTGCTCTAAGTAAATCTGGTGTCTCTTCTAAAATTGTTAAACCTTTGCCTTTTACACCTTCTTCTAAATCTCTCCTGTATTCTTTCTAGAGGGTAGAAAACAAGAAAATAAATCATGAGAGATAAGTAAGTAGGAGACAAAGGGAAATCAATGAGAGGGGAAAAAGATAAAGGAGAACAAAAAGAGTTAGGAAATAATTCCTAGACTAAATAGCTGTTTTTGCCTTCCAAAACAACTTGTTACACTAACTCTATCTAAAAATTCACACAAAGGTATATATAATGAGACAATTCTCATTGGTTCCACCAATATAACAAATTTTAAAAAGATAAAGAAAAAAACTAGGCATCACAATCAGTTAAATCATGCTTATAATTAAAGTTAAAATTAAGAAAAAAATAAAAAATTAACTTTTAAACTTAAAATTAAAGTTAAGCATGGCAAAGACAACAGTGAAGGGTCTACTTTGGGGAAGATAATTTCCATTGCAGAAGTCAGAAGAGTAGTTGGTACCTCGCTTGCTATTTTAGTGGCATATCTGACATGCAGTAAAGATGGTGTAACTTCCAAACCAGTAAGATTCCGGCCCTTAATGAACTCTTCAAAATCTTTCTTATATTCTTTCTAACAGGAGTTGGAAGAAGAAGGGAGAAGAAAGAAGGAAAGAAAGGGAAAAAAATAGAATTAATTTTGGCATTGTAAAAATAATTTCCAGGCATTTTAAATTGATGTGACGATTAGTTAGTTATGGATCCAATTTTGGTTTTGTGCCATTTGGGAAAGGTTTAATGCTTTTCATTGTCCTAACCTATGATAAATTAATATTTTATGTACTTGCAAGCAATAATACCTAAGTCTGGCCTTTAGACAAGTAAAATTTCTACATTGTAGTATCTGGGGAGCAGGTTGTACAAAAAGGACAGAATGATCATTGGTCAGGTAGTGGTCTTAGCAACCTAGTGCCAACAAAATGTGTGGGATGAGACGTCCAGTGGTTCTCACTCAACATGCTTGGGATGATGGGAGTTCTGATCTAACACACTAGAAAATATTAGAAAACACCAGGTAAAGAAATCTGTTCCAGTTAGCATGCTTGGTCCAAGGAAGTTTTAAAAAAAGTGAGCAACTCCATAGAACATGCATTTGGATATTGTATTTCCTTTGAATGAAAACAATTGACAGAATCAAACATGACACTCAAGTTTCACCTTGCATAAATTTGATATTGGAATGAACATATTCCAATAATTCAACCATATTTTGAAATGCCTATGAAAGGGGATGAAAGGGATGAAATTGAATATAGAGTCTAGAAGCCCAGCAAAGGAGCAACTGATTCTCAAAACAAAACAATGGGGAATAAAATTGTATAGATGTAGATTGAGTATGGGGAATGAGCAGAGGGGCTGGGCTTTTATTTGGCACCCATAAAATAAGCTGTGATGGTCATTTAATCAGTGAATGGAAAGATATGATCATTCTGTCACAAAAATACCTTCAGAATACATTTATGATTTAAACTGACTAGAAACAGTACAACCACAATTCAGTGTCTTGCTGATGTTTTCTAATATCTGATTAGTAACCTCCTACCTCACTCTGCATCTGTTGGGCTTCTTTAGCAGTGATATATGTAGGTGTTTCAAAGTCCAGCATGGGTTTTCCTCTTTCCTTTTCATATTTTTCCTTGTATTTCACCTGCCAAGAGGGTGGCATGTGTTATCCCACAGTAGCAGATTAAAAAGACACATACAGAATGACACATTGTTCACTCAACCCTAATCCCGGATGAACAAAATATAATTGTTGTGGTCATATAACATGCTATGTCAAAATAAATTTATTTTTTTATTGATAAATGTATTAACCACATCAGTCAAGGTGACTCTAACCAGTGAACAAAAGCAACAACCAATAGAATTGCACATAAATATTTAGGCACCACTGATTAAACAGTATTTCAATGAAACTGTTTCAATGAATCTGGTAGTGAATAAGACTGCATTGTTCAAAGTCAAACACATCTTTCTGTGAAGTTGAATGGATTGGTGTCTTTTATCTCTAGTTTACAGATTCAAAAAATGGAAGTAACGACTATGCCAGGTGAAACAGTTTGCATACTCTTTCAGTCAGCAGTTTGTAAAGCCTTCTTTTGCAAATAAACAGCTTTTCAAATGTTTCTTGCCACTAACTAAAAACATCTATTTTTGCTTTTCTCTACTTTTCTTTGCAATAAGTATTATAGCTCAGGAATTTTCTTAGGTCTCGTCTCATGCACTGCATGTTTAAAATCTTTCCACAGACTTTCAGTTAAATTCAGCTTTGAGATCTGTGAAGAACACTCCAAAACCTTCATGTTTCTTCCTATAAACACTTTATTGTTGATTATGTTTTGTTGCCTTGTTAATTATTTGACCTCCTTTCAGCTTCAGTTTAATTATTGAATATGGGACATTGGTTTAAATGATATGTGGTTCAATCCAATCTTCCTTCACCCGCACAATGTTTCCTAAGCTACTAGTGCCACCCAATGCCAAAGCATAATAGATATCTTCAACTTTAGTGACCTAGTGGATACATTTAAAATTTTGAGATCACTTCATGGTCATTCTTACAAAGTATTCCTCATGGGAAACATGGAGAGTTACAAAAAATCTCCTGTAGCTGCCCTTATGATGTTGTCCACCACACAGCTTACTTTTCTCTTAGGCAAGTAGTCACATTTTCAAACAAAGTACCGTTCTACAGTCTTTCACTGTTTGTATTTTCCAAGCATATATTTTGGGTATGTAAGGGATCCAGAAGTATCTTGGAAATAATTCTGATGCTTAAGACTATGGTTTGCATTACATTATGGCACCTTTAAAATCTAATAAAATCAGGTGGACATGGAGCCTGCTGGAAGTATCTATCTATCTATCTATCTATCTATCTATCTATCTATCTATCTATCTATCTATCTATCTATCTATCTATCTATCTATCTATCTATCTATCTATCTATCTATCTATCTATCATCTATCATCTATCTATCATCTATCTATCTATCTATCTATCTATCTATCTATCTATCTATCTATCTATCTATCATCTATCATCTATCATCTATCTATCTATCTATCTATCTATCTATCTATCTATCTATCTATCTATCATCTATCATCTATCTATCTATTTGTTAAATTTAGGCACTGCCCCTCTCACTGCAGTATATAAGTGGTTGTGGGCCTAGTGTTACTAGGCAGTTTGGTATCCCATATTAGAAATCCAGAAATAACTGAATGGCTGCACATATATTATTTAGGTTTCTGGCTTATTAAGAAATACAGAAGCATTGTATTGCCCAGAATAAAACTTGAATGATATCTATGGCTTATAATGAGAGGAAAATTCCAGGGAAAGTCAGTTTAAACTAAATCACAGATAAGGTTTCCAGGGTAGTTTCCAATTCCCACTGACGAGCCAAACGTATCAAATCTACCCCTGCTTTCTTAATATGCCAAAAGTCTATAGAACTCTCACATGTTTTGGATGAGAATACAGATACAGTGGCATGTGGCAGTTGTATTATAAACATACATAGTGTGAAACACTTAACTGACTTACTATGCTCTGAAGTTCTGAGGCCTCCTTTAGATGGACCTGTTCAAGGTTATCCGGAACCACGTGGTAGTGACCTTTATTCCTCTCGTACTGCTTCTTGTACTGGTACTAAAGGGAAGGCATCAAAAACCACCTCAATAGTTAAAAAAATGTCCTAACCAGAGCAGCTTTTCTAGATCACCTTACAAAAAACATATCAGTAGTCAAATGAGACATCAGAAATGAAATGTAAAAGAAATATATAAAAGAGAAGAAGAAAGAAAAATATGAGGCAAAAAGGGACAAAATTACAAAACAGGAAAAGAAGAAGAAGAAAAGAATCAAAGAAATGTGATGCGGTGAATAAGTGATGCTGTTAAAATGGAACGATGCCCCTTGGTTTTCGCTTAGGAATATAAAACGGGATTAGCTGATATTACTCAAGGGTGATTTAGTTCAGCATTTTGTGTCACAAAATGGCTGACTAGATGCATCGACCAAGTCCACAAGCAGAATTTATTATAGCAAGAAGATCAAAGTTCAGACAAAAGCAGATTAAGTCTGAAAATGGTTTTAAAAGTTAAAGAATTATTGTTTCAAAATAGTAGTTGTGGGTTAAAAAAATATAAAAAGTTAATAAAATAATACCTGTTAGTAAAAATATGAATTATAAAAGTTAAAAAAAAAGGCTATTAAAATTTAGTTAGATGTTTAACATTATTAGTGGTTCTGTTTTAAAAGTAATAGAAAAAGTTCTGAAGACTTGAGGTATTAATGTTGCTAGTCAACATGGGGGATAGTCATCAGGCAGGAGATAAGAGATCACTACCAGGTGATTTCCTAGGAACAGTCAAGGAGGAGGAAAGATGTTGCAGAGGTTGTTAGCTGATATTATCTTAGAAAGGCAAGGAAAGGTTAAACTGAATGTATCTCGGTTTAGCTAACAGGCTTACAGTGCTGGCAAGGTGGCTGGTGTTCAAAACATGATTCATCGCAAGTGATTCAGACATATCAGTCACCGGCTTGTGAAGTTTCTTCAGATCTGCCTTATATTTAATCTGTTGATAAAACAAAGGAAAATGTCAGCAACCTTGTCACAGGAGGACGTAAAGCAGGCTTATAAATGGAATACATTTCAATCGCCGTACTACAGCTTGTGCTGGCATGCAATGAGCTACTGTCTATGGAGATTTTCAGTCATTCAGGTCATAGTGGTTCCAAAGGTGCTTTTTCAAAAGTCAACTGGATTTTCTTGGTTCTTTTTTTTTTCTTTTCTCATCTAAGAAGCTTCTTCAGTTCAACTGTGGTCGTAAGTCGAAGGCTATCGGTACTCCTCAACGTACGACCACAATGAAACCCAAAATTTCAGTTGCTAAGCAAGACAGTTGTTAAGTGAGTTTTGCCCCATTTTACAATCTTTCTTGTCACAATCATTAAGTGAATCACTGCAGTTGTTAAGTTAGTAACATGGTTCTAAAGTCAATTTGGCTTTCCCATTGACTTTGCTTGTCAGAAAGCCGCAAAAGGTGATCACAGGACTCCGGGACATTGCAGGAATCATAAATATATGCCAGTTGTCAAGCATCTGAATTTTTGACATAGGGATACAGCAGTGGTCATGTGAAAACGGTCATAAGTCACTTTTTTCAGTGCCATTGTAACTTTGAACAGTCACTAAATGAATGGTTGTAAGTCAAGGACTACCTGTATTGTTGGAGTTTTTAAACTGTTTGTTTTCACCTGCGCTTGGTCTGTTTACCTTTTTTATTTTCCCTGCAAATACTACAAGGTTCTAGCAAACCTCTCTCAAAGGAACCTAGGTCTGGCGTCTGGGTTCTCCTCACCATTCAAAGAAAAGCTAATGAACCAGACTTACCTCACTTGCAATGTGGTGAGCATCTTTCAAGGTCTTGTATATCTTGCTCTCTTTCAGATCGTATTGAGGTTTCTTTCCTTTTTCTTTATCGAACCTTTCTTTGTACTTGATCTGAGTCCGAGAAAACACACACATATATATGTTTTTTAAAAAGGGTCCTGAACTTTAGCATTTCTGGCACCAAGAAGGGAGAAGAGAAAGCACCTATCCACAATCAGGTGATCAAAAGAAATCTGATTGCAAACAAGCAGATCAAAGGATGCATCACATAGGAACTACTTCGAAACAAAAGAGACCATTGGAAAGATCAAGATTTTTCAGTAGTAAGATTGATACATGCTACATTTCACAGGGTGACATTTCTTCTTTCATTCAGTGGTTTATTTCAGCTCCACAAATCAAAAGGTATCAAATTTATCTATTGCAAAAAAAAAAAAATGGACAAGATGCTTGAGAAAGTGAGATGAAGCACAACTTCCTTGGTGTTCTTATAGCAAGGGCTTTCCCCAATCTCCAGTTGAGTGGCACAGTATTCTGTATATCCCTTCACTTCCAGACAGCATGGCTACTGGAATGAAGCAAGCAGCAATCTGGCATATATTCAGGCCTCAGAACAGGAAAGGTGGTATTATACAATTCTGTTACTCTACCACCACATCCCACAAAGGCATGATAAAGGGCAATAAACTTATTTATGTAAAAGCCAAACCTGTAGAATCCATGGTACTCTCTGTGCATCTTCAGTGCTAAAAGGGAGTGGGGTTTGCTCTCTGTTTATATACATTAGTCAGCGTTTCCCTTCTAATATTGAAGGTGTTACCTAGCTGGGTAATGAAATGTCTGCAAGCTCAGAGAGCACCAAATATTCTCTTCTATTGGTAAAGCTAGACTTTTAAAGTGTCTATGTCTTGCTTTTACTTTGAAAATATCAAAGAGCATTTTACATCAGATTACGGTAAATAATTATCAATAAAATAAGATAATAACTTTCCTAAGATTTCTCATATGGAAGGTCATTATTTACCATCTACCCTACTACCCCATCAAGAAAGTTTGCACCTGGTGTAGTTGATGCCCAAATTATTGTTTTTAAGAGAAGTGATAGCCTTTTAAAGTGTTTTTAAAAAGCTACTGAAAATAAAAGTTCTGCTGAGATGCTTTTCTTATTAAATTTAAAACAATCTATCTGAACCCACTGATGTATAGTCTGCTTCTAATCATGTAAATAATGCAGCCAGCTTGCTTTCATCCCAATATAATTATATTCAACTCAGCTTTTTTTTAGTGGAACTTGCATATTGTATTTATATTACATAATATTGTATTTACATTAAATAATATAACTTTCTAGATAAACAAGGTTCATTATTATTATTATTATTATTATTATTATTATTATTATTAAACAAAGTCATAAAAGAGAGGAAATATATTAGCTGTTTAGTAGACAAAAAGTCAAATTATAAAAATAATGGCATTATCTAGCCACAACTAAAGGCATTTTCAGTTTATTTAGACTATAGAGTTTAAATATAAAGTAAATAGACAATACTCTTAAAAGATGGGCATAACTCTGCAAGAGCTGATCGACATAACTGATGAAAGGAATTGATCATGCTAGGAAGTAACACACTGTAAAGAAGTAAATTCAGTCTATCATCAGAAAAATCAAAGATGCCATAGTGCACTTTCAACTCACATTCCATGATTTTTTATTTCTGTTCTGTATCCATCATGCTGGATAGTTTCATTTTTAAACTAGATTGATAAAAATGCTGGTGACATTCAGTTAATATCCTTCTGGTTAGATTTTCTTGAGAAACATACACAGAATCACATGTGAACTGATGCATTTGAGAGAAACAATGACATTTTCAGAATGACAGATCTGACACATGACTAGGGAAAACTTTTAACTACATCCAATGTTATGTATGAGGACTTTGGCTAAGGATTTCCAATTATATGTTTTCTATTGGTAAATGGACAACACAGGATACAGACAAACAACAACAACAACATAAGAAATGACATGCAGATTAACCATAACAGTGATGGAATTGGTGACATGATAGACAGTATAGATGACAAATAACCCCTTGAAAGATTATATGTTGAACTTCTGCACAGAAGTATAGAAACATCCACACAAACAAATGATGTATCACATGAACATCTATAAATCTGACAAGAGTATTGGATTTTTTTTTTCAAGAAAAAATTATTAGTCCCATTAACTTTCCAAGAGTCAAAAGTTGCTTTTTCTTCAATAAAAGACTAAATAGAACAGCTCAATAAGTGGAAGAGTTTATTATTCCAAAGATAAGATGGCTTATCACCTTTCTGTACAAAGAACTGATTTTTGTCACAAGCACAGAAGAATGTCTGTGACTGCATGCAACATAAAGAAAGAAGAGCAAGAAAGGAAACATCTCCCTTTTTTCCTTATGTCCAAAAGTCCTCTCCAATGTATGTCCTTCCTAAGGTTTAGGCCTACAATTCCCATCATCCTTCACCACTGGCCATGCTGGCTGGGGCTGACAGTACTTGGAAGCCACCTCAATGGAAGGAGCCAATTTGGAGAAGGCAGATAGTAAGAGAATCTTTCTTAAGAGGGAGTGGGGAAAATAAACAGGAAATACTTGATATCAAGTAGCAGCAATTAGAAATTAGTCAAGATCTAGTTCTGGCTTCATTTTCCAGAAGCCTTTCTTCAAAACTCAATGTTTTATATAGCCTGGTTGAAGAGTGAGATCACTATTGGGAATACTTGCTCGTTGTCTCAGTTCGGCCTCCATAGTGAATGACCTTTTTTTTTAACGTGTTTTACTGTGTGTGTTTTAGTTAAAGCGCAACAACATTCATTAGACCAGGCTTGCATTTTAAATGCACTAACTGTACCTTCTAAAAATTATTAGATTTGAACAAATATTTAATCTCCATTTCAACACTGAACTCTCAGGAGCAATTTTACATAAGAAAGAAAAGGGAGATTTTAAAAAAAATTAAACTTCATGAGATTTTGATTTAAAAAAAAAAAAGAGCATCCCATTGGCAATCCAGGCTCAATTTTATGTGCCAAGAACATTTTGCAAAATTCATAAAATGGAAAAAGCTGAAAAGGACAGGCACTTTAAATCCTTCTTACATGACTACTTAGGGTATTAGCTTTTTTAAAATGCCTCATCATGAGTGTATCATACGATGCTGCCCCATGGCCCCTCAAGTATCCTTTAATGTATTTGACCTACAAAGCATAGCAAGATAGTAAGATTAGGTTAGCCAACCTGCAATGACACAAAGCAAAGAGCTAAGACAGAAATGCAGGCATCATCCATTCCTTCTCTTGATGGAGATGTCTCATAGAAGCAGCATGATTTGGAAGCTCACCACTTGTTCAAAGTTTGATGGAGGACAAACAGGTTGATGTTAATTAGTAACAACACTAAAATATAAGGTACCCAAATTATTGAAAATAAATCATTTATACAAGCACTAAAACACAGTTTCAGCAAAGTAGAAATATCCATGTATTATGCTAGAAAATCTTTGACTATAACTATGTAAGTTTTCAAGCAAATATCTATGTCAGAAATCCCAAATACATGGGGAATGGAAATAAGACAAATACACATTAAAATATTTATTGCAAAAAAAAATGTGGAGCTGGTAACTATTGCTTTAAAATCCTGTACTGGTAATATATGGCATACCAAATTTACTTAACAGAAAGTTAATTACTTCTAAATGGGTTGTACAGTATGTTTGTGGGTCATGTATTCACTGAGAATAGAAAATACAGTTGACAATGAATGAAGGAATTCTTGGTGAATTTAACTCTTTTCTAATATCTAAACCAGTGTTCCTCAAGCTTGGTGACTTTAAGATGGCTGGACTTCAACTCCCAGAATTCCTCAGCCAGCATCTGGTTGAGGAATTCTGGGAGTCAAAGTCCAGACATCTTTAAGCCTATTAAAATCTATTTTATAAATAAGAATTTACTTTGCTGGCTATTCGTTTTAATTAGGTAGTATTCAATTTTTTGGTCTAGATTCTGCCTATATTAGATTATAGCTTCCATCAGACATGTAAATGTACATACAAACATATGTATATCTTGTGTATGTATTTGCATACCCATATTTGATAATAAGGGAAATTGCCATTATGCTTTGTTTGTGTTTGTATTATTATTTTTTTATTTCTAGAGAGTTATCTCAAATCCAGGAATGTGGTATGACTATGGTACTTTCTGAAGCAACAGTCATATGAAAACCATACATGAGAGTTTTGTAAAAGGCAATAATATTTTATCAATAAAAATAGCTTCATACTCACTTCTATAGGATGTCCTTCTCTTCCAATTAGTTTATGGACAAACTTGAAGTTGGAAACTCACCCTTTGTTTTGCTTTAGAAATTTTAATACAGCAAATCTAATTTTTGAATCTCTAATAAAATTTTCCTGCAACATTTCTAAACATTTAAAATGCACTGCAAATTTAAAATTGGATATCTGCCCAAAATAAATGCTGAAGTAGCTTTACTCTTTACCATTCAGTACATATTCATCTCAACAGGAACAATTCATTTTAAATAATTCACTTTAAAGGTAAAATCGTCACTGA
The DNA here is from genome assembly GCA_003457575.1 of Thermophis baileyi. NCBI lineage: Eukaryota > Metazoa > Chordata > Lepidosauria > Squamata > Dipsadidae > Thermophis > Thermophis baileyi. The sequence continues at coordinate 1,466,624 of QLTV01002719.1, read as the reverse complement.
GCTAGTCAAGTCTTCTGAAATTAGTATCCAGATTTCTTCTGTATATTCAGTGTTACTCTTTGGAAGCCCAGACTAAGCCCAGGATTAATCAAAGATTAAAGGCGGCCCATGCATGCCCAGGATGTCTACAACACAGAACTAACCTTTTTATGTAAGAAAAGCTGACTTCACATGCTGTACACAGTGACAGGATTCTTTAACCCAGAATCAGCTCTACTGATTACTTTAGGTGTCAACATTACTTCCAAGAGATTGTGGAAATCCTGTGTCACATGCTCCTATTGATGTAAATTATTTGCTTTGATTGTTCGTACCTGGCTGGTTAGTTTGGACACTTCTTTGGCGAGTTCAATATCTGGACGTCCAAGCATGGTAACTCCTACTCCAGCATCTTTGCGACCTTTGGCTTTGTATTCAATCTAAGATCAAGCCAGACATTTGAAAAACCAATCAATGTTGTATTCTACATACAAAAATGAAAGCAATTTTACCTACGGTATATGTGTATTATACAAGCAACAAGTTACGAAGCAGTTACATTGATTTGCACTCACATCACTGACTAAATGGGAGACTTGTGTGGCCTTCATAATATCGGGTCGATCTGCTACAGTGGTATAATGGAGATGTGATTTGGCATCTTTTTTATATTCGATCTACAGTAGGTGAAAAGAAGAGGCAGATCAATGATAAACACAATATTTTTAACTAGAAAATAAAATACTTTTTAAACTATTTTTTAACTAGAAAAGAAAAGACAACAGAAGAATGAAAATCCGCTAATATTTTGCCATTTGGTTTGCTCTGGGCGGGATAAAATCACCATTTATATATGAATGCTTAGCAAACAAAGAATGGGGAAATGGAGAGGGGAGATGTGAATGTGGTCGTCTATAGAAGCTGTCATGCGCATGGAGACCCTTATGCCCAACCCAGATCAATAATCACCTGCCTGGAACCCACACTGTATTTCGGACATTAATACATTAGAGAGGGTCCAGAGGTATTTTACAAGAAGAGTACTCAACTCCTCTGCTCGCAATAAAATTCCTTATTCCAGTAGACTTGAAATTTTAGGCCTGGATAACCTTGAACTACGCCGTCTACGTTCCGACCTGTGCTTAGCACACAAGATCATCTACCTTAATGTCCTACCTGTTAATGACTACTTTAATTTCAACCGCAATAACACTAGGGCTATCAATAGATTCAAACTAAATGTAATCTGCTCTAATCTTGATTGCAGAAAATACGACTTCTGCGGTCCCTCTTAAGGGGGCGTGCATAAGCGCACCAGCGTGCCTACCGTCCCTGTCCTATTGTACCCATTTGTATGTACTCATTTTATGTGTTTATGGCTATGTTTTGCTTCTTTATATCCATTTATTTGTGCCATTTTTTCATGTGTCCTGTTTCCTTGCACTTGTTGACAAATAAATAAATAAATAAATAAATAAATAAATAAATAAATAAATAAATAAATAAATAAGGGGGGGGGGTCCCCACAGCCATTTGCTTCTGCCAAAGAAGGAAGAGTGATGCCATAGGAAAAGTCATTGGAGAGAGGCAATTTTCTTGCCACTTCCGTACACATCTATCTCAACAGCCTCCATAATTGCAGTCCCTTCTCTCACATCTGAAAATTATGCATTTGCTTTTGATTGGATGAGCAGTTAATGCCTCCCCTCTGACTCTGCTCGGCACAACCTCCCAGAAGGTTTAGAAAGCAGAGCCAATAGTACAATACTGGGAAATTCAGCTCTGGTCCAGGATGGTGTAATGGCCAGTGTTTAGGAAGGCTTCTGGGATAGGATAAAAGCTAGAGGTAGAACTAACTTTTGAAACATAAACTAGGCTTTTCATCTGCAGAATATAATTTCACACATTTATGCTTTAAGATCGAATTATAAAGAAACTCAAAGTAGATTGAAAAAAGTTCCCTCCCCCTTTACATCTATCATGCTTGAAATACACCTAAAATTGTTAGGGCAGTGTATGTTTTAAAAGCCATGCCATTCATGCCCAAATCTTTCTTTAAAATGTTAAAACACTTATTTTCAAATTAATTATATGGGGCATTGAGCACTCTGGAATTAAACAAATCTTTTCAGGAAGTGAGAAATCAAGTTATCATGATATCTATCAGAATCTTATCAAATACATGTAATAATGAAACTAAGGTGAGTTTTAACCTCCAAAGCTGAACTCACTTTGAGGAGGAGCGGTAAGTATACTGCTCCCTCTTCAAGGGAGATGGGCAGTTCAGAAATACGAAAAATAAATAAATAACCAAAGTCATTTTTCTAGCAATTAGCATAATTATTATTACTATCACTACACTTACTTTCTATGTTTCTCCTCAGATCTCCTTTCATTTTACCATTGCAGCAGCAACCAGGTAAAGTAGGTTTGTTTGCAAAGGAGACTGATAGTGAGGGGTCCTTGGTGCTCTCTGAGCTTGGCTGTTTTCTTGCAGACGTTTCATTACCCAAACTAGCACTGATGATGTTACATAGTTTGGGTAATGAAATGTCTGCCAAAAAAAAAAAAAACCCACCAACCAAGCTCAGAGACCACCAGGGACCCTTCAACCACTGAGCCGAGGTGGCGCAGTGGTTAGAGTGCAGTACTGCAGGCTGACTGTTAGCTGCAGTTCGGCAGTTCAAATCTTACCGGCTCAAGGTTGACTCAGCCTTCCATCCTTCTGAGGTGGGTAAAATGAGGACCCAGATTGTTGGGGGCAATATGCTGACTGTAAACCGCTTAGAGAGGGCTGTAAAGCACTGTGAAGCGGTATATAAGTGCAATTGCTATTGCTATTTCAACTCTGAGCTCCAAATATTTTCCTTTATTGGAGACTGTTAGTTTCACACTCATTTATATATCCTGGTAAAATCATCATATCTTAATTCCAAATATTAACAATACACTGAAATGGTTCTGCATCCAATAACAGATCACATATTATTTGTTAAGGAAGAAAGTGCAGAAATAACTTACAGTACTCTGTTTCTTTGCCACATCCATGGCGTGCTTCACATCAGGAGGTTCCACCATATTGGAATAATCTGACTTGCCTTTTTCTTTTTGAAATTTCTTTTTATAATTTGTCTGTTTGGGATAGAAAGTTATACTTATTATTCTCCACTGAAAATCTGTTGATGTTTAAAATAGGAAAGACAGACTAAAAACACTGCTATCTGGAAAAAGGGATGTGTGAGTGTGTGCTTGTAAGATAATAAATTTTATCTCTTTAGTTCTGCTGTAATTTTCTTTTATATTCTCAAACACTTTGCATTATTGATTGGATTCAAAGGGCAGCCATATTACTGAATTGACAGATAATAATAAAGTCAGTACCATCAATTATACATGCAACACCACATCTGTTCTTAATTCCTAGTCACACTGTAATTTGACTTTCTTCTCACTCTCATTTCTATCTTCTTTCTCAATGTTCAAGGTACTTAAAATTCTTTCATTGTGTTCATAATCAAGTTTTTAAATCATGGAAGTTCCAATGAGAGGAACACTTTCCAGATTTTTCAAGAATTGCAAGTACACATCCAACAACATGTTAAGCCTTTGTAGATTCTGAATATCTGAACAGTTGAAAGGACAATAGAACTGATGATAAAGAATAACCCTTCACAAACCACTAAGTTATAATTTACAGTGGAGAAATTATAGTTTCACTCACAAACAATCTGCAATGTGAATAAAATGATGCAGAAGTAGCCTACCTCACTAACATTACTGGTGACTTTTTTGACATGAACAGTATCCCGTGTTTCTGGCAATTTTGTGAAAGAACCATGAGGGAGGTGTTTCTTCACATGCTCTTTGTATTTGTTCTGTTTATCAAAAGACAAACAAAATATTTCAGAAATCACTCATCTTTAGGAAGAAGATATTCTGAAGCCAAATAATTGCAAAATAAAAAATGAAAAAGTAAGTTACCTCAGACACAAGAGAGCTAACCATCTTGGCAAGAAGGATCTGGGGAGTGTCTGGAACAGGAAGGATGCTTCCCCGTTCCTTGTTGTGCTTCTCTTTATATTTTAACTGAGAAGTTAAAAAAGGGGGAAACATGTTTTCAAGCAACAGTCATCAACAGGATTCCACAAATGAGTTTACCAGCAGTGAGCATGTTGTTTTCTTCTCTTAGCTATTAAAAACCCAGGATAGAGAAATCTTATACTGAAGCTTAAGCAACTATAAGATGTTTCTGAAATCAAAACGTAACCTTGAAGAATTCTTGACCTAATAGATCTTAGGAGAAGGATGTGATGGGACATTAATCTTACAAAATCTTTGTTTAAACATCACGCGGGCATTCATCTAGACCAGGGTTCCCCAAAGTGGTCAATATTGACTCCCAAGGATTGATGGGACTCTTCAAAGTATAAATGGCTGGGGGTCAAAAGGGGATCAGCAAATGTCTGGAAGTCAATAAAAGATGTAAAATCAATTGGGGTCAGTTAGTCTTTTGGGGACACTATAGAACTTATGTCAGTCCTGAAGATAAGGTGGCCAGCAGTGAGATAGTATTAACTAGGGTTGGATGGCCAACAAGAGAGAGGACTTGAGCTGTTTCTATTATTATTGTGTGTGGGTAATCTAGGTGGCGCAGTGGTTAGAGTGTAGTACTGCAGGCTACTTCAGCTGACTGCTAGCTGCAGTTCGGCAGTTCAAATCTCACCGGCTCAAGGTTGACTCAGCCTTCCATCCTTCCGAGGTGGGTAAAATGAGGACCCAGATTGTTGGGGGCAATATGCTAACTCTGTAAACCGCTTAGAGAGGGCTGTAAAGCACTATGAAGCGGTATATAAGTCTAAGTGCTATTGCTATTGCTATTGCTATCTACAGTTAGATTCAAGCCTAAGACTGGTGGAAAGAATAATTCAGTTCCTAACCAAGGACCTAAGAATGATTAAAGTAGCATCTAGGAATATAGGCAGTTGCTTATTTGTAAACCTTATTTACAAACCATTATTTGTAAATACTGCATTTATGTTTTGTTTCTGTGTAGCAAGAATTGTCAAAAGTGATCAAAGTTTCCATAGAAAAGATTTTTAAAATACTCACATCGCTTGCCAAGATTGCATTCTGCAATGCCAACACTGTGTTTTTGTCATCTGTTACAGACAACTTGCATCCTTTGAGGTATTCTCGGTCAAGCTTGTATTCATACTGCAAAGAAAGAAGGAATAATAGCAACAACAACAACAAAAAATGAAAAGTGTCTAGTTTACTCTAAATAGCAACAAACTGTCTTATTCCATCAGGGAAAAAAGTAAGTTTCCTTTCTCAATTGCTTACATCACTCTGTTGCAAGGATGTCTTAGCAGCTTGGATAAAGTCAGGTCTATCCATGGTCCAGTGCCAGTGAGCTTTGGTTGCTTCATATTTCTTCTTGTAATCCAGCTATTTAATAAGAAATGTAAACATATAATCAAAGTGTTTTTGCAAAACTGGCATTTTAAAAATTTTTTTAAAAAGGTTATTGTAGTTTGCTGAATAGTTAATCCATCAATGAATCAACAGACATGATTAATAAGAATATTAGTCTGGGACAGATGTAAACTTCATAGAAGAGTGATGTGTCTACATCATGGTGTAATTGGGCAAATCACCCATCTATGTCTAAAAGTCATCCAATTTAGCATCATATAGATTTAAAGAACCTTTTTTATGATGTTACAAGATTGATGGAAAAAGATAAAAACCAGTTTAGATTTTACCCAGGAATAAAATACACAGCCTGTCCAGGTGCTCAGTTCTCTCTTTGGGAGGACACAAAAGCTAGTTGCCAGGATTCTATTTATTAAATGATGGTATCTTCATTCCCGACTCATATCTTCTGGGTTGCATAAGGTTCTCCAAGAAAGTTGAATCCTGGGAATCTGTACTGCCTCCCTTTCTCTATGGAGCATTTTACTCAACAAGATGGTGTGAGCCCATCCTCATACTTCTGAAAATGCCATGAAGAACATGAATACTTTCACTCTGGATTTTTATTAAAATATGACAAGTGAGTTCTTCAAACGTTCAAGAGAGTGGGAATTGGGAATCCTGCTTTCCTACTTTCCTTTGAAAGCCTTAGTCACCAATGACAACATTTAGATGGGAAAGAAAGAAAGAAAGAAAGAAAGAAAGAAAGAAAGAAAGAAAGAAAGAAGAAAGAAAGAAAGAAGAAAGAAAGAAAGAAAGAAAGAAAGATAAAAACGTAGCTTGGCAGTTCCTTGTTAAAATTATTATCTCCTAAATTCCAGGGAACAGTATCAACAGCTCTGTGACCTCTACAGACTGCGAGGGTAAGAAAGAAAGAAGAAAGAAAGAAAGAAAGAAAGAAAGAAAGAAAGAAAGAACTTACATTGCTGTTCACTTTGTAAGCCTGCTTAGCAGCTTTAATATGAACTGAATCTGGTACCACATTGCAGTGAGATTTGTTCTGCTCATAGAGTTCTTTGTATTTCAGCTGTTGGAAAAGCAGAAGATGAATGTTTTACCTACATAAGGAAAGACAGAACCAAAGCTATCCCAAAAGCTTTAGTCATGTATCTATGCTAGGCTGGATTGCAGACAACTATTTAAGGCTGGCTGTATATTTACAACAACATAACCTAAATCCAAAGCATATCAATAAATAGTCTTACACATGAGGTAACTTCATTAGAAGGATACAATTGTAAAAAATTACTTACTTCACTTATTCTGTCCATGACCTTCCGTACGTGGAGAATCATGGGAGTATCATGAATGCTGGTATATCCCTTTGGTTTGGCTTTCTGGAATTCCAGTTTATAAAGAATCTAACATTAAAAAAAATAAAGTTAGCACATGTAATCAGTATATATTTTTTTAAAAAACACTTCCATTAGAAAGTCACACCCAAAATGTCCAACCCCTTTCATTCCCTAGTTATCTCCTATTGGATGTCATGACTGGCTTGAAAAATGCAACTATCCAGTCCAGTCCAAGAAAAACAAGTGACATGTCCACTACCCTCATCTAGACCTGTCCGAATAAGGCATACAAATGTTGCATGTACAATCACAAAAATATTAAAATTGGCTTGTTTGATCTCCTATATTTGAACAATCAGCCAATGAAACAATCATTTGCATGCACAGAACATATATAGGTCAAAATGAAGAAAGTGGGTGATAGCATGCTAACCAAATAGCCTATACTGTATCTTAGCTATCAGACATGAATGATTGTGGCTGATGGCACTCTCTTATTTATCCAACTTAAAGTCTTCTTGAGGGCATCTGTAGAGAAAATTGCCTATATTTTCAGCACATATATATTGAGAACAACAAAAACAAAAGCATGACATTTTAATTAGCTTTTGGCATCAGATTTTGTATCATTCAGGTGTGGGTCTGCTACCAGTCAGTGAACATTGTATACTTGATGATATAGTTTAACATTTGATGTGTTTGACAAGTGTGTTTGAGCTCAAATCCATTTAATTAGGAAGGTTAGTGACTAGTCACTGTTTCTTAGTTTTGTTATGGAAACAAAACTGAGGGGAAGCCAAGAACTCAAGAAACACCGAGCTTCTTGAAGATATATCACCCATATCTTCTCCAGAACACACCAAAAAACCAAAAAAACCATCACTGGTTTATTTTTAAACTTACCATTTAATTTGAGAATTTTCAGTCAGAGAGTCACTACTGATTCATTTCCTATCTCTCCCAAAATAATAATAATAAAAAAGTTGCTTGACACCATTTCTTTCAAATCTCAGCACTTACATCACTGATTAGCTTGTTGACTTTGGTAGTCCTCAGATGTTCTGGAGTATCCACAACACTTGTAAATTTGTCCTTCTGCTTTTCATACAGCCTTTTGTACTTGTACTGTGGAAGGAAAAACAAATAACAGTGATATGGAATGGCAGCGACAAAAACACCGCCAATACACCTTTTCAAAAGGGAGCTAGAATTAGCCTGCTCACTATCAACAGCTGCATAGAGGTCAACTGAAACTGTCTATGTGGGGAGCCAAGCCCACACAACGGAAATGTCAGTTAGGTGGCTTTTGGTTATGCTGAATTCAAAGGAAGCCAACGAGATGCAAAAAAAAAACCTGCAGAGCACACATTCAAGCCACCTCTCAGCCATGTAACTTTGGAGTGACTACTGTGAATCATCATCTCTAACCCTCCCACCACTTTGATATGGGAATGGATATGAGATAATCCCATATATCCTTCCTGGGACAGGATGTGAACATGATAAATAAAAGGAGTAAATTAGCAGGATTTCACCCAAGCAGATGAAAACATGGGCTATGCTCAGAAGGCTCTCTTAAAATGAATAACCAGAGTAGGTAAGTTGCATCTTTTAGAATGTAAATTTAAGAATTTGTTAATTATTGATTTATTCATTTTATAGTCTTTGTGTTGTAATCCACACAGACTCTGGGCTGTACATAAGAGTATGAATGAATTCAGGATCACTGAACCCACAAAAACTAGGAGTGGTTGGCCAATGTTACAACTGCATATTAAGTTAAAAAAATATTGGTATTGAAGTTCCTAAATTTATTTTTATTTTTATTTTAAAACATCAGATTAATTGCAAATTCAAACAATACTTCATAATTATAGCAGAAGGGAAAATACTGAGACCATTAATTGTACAGACATTAAAAAATGTATAAAATATTTTACTTATTTGGAGCGGCAGACATAGATATTACTATAGATCTTTATAAATTATTTTATGCAGCTGAAAATCTTGGGGAACCTATTTAGTTATACATAGATCTTTAAAGTGGTATAAAGAGAAGAGAGAAAACATAACCATTGTTTATGCATTATAATGAAAACAACAACAACAAACGCATGCACAAAGACACAAATTCATGCACAAAGAATTGCACATATACAAAACAATGACAGCGTATACTAAGAGATTGCTGACGTATCAATGCAATAAATAAAGCATGTATGTAGACTAGATGCAGGGAGACTGAATTTAATTCTGAGATTAGTTAACATTCCAAATCTAAAACTATTTACATGTAAAAAAAACAACCTATTAATTTTAGGGAACATAAATAATAAAGTTTGGCATCATAATATCATAATATTATTTTTATTCAGAAATAATTCAATTTAGATTATTGTAGCGTAAACTAGATTTAGATAAGATGGCTATTCTGTTCACAAATGTCAATGCTGCTTTACTTCCAAACATGATTTGTTTGTGAATTCAAGCTTTGGAGTTTAAATGTGAGCAGATAAACTTAATCTTCAAAGATCTTTCACATGATGGAATAGATTATGAACAACTGATATCTCACTTTAGAATTGGGCTTATAGAAAGCTGGAGGACTGAATTATGAAATCCTAAACATTAATGTCATTCTTGGATTGTCAAGCCCTTGGATGCAGCTATGCCAGTTTGAACTAGTTTAGAGAATGAAGGTGATGTTTGTATTAGAACAGGTGAACAATGACTGTCATGTGCACAATGGAGAATCTATGTTGGCCAGATGTTTCCTTCCCAAAATTTAACAAAAACTGAGAAGGCTTTCCAAATAAAGAACAATAATTTCTGGGACTAGTGTCTCCCCCAAAAGAAGAATAAATATCATAGTTGGTACAATGCAAGTTGTCCTGATGAAGGTAAAAATCGGGAAAACAAAAATAAATTGCATCTATTTGTATTTGCAGGAAATGAATGATCTAAAATAGCATATAACATAGCTAACGGGGGGATATGTTTGCTAGCCAGATGTCCATCATGATGATAGACATGGAAGAGGAGACTTAAAAGATATTGGATATTTCCTCCTACTCATACCTGTACGTGCTACAGACAGGTGCAGCTTTGAGAGAAAGAGAGACACATAGTAGTTTTCTCCCATTCATTGTCTTGCTGGTTGTAAAGAATTTGCTCTAATATGTAGCAAATAATGGCAGCATTCAAAATCAACTCCACTCTTTTAATGAAGAGTATTTATGTTTATTAGACAAAGCCTTCTTCAGTCAATTCACAGTATTCTGTGTGTTGTACAGAGGTTTAATGTCTACCATGGGCTATTATATATACGGATTTTTAATTACTTCATATTTAATTATAGGAAGGATTTTTAATTCTTCAACATTTACTACTGTCACATCAACACTATCAATCCACTATAACTGCTGCTACTGCTGCTACTGCTACCACTACTACATCAACTACTACTACTATTACTACCACTACTACTACTACTACTACAAAGCATTACCTGACTCCACTGATATGTGTTGTACAATGCTGTCAGCATATCTGGTCGCAGAATTTCATTACATCCCCGTTGAAGGAACAACTTGGCACTAGACTTATATTTATTCTGTTTATGCAGACAGCAATGAAGCAAAAAAAAAAAAAAAGACTCGTGAAGACAACAAAAAGAGCTCTAGATCCCAGATAGTGAGATTTAGGCCTTTGAAATACTCCTGTGTTCTCAAAAATTGCACCAATGAACGGCATTTGCTGTAGGCAGCATCATGAATAATGTCATAACTGAATAACTGAACACCGGACACCAAAAGAGTTATCACCGCACCCAGGGCTGCCCTTTTAATAAGAAGATCACAGGAGTAAACCAGACCTATTACTTTTTCAGTTGAAATGTAATAGAGAAGTCATCCTCATCCATTGGGGCATAGTTTATGAGAACACAGAGTATGGACAGGCTCACTCAAAAAAGCTACTGAGCAATTTTGGGTGGCAAATTACAGATAGTTTTCAGTACATGAAAGACATAACATTTTGAATATCCTGGATCACACCTGTTACATCGCGGACTAGCAACACTTCAGACATGTAAAAATGGACATCCACAAATGACCGCAGCCACATTTTGGATGTCTTGAACAACTTTGGCCAACAGTACCTGACTGCTTAACTCTCCTCCCCATTTGGCCAGCAAGGTTTTAGGGTCATCCACCACCAAGGAATACTTATCCTTCTTCTTCTCGTACTCTGATTTGTACAATTTCTGCTCAAAGCAGCATCAGGAAGTAATACATGGAGAGGCATAAATGTTAACAGCAACGTGTCAACTATGCAAAACTTTATTTAGTTATTCATTAAATCCATTCCCCCATTCAGAAAATAGAGAAGGCCCCTATTCCCCTCCTTCCCAAAAATAGTTATACATACATTTAAAACACAACATAATCTTATAAATTTAAACAGAACAGTGCTAGGCTGCTCTAATCAGAAAGCAGCCTGAATAATGGCTTATTTCCAGCTTCAGTAAGAATAGGATGTCAGTGTTAAAGATACAGAATTAAAACTTCAGCATGTTGGCAGCATGTCTTTTAACTCTTCAAGTTAATCAAAATATTAAATTCAACTGCATTATGACTATATATATATATATATATAAGGCACATATTTGTTTTATAGCCAGAATATTATTCGTATCTTAAGACTTAGAATAATATTCATATTCAGAATATTTGTATCCAGAATATTATTAAGAAATAAAGATTTCTTACTGAAAAAGAATCCTTAGGAAGAAACACGTTTTTTCCCTTCTGTATAACAAAGTAACACAGTGCATTCTCTCATGTTGTGTCTGTGGTTGGGTATATATATATATATATATATATATATATGCATTTCAAAATATATAAATGCTTGTCATATAGGTCCAAATTAATAGTCTGGACTTAACCCATTAAGGACACATAGCAAAATATAGAACATATTTAACTAAGAGCAGAGTTTGGCATACCACAGCACCAATTAATTTCGCTGGCCTGAATGAGATTGACTTGAAATATACTTACTTCACAGCTGCAAATGTAGGAAAATTAACTCGATTTATATATAAAGTAGAAGAAGATTTATGTATTCAGCAGAAATAAAGTGTCTCTAAAACACAGATGTATCTCGGGAACAGGGGAAATTCTCATTTTTGTGCGTGTTAAACATGCATTATTATTGGAGTTCATAAAATCATTTTCTATTCCTTATATGCTTGTGAATCAATTATATGAATCAGTTTTCCTGATTGATTCAAACATTATCGAGCTTGTGGTTGGGTATTCACATCTTCAAAGCTGACTTCTTAGGGAGACCCCACTATTGTACCCAAATTTCTTAACCCTCCTCTTTCCTTCCATACTTCCAATTCTCTTATCTTAATATAAACTAGTTAGTTTTCTATGATTGGATTTACTTATAATTTTATAAAACGAAATAGGGCAGTATCACAAAGAAATCTCAAGCTCTTTTCATACCAAATCTCGTACGTCCAGGATTTCTTTAAAGAAAATTCATTGTGAGTTTTTCACGCACCTTCTTAACCCTACTTCTATACATGTGACGCCTGCAGTTCCAAAGACATCATCAAGGAATCTTGAAGATATTATTCCACCTAAGCTCTCTAGATATTGATATTTATCCCTAAATGCTTTTAGAACAATAGTCCCTTTCACAAAATCTTTAGTCAACTTCTAACCCAGTCAGATCTCTTTATGGGTGGTTCTAGCAGTACATACTTACCCTACCCTAACTGGACAAAAAAATAAATAAATAAAAAAATCACCATTTTGGAAATTCATTGTCCTTACATACATTCTCCACTATCTCAGTAGCCTTTATATCAGGAAAGTACCTTTAAGAAGGCTTTGTGGTATCTTTCCTTTGTCCAGGCAACTACGGTAGCTGTTGGTATGGTTTGGGCATTGCTGCCAATCAGTATTTAAGATGTGCATTCTGTGCTGCTAGATATTGGGAGCAAAGTCTGAAATGAAGATACTTGCTTGTTTAGCTATCCTTTTCTCCAACTACCTTGAAGAATTGGGTAGGTAAAATGTATTAATTCTCTGAACCTACAGTATATATCTCTATGAGATGAAAGTCTAACTGGAGATTGGAATTTATTTTGGGCATGAGTAGGTCTGTTTTGGGCTATATTTAACCTTCTGAGGATTAACAATAGAAATAGCACTTGGACTTATATACCACTTCATAGTGCTTTACAGCCCTTTCTAAGTGGTTTACAGAGTCAGCATATTGCCCCCAACAATCTGGGGCCTCATTTTACTCACCCCAGAAGGATGGAAGACTGAGTCAACCTCGATCCGGTCAGGATTGAATTGCTGGCAATACCGCATTCTAACCACTGTGCCACCACCACTCTTAGTTAACTTATGAATTAGTTAATTCATTCAGGTTTGTTTGTTTTTTAAGTTTCTCAGCCAACTAATCTTCCTCCATGTTTCCTGACCTAGTTAAGCATGTTGAGAGTACAAAGCAATTTAATCTGCTGAGGAAGATTTAGTGGAATTGTTGTGGGCAATTCCTATATTACAAGAGTCTTTTAATCTACTTACCGCATCCATCAACCGAGTAGCATATTTAAAATGTCTGTTAATTGGAGTGTCAGCAACATACTTGAACTTGGATTTTGTCTTTTCAAATGTTTCCTTGTACTTATACTATTGAAAACAAATATACAACAGTTATAAGGATTAAATATATGATTAAAAGAATCAAAAGTCAGTATCAAACACTGATCAAATATAAATGTGTGAAACACTGCAGTCTTTTCACAATTACTAATGAAAATGAGACATTAGTAAATGATTCCTTGAATGTTTCCAGCCTGGGAGACCTGTTAGTCTGCTGCATCCCAAAACAGAACTGTGATATATTTTTATTTACTTATTTATCAGATTTATACATTCCCTGATTCCACCATGATTTGGGTGGCTCACAGAAAACTATTTCTTTATTAGATTGATATCACATTCTTCGTCCAGAAATTCAAGGTATTGACTTTGCTGTCTTTCCTCCAATTTTCTCCCACAACAAAAATCTTGTGAGATACGTTGGGCTGATTGTGTCTACCCCAAAGTCACCAAATGAGCCTCTGTGATTGAGGATGGATTTGAACATGGGTCTCCCAAGTCAGAGTCCAACATTTTAACTATTATACTATGTAAACACCAATAAGACCAAGGAGCTTATAGTGGACTATAGAAGGAATAGATCAGACATCCAGCCCTTGCTTATCAATGGAGACCGAGTGGAGCAAGTGGCCAGTTTTAAGTTTCTGGGTGTTATCATAAAAGAGGACCTGACCTGGGACACTCATATTGCAGCACTGGTCAAAAGGGCCCAGCAGAGATTATACTACCTGAGACTTCTCAGGAAACAACAACTGAATGAAAAACTGCTGGTGACCTTCTACTGCTGCACTATAAGATCCATCTCATCCTGGGCACCCCTTTTTTTGAACTATTACCATCTGGCAGACGGTACAGGATAATAAAAACAAGAACAAATAGGCTGAAAAACAGCTTCTATCCCAGGGCAGTAAGTATATTGAATTCTACTGTATAGTGCAATATTAATGCAATATCGGTTTTCAATTCAATTGTATAGAATGTGAAGGATGTGTGTTTGTGTTTTATTTTTATAGTTATAATGTACACTGAAGATGGCATTTAATTTCATTGTACGAGGTGCAATGACAATAAAGTAAACTAAACTAAACTAAAACGCAACACATTTATTTCAAGTAGTCCTTGACTTACAACCATTCATTAAGCGACCATTCAAAGTTACAACAGCACTGAAGAAAATGACTTGCAACCAGTCCTTGCACCTATGACTGTTGCAGCATTTCCACGGTCTCATGATCAAAATTTCGGTTCTTGGCAACCAGCTTGTATTTACAACAGTTGCAGCATCCCAAGAACATGTGATAGCCATTTGCGCTTTCTCAGCTGGCTTCACACAAACTAAGTAAATGGGGGAGGCTAGAACCACTTAACAACTCCAATGATTTAATCTAACAACCATGGCAGAAAGGACTGTAGAATCAGGTGCAAGTCACTTAACAACTATCTTGCTTAGCAACAGAAATTCTGATCCCAATTGTGGTTGCAACTCAAGGATTACCTACATGACATGAATCTTGATTTATTTATCCAACTGATTCAATCGCATGATCAGCAGAACCTGAATATGACACAGTATTGTAGAAACTGGTAAAATTTTATGTTGCTAAAAAAAAATCTGTTAGGCAAACCTGTGCAGGTTTACCAGAAAGAAAATTATTAAATTGATTTCTAAATAATGTATCAAAGATCTTTCCCCTCGTGTATGCAGAATCCTGCCACTATCAAACTGAATCAGATCTTCATAAAGAAACAGCCTCTCGCAACTTTGAACAGGAACAAATAATGCACATACTGGACTATACAGAGCTTTATTCTTTCCTGCGAGGACAAGATCAGGAGTATCCCATGCGTAGCATCCAATGCCTTTGAGCCATGTTAAATCTTCCTTATATTTAACCTACAAAAAGAAAGTAGTAAGAGAACATTTAACTGTATGAAATAATGTCAGAAGTCACAAGACGTCACCATAAACTCTTAATTTAACCAACCAGTTAAATTGTTTAACTCTGTTTAGCAGATTTCAGGTAGAAGAGGTATATTTTTCATTTGGCACATAAGCTGAATCTGTGCAAAAGTCCTCTTGGCAACTCTTTGAGCAAGAGCTGTAAATCTAAGGTAACCTCCTATGGAAAGTCCTTTAAATATCTACATCCGCTCAGTTCTGGCAGAGTAGAGCCCGAGTCTGTTCTTCTCCATTCAATTCCACCTATCATATTAACTATTAATTAAAAAAAATATTCCTTTGCTTTTAGCTACACTTTATCCTGGAGCTTAGAAGTTTTTGACAGATTTTAAATTCTGAGATCATAAACAAAATGCAGTCAAAAGTCCACTGGTAACCCTATAAATCTTGAGTTCACTTTGCAGGTGGTGTTATGACTGCTAAGCTCTCCAGCGTATGAGCAAAAATAGAAAATCATGCACTTTTGAATTGCATCATAAATTAACCACCCTAGATTTTCTCAAGCTTATTGCTCTGTAAGGCTTATTTATGTCCAAGATGCAAGTGGTCAACATAAATTAATACTCACAGTACTAACTGCGTCGGTGACTGCACGATGGTGGTAGTGTTCTGGCCGGTCTGGGATAGATCTCCAAAATCCTAATTCGCTCATGTACTTTTCTTTATATTTCACCTAAAAAAAAAAAGAATTTGCAAACAATGAATAAATAATATTAAATTAACAAAAAAAAACAATGCACTATCAGAATGTATAGATGTTTTCTCACAAGAAAGCCCCACTAAATGCATTGGGACCTGCAAAAACTGAACTGCTTTATGTAGGCAACCCAGACTAAGAAAAATATGCACTGAATGGAGGTACCAGGATGTGGCACAACTCACTTCTGCTGCTTGAAATTCTTTTCTGCCAGCAAAACTGAACTAGAAGGTGGGGGGAGGGGACAAATGAAGCATTGTGTAATACCAAATCCATACCCTAACCAGGCTGGGGAGGATGTCTGCAATGCCATCACAAAATTAAGACAAGTATACACAGTGCTAAGTAACTTCCAATACAGTTGTTATTTAGTCACTAAGTTGTACCTGACTCTTCGTGAACCCATGGACCATAGGCTCCTCCTCCATTGTCTCCGTGAGTTTGACCAAATTCATGTTCATTACATTAATGACACTATCTAACCATCTCATCCTCTGCCATCCCCTTCTCCTTTTGCCTTCAATCTTTCCAAGGAGTCCCCTCTTCTCATTTGATGGCCAAAGTATTTGAGCTTCCGTTTCAGTATCTGTCCTTCCAAAGGACAGACAGGGTTGATTTTCTTTAGGATTGACTGATTTATTATTATTATTTTTTTATTATTTATAAAATTTATATGCTGCCCAACTCCCGAAGGACTCTTTAATTTAATTGTCTTATTGATCCCAAGGGACTCTCAAGAGTCTTCTCCAGCACCACAATTTCAGAACATAAATTCTTTGGCACTCAACCTTCCTTACAGTGCAACTCTCCCAGAAATACATTACTACTGGGAAAACCATGGCTTTGTCAATATGGACCTTTGTTGGCAAGGTGATGTGTCTGCTTTTTAATATCTTATCTAGGCTCTGATGCAGTATTCTAAATCTAATGGAAGCTCCCCAAACCCCAATTTGATGTAATGATCCCTAATGACAACTGAATTTGCCTGTAGTTGGGTGGGTGGGTGGGTAAGTGGGATGGGGAACAATTGGACCCCTTTAAAAACAAGGTCCTGTAAAATGGATGTTTTTGAGTTAAATGGAGATTGAGAATGTTTTATAGTCAGGCAGAATTGCATGTTTAAGAAGCCATATACTTACTTTGCTGATATCATCAGTGACCTTGCGGTGATAGACAATATCTAAGGCATCCTTTACAGTGTGGTATTTACCCTTTGCTCGCTCAAATGTCTCTTTGTAGCGCAGCTGATTTTAAAAAAAAAACAGAAGACATTTGTTTGAAATGTATTTCTATATCATTAATGAGATAGTCCTGAATTATGTCTTCTAATGTGGGACGAATCAGACATTATCTTCACTTGTTCAGCTTTTGCACAGACAAAAATAGGCACAAATCCTAACCTGAACACAATATTATCCAATTATATTCTGACAGCTTCATTTTCCTTATATTTAATGTAGTTTTCTCTGCAAATGCAAATGTTCCTTCCCTTCCAGTTTACACAATACTTTTGTTTACTTCATTTTTTTTAGATGAAGGGATAGATAGATAGATGATAGACAGACAGACAGACAGACAGACAGACAAACATCCAAATGTACGTTCTAAATAATCCCAGTTTTCTGCAAAAATTCACATTCATCCCTATTCAGGTAACTATTATTTCATCTGCTGAATAATTTTCCTATTAATTTAATATTTCATTATGAAGAGCTATGTAAATAAGAATTGATTATCCTCCTATAACATTATTTATAGCGTGAAAACATGTATTATCTTTAAAAAGTATATTTTTTGTCATACACTTACATCACTGGCATTCAGATAAGCCTTCTTAGCTCTGATGAGGATTGGTGTATCTGGGACTGTTACGTATTTATCCTTTAGTTTATCGTAGAGTGATCTGTATTTTTTCTAAAGAAACAGAAGTGGGAGGGGAGGAAAAGTATGATTAATATTGAGACTTGTGCTCTATAGAAGCTAAAGTATAAAAGTGGGACCTTGAGTGTCCCAGTGAGCATGGCCTGAAGGTTTGCTCTTTAGGAGAACCAGATGTTTATCTGTCTCGCCAAGACAACCCAAATGGTTGCAACTTTTACCTCACTGGCAAAGTCCTTCACATGCTTAGCAAGTTTTAAGGCAGGCGTCTGGTCTCCAGCATGGTGATGTGGTCTTTCCTTGGTGGCGAGTTCAACATACAAGTACTGTAGAAGAATATAAAGTTGTTACAGATCAGAGAGGTTTCATGTACATCCTAGACTCCTTCTTCCATTGAATTTTGCATTCTTATATCCTTGGTCTTTCTGCTCTTAAGTGTCAGTTCATGCTTACATACAGGCATTTTTTAAATCAGGGATCTCTGAAGATCAGAGTTACTGCTTTTTGTAGGAAGAAATGTGCTTTACAACCAAGCAAAAACCCTTCAAATTAATGGCTGGGATATTTCTCACAATAAATATTTGTGCTGTATTACATACTGTATATACACTCATAATAATTGATTAAACGTATAAGGCCATCAAATGCTATAATTCCTCCAGGCAGTGTACAATAAAAACAATAAAATATGAATAGAAACCCCAAACATTCTGAAGAAAAATGCATGTATATATGTACACACATACATATACAGAGGAAACTGCAATAAACTAAATCAATTACCGGTAATAAAATCAATCATTAATCCAGTTAGAATATTGCCTGGTAGTTTTCTATGACAAGCTTCTAACAAGAAATACTAGCCAAATGCATCAAATAAATGATCCATGTCCATTCTTCCAGTACAGTCAAAGTATAGTAGTAAGAAAAGTTAAATTGCCAAACAACCTGCACCCATATCAATTCAGCTCTGGTTACCAAAATTTAGCACAGTCTTCAACTTTAAGATTTATTTATTTTTTTCAATTTCTTTCAAGTAATCGAATGAGATAAAAGACAAATGGCTTCTAGTTGGATGTTTGTGGCCTTAAATTGGTGATGAATTAATAACTATATTATTAAAACAGTACAGCTATGGTACAATTAGAACAATAGGCGTATATAGAATATGAGAAAAGTATACAAGATGGAGGAGGAGGAGGAGGAGGAAATATTGGGCATAAGCTTTTGCAAAAGAAAGAATGTAACAATAGAAGACAGATCAGAGCTGGGTTGGAATTAAGACAAAGAGAATTCTTGGAGGTGGAAAAGACCTGAAGATTCCACTAAGCTGACTCAATAATTACAAGCACAGGAAACCATTTGTTACTGTAATTTGCACAATTACAAAGCACATAACAATGGCAGGAGAAGAGCTCTTAATATATCCTTTCCGATGAGCTGAGTAGGTCACAGTTACTTGGCAGGAATTCCAACAGCACAGATTTACAAAAGGAAAGTTGCCTGCAGGTTCCTGGCTAAGGGGGTGGGGGAAGGGGGGGAAATGTCTTATTACTTGGAAAAACACCCCAGAGTTATATGTGTGCTTGACAGAGTTTCCATTAAATTACATTGGAGGTTTATGACACTTTCTTTTATTGTCATGATTAAGTCGGCTGAGGAAAAACCCTTAAATCTATGCTATTAATATGAAGAGAGTTAATCATTGCGTAATACTGTTTTCATGCTTTTGATTTTTTCTCTTTTTTATTCTTTTTCTTTAGCTTCTTTTTTAAAAATAATTACAAATAGTGATGTTATCAATATTATGCATAGAGTTATTTGCATTAAGACTACTATGTATTTCTTAAGTTGCCATAATGAACAGTTCCGTACCTTTAATTAATTAATGAAACAATTTCAAATTTGATAATTGTAAATATCTTGTTTATTTGCCCTATTTTGTTCTTTTTCTTCTATGAATCTTTCTATTTTTTTTTCTTTTATGCAGTTATTTATCCTGTTCCTTTAAATATTTTAATAAACGATCAAAAATATGAAGGAAGATGGAACAATGTTTCTCAACATTACAAAATTAAATGTAATTAGAAAACCTTACACAATTCTTTCATATCTGCAGCTGCACACGTACATACCTGGCTCTGCAGTTTTTGTCCCCTTTTGGCTCTGTTGAAATCTGGTGTATCAAGGATTGATGTGTATTTAGTCTTTTGCTCTTTACCTGCAGCTCTGTATACAATCTGGAAAGGATTATATGAATACGATACTGTGAGAACAACCCCAAACATTTAATCATGCCCATCATTAAAGAAAAACAAAGTAACTCCTTAAAGCAGTTGGGCTAAAAGGTAGAACATTTAACTCATCATTGAAAACCCTTTTTTCCTGGAATGAAGCGTTGCTCAATATTTCTGTCTAAAGTTATCAAAATAATTTAACTACTTTTCACCTTCATTTTGGGGCAGGATATTATTGGAAATGTCTTGCACTAACCTCACTTGCGCCATTGACTACAATAGAAAGAAGATCATTTAGCCCAAAGATATTGTGCAGCACTTACTTGCAAACAGTATGGAACAGTAGCTGTTTTCCTTCATCCTTGAACTTGGCTTATAAGAATTAACTTCAAAGCAAATGGCCTAAGATTCCTTGACTTTTGCAAGCATGTTTTAAGCTGTTATAACCAAGCTGTTAATTTGGTCAAAACTGGGTTGATTGATTGATTTATAAGATCATAACTTCCCAATAATAACAATCGAAGTCTATTATGGAAAAGGAGGGGAGGCCCAAGGAGATGATGGCCTGATTGTCCATGCTAATTGTTTGTCATTGAGCATGAGTTTGCTCTTCTAGAAGACCCTTGGTTATTTTCCCTTCAGTAAGCTTGTGGTTCCCCCCCCTTCAATTGCCCAAGTCACGGAACCGGTTCTGTCGGTGCCGGTCCGTGGGCGCTGCCACTTTTTTTTTAAAAAAAAAATTTGAATTTTTTTTCTGAATTTTTTTCCGGGTATTTTTTTCTTCTGGGCATGCGCAGAAGCCGAGTTTCTGGCACTGTGCATGCATCACCATCTTTTTTTCGGCTTTTTTGGGGGGAATTTTTTTTTTATTTTTCAGCACTGCGCATGCGTGCGGGCGCAAAGCGCGCGCACGCCCACGAAGCCCGGCCACGTGGCGCGGGAGGAAGCGAACCCTCAACAAGGTAAGTTAGAACCCACCCCTGTATAGAACCAATATTTAATCTGATGGATTTGTTTCTGCTCTTGTTCTTATTCCCCTAGTCTTCTATTCTCCCTGCTATGAAAAGCTTTGTTGGCACTTCTTCCCAAACTAAACTACAATGTATGCAATTTGTTATGCTGAAAGCCAGATTGCATACAGATTCCCCTGATTACATATAATGTATCAGGGGTGTCAAACTGGTGGCTCGCAGGCCGGATGCGTCACGTGCAAGCCACGCCCACCCCAGCTCCACAATGGCAAAAAATGTCACAAACGTCACGTGACGCGATCGAGTTTGACACCCGTGACATATATCTTACCCAAAAAAGGCGCAGAATTTTCTTCACTTTGCAAAGTTACCAAGTAGTCCCACCATCAATTATATTTCACATTTGTATTGGTATCAATAGAATCATGTCTCTTGACTGTATTTTTCATTGGCAGTTGTCTGCCACAGTGAATGTCTGTCGGTTCCTTAGAAAGCAACTATGTGTTAGGAGTCAGCTTTCCTCTTGAATTTAAAGGGCTTTTCATTGTGGGAAAACTAACAAATTGCCTACAGTTGTGTCTGGTGAGATGGGCAGCAAACAAATTTGATAGATAGATAAATAAATAAATACATTGAACTCACCTCACTAAGGTGGGTCTTTAGCTCCTGGTCTTTTCTATAAACAGGGGTGTCCAGAACCACAGAGTATTTGTCTTGAATTTTCTTTGCAGCATCAGTGTACACATAATGAGACTGGAAAGGAAAATAGATTTAAAACATTAGCCCCACAAAATTAAGTAACAAAGTGAATATTAAAAGAAAGCTAAGATAGGAAGATTCCCTAGCTTCAATGGAATGTCAGTCTCAGTGTTAGTGTAATACAGATTCATGTTGTCTTTATGTTTTAAATATATTTATATTATGGGTTTATTTGTGAGCCATTTATTATGGAGATTAAAGTGGCATATATGCTTGATTAATTAATTAATTGATCTTATACTGATCTTATATGCCACTATAAAAATATTACGGTAAATCTTGTCTTACAGTGAGTCTTATCTTTTAAATAAGGATCAGAAGATAAATCATCTAGCATTGATGGTTGTGGGGGGAAATGACATACCCAGAGTTTGCGTAAATGCCGCGCACGGACCATATCCGGTGTATCATACAGGAAGCAGCCCAGACCTTTGAGCCATTGTAGATCACTTTTGTATTTAATCTGTCAAATAAAGACATTGATTGAATATATAGCTATATATAGCATATCAGAATATATATTTCACATAAATCAATAATCTGAATTGGTCTGGAATGCTGGGAAATCACAAAGCCATTCTATTGGAACATTTGTCTAATGGAGGGATGGGAAAACTATAATTTTGCACATGTTGTTTGATTCCATTCTGAACAACCCCAGCCAGCATAGCCAAGACTGATGAACATTGTAGTCCAAAATCTTGAAATCCACAGGTTTCCATAGGAGTACCCAAAGCAGCTGCAGTTGATATAACAAACTAACCCTGTTCCTTGTTGGTTGGTTGGTTGGTTGGTTGGTTGGTTGGTTGGTTGGTTGGTTGGTTGGTTGGTTGGTTTATTAAATTTCTATGCTGCCCATCTTGTCATAGAGACTTTTCTTCCTCAAATGACTTTTGTGTCTTTTTATCAAATGGCCGAGTCCTCAAGAACAGGCCTCTCCATGAAAACACAACAGTTATTCTGTTTTTCTGCTTGTTTGTTTGTTTGTTTGTTTGTTTGTTTGTTTGTTTGTTTGTTTATGAAAATGTTTCTGGCTGCCACTCACCCTCAGTGATTCTGGGTGGCTTACAAAAATAAAAAAAAATCCAATATACAAACAATAAAATCAATATGCCCCCAGGCCCCCTGGTGACAACAATCAATCAAACAAGCCACT
Organism: Thermophis baileyi; assembly: GCA_003457575.1. Lineage (NCBI taxonomy): Eukaryota > Metazoa > Chordata > Lepidosauria > Squamata > Dipsadidae > Thermophis > Thermophis baileyi. Next base: position 1,443,525 of record QLTV01002719.1, on the reverse strand, counting down.
TGATGGGCTCCATCCCACTCTGGATTTCCTACACCCATTGGCAAAATCAGGTCTTGAGGGCCTTGCAAAAGAGTGTCAAAGTGAGGACCAATCTAATCTCCGCAGGGATGATGTTCCAAAGGGAGGGAGCTACCATGGAGAAGGCCCTTCTTCTGGGTTCCACCAGCTACAACTCCTTAGGAGAAGGGACTCACAATGTTCCCTGCCTCCCCGCTCTGCTGAGTCAGGTAGACGTTACTGGGTAAAGACGGTTCTTTAGATAACCTGGTTCCATGCCATGTAGGGCTTTAAAAATAACAACCAGCACCTTGAATTGCACCCGGAAGCAGATATATGTTCCATTTATTAGCTGTAATGCATTTTAATAAATTCTTTTTAGGGAGGGAAACCATTAATACAAAAAAATATTTTGATATTACCATAGGCCTTAATATTTGTTGCAACCAATCTATATGTATTCACAGAAACTTATTCTAAAGATTTAAAACAAGTCTTGCTTACATCACTTGTAATTTCTCCAACATAGCGGTTGTGTATAGTTTGTGGAGTAAATGGTAAGGAAATCAAGTGTCCTTGCATCTTGAAGAAATCAGTCTTGTAGATAAGCTAAAATAAAGAGAGAAGAAGAATAAGTTTCTCCCCTCCCAGCAAAATCAAACACAACACAAATTGTGCATCTAATATAAAAATAAAATATGCCTACATCACTGAAAGCTTCTTGGTTTATTTTCACTTGGCGATTGTGTGGAGTATCAGGTGTAGTATGAATCTTATCTTTATTTTTGTGATACACCTCCCGATACATTCTCTGTAAGAAAAGAAAAAAGGATTAAACTAAAAATTAAAATTAAATCTTAATCTATTTTGCACAGTATTTCCTTAAAAAAACACTTATTCCGGTCATTTGAATAGATAGAATCAACCCATGAATGCTAAATAATAAACACATGAGTTAGCTATACCACTTAAATTAACACAGGTAGTCCTCGACTTACAACAGTTCATTTAGTGATTGTTCAAAGTTACAACGGTACTGAAAAAAGTGACTTATGACGTTTTTCACACTTACAACTGTTGCAGCATCCCCATGATTACATGATCAAAATTCAGATGCTTGGCAACTGACTCATACAATATTTATGATGGTTGCAGTGTCCCGGGTCATATATCACCTTCTGTGATCTTCTTACAAGCAAAGTCAATCTGGAAGCCAGATTCACTTAACAACCATGTTACTAACTTAACAACTGCAGTGATTCACTTGACAACTATGGCAAGAAAGATCGTAAAATGGGGCAAAATTCACTTAACAAATGTTCCGCATAGAAATTTTGGGCTCAGTTGTGGTCGTAAGTCAAGGACTATCTGTATTAAAAGTAATAGTATACACATGGAGCTCCATGCTCAAAAGAGTTGCTTTACAGCAAGCAACAGTTCTAGAGAAAGCAGTTTATCATTCCTATTTTGTGCTTTCTTACTTGGAGTACTTTGGCCTTTTCAGGTGTACCCGTAATTTATTATTTTCTTTATTTTATTTTTTAATTACCCTCCTATTTTAATGCTCAGATCCCATTTCTGCTACGTATGTAGATGATCAAAAGGTTTACTTGACTGTTATTTTTGTCAGGTACTTTTCTATGAGATTAAAAGCTTGTGACTGGACATGCTCTCCATACAGCCAGTTTGTGAATGGACACACTCTCCGTAGTGCCCCTCCTCCCCACAAAATCTATAACACATTCCCAACCATTCAAATAAACCTAAAACATTTACTACCTCAGTCAATGCATTAATGCTGATGGAGAAAAGAAGCGGAGCATTAACCTTCTTACTATTTTGTAGCCATGCAGGTTTTATGCACAAATACAGTTCTTCGTTGCAAAAGATTATAACTGTGAGCTTTTCAAAGTTATTGATTAGAATACACAATTTAAAACCATTAATATTTCTAGCAGTCACATTTATCCGCTTTATCTAAAATGAGTTCATAAACATTGTACAAAAGCACACCATTTTTTAATGTAAGATTCCTACGTAAGATTCTAACAGTGATCACAAATAGTTTTATAAAACCAAGTACTGTATCATAGCAATGTTGGTTTTATAAAATGAATTAATTACTTACCTCATTAAGGATTTTATTGACTTTCCTTGTATGTACAAATGGAACAGCTTTGGGCCCAAAATTGTAACCAGTGCCCTTGATGTGTTCAAAAATTTCTTTATATTTTATCTGAAAAACAAATTCATACATAGACTTCAGATTCAGGTGTCTTTAATAAATAGAAACCGTTGCAGCAGAAACCAAAAATCAAATGAATCATGTATTACATATAATGAAACCAATATTTCATGTAAACATATCATTAAAAGACCCCATATTGCAGTTATGCCATGTTTGTCTATCTCAATACCTCCCTTAATCTATTTGAAACCTCTGATTTTATTGTTTTTGTTTTTATTTGTTTCTTTTAAAATTATCTGACTCAATTGAAAGAAGAAGTCAATAAAAGAAAGATGCTTGGAATTACATTTTAGAAATATATGTACTTTCAAAGCAGAAAGAAAATTATATGACAGATTTTTGAAACAATTGTTATTTTTTTTCATGTCTTTTGCAGTAAGATAAAGTTTTTCATCTTATCCTAAATCTAAAGTCATACAAATTTTATAGTGATACAGTAGCTTTGCTATAAGGAGGTCCTCACATGAGCAGGAAATCTCTTGCATAAATGAGAGGATTTTTCCAATATAACACAAGTTTTCTATAGCTAACAGAAGACTAAGGATATGTGGCTGTTAACACTAGGATATCTGTTGCATATTGTTTTGCATGCTATCTCATGCTACCTCATGTCTAAAAACTATTTTTATACTCTTAAGCATGAATAAGCATAAAGATTGCATTATGGAATTATTTTGGGTGCTACTGGTATGTGTCTTGTTTAATATTACTCCGACAGTATTTCTCTCTTTTTGTCTCTCTCTGTCTGGAACTAAACATTAATTAAACAGTTACTTACATCACTGCCAATATAGTAGGCATGTTTAGCATGCTTGAAACCAGGGGTATCTGGTGGGAGTTTGTATCCAGTGGGAAGGGCATGTAAGCCAGCATTCCGGTAGAGAGGCTGCCAAAAACAAATGAATAAAAATTGAAATGTATAATAATATGCAAAACCCTTTAAGGCAATAGTTGGGAAACTTCAAACTTGTAGAATCAACTTTGGGTATGTTCTAGCACTGTACAAGCAGAAGGCATACCAGGCTCCGCCCACACTCATTTTTTTTTCAGAACTTCTTCACAGTCTGAGTTTGATAAATTACATCAAGAAATGCAATCCTAGCCATTTTTAACTGCAGTACTCAATGGTAATAACATTTCAACAAGGGAAGTGGTGATCTCCTCTTGATAGGATATGTTCAAGCAGAGGCAAACAAATCTGATAGGGTGAATTTAGATTTTCCACTAAGAAAGGGTTGGATTGGATGGCCTAATTAGCCCCCTTTCAACTCTATGATTCTGCAGTCTGCTAAGTTTAGGATTATGGTCAGAAAAAGGTGAATGTGCTGAACTCTGCACCCTGCTGGCCTTGGTTGATTTTCAGAAACCTAAGGATTAGGGACAGATCTGGTAAGTATTAGATAGATAGACATCCCCCCCTCCCCCCCCGAAAATCCCATGTCTGTAACTTAGAATAGGAACAGCATTCTGAGAGAGGAAGTGGCAAACTCCTTCTGTTTTATTGCCAAGAAAACAAAACATGTCCACAAATTATCATCATGAGTTCAGAGAGTGCACTTTCTATTAGCAATCTCACTTCCCAAAAAGGTAGCCAAAATCACACCGCTAATGAAGAGACATATCAACACACTTTATAAAGTTTTATACCATATATGAAAAGCTTTTGCAGGAAAGAGAAGACCCCCAAATATCCTAAACAGCTGGGTCCTTGTATGGCTCACTATAACTCTGCCTGTCTTGAACATCTCCTTCTTATTGTTTTATTTATTTATTTATTTTATTTATTTATTAAATTTGTATGCCGCCCAACTCCCAAGGGACTCTGGGCTTTATATTTGATACTGTATTATTTGTATATTGTTATTGCTGCTGTTCTTCTGCAGCTTCATGACCCCAAATTTCATCAAACCCCTTTCCTCCCTCTTTTTAAAAAATTGTCATCAAGAGACAAAATCCAAGTACTTACTTCACTCTGTATCTTGTAAGCCCGATTTGCCCGCTCCAGATCCACTGTCTTATTTGTTGGTGTATATTTCCCTTTGATATGATGCACGTAGTTATGGCGGTAAACAGCCTAAGAATTGACAAAACAAAATAAGCTACGGTATGTTGAATATTAACAAAAGCTTCCTCATTGTTTTAGTTTTTAATTGCTGGTTAGATACCAATCAGATCTAGAGAGAGCAAAAGTAGAGTTTCAAAGGAAAATCCTAATGCTGGAGAGGGGATCTGAAAAAAGAATCCCTCCCTCCCTCCCTCCCTCCCTCCCTTCCTTCTCGCATCTGATTTACAGGTCTAGATGGTGCACAAATATAGTGAATTAGGAAGTAGTGTGACAAAAAGCTGATGGGGAGGAAATATCTTTACTTTGCTATAGTTTTGTTAAAAATTATAACTAGAATCACTGCATGCAGTTACGGTGATTGCATAAACATTGATGACACAACATTACTTTGCCTGGAAAGTCATCAGGTATGGACTATTCAAGCACTTGCTGAAGAATAAAGAAAAAAAACGAGTCCTATTGATTTATTTATAAAATTTCTACCTTGCGGCAATCTAAAAAGCTTTCGGTAGCTTACATAGAACATAGCAGAACAAATTAAAACATCCACGGTAACAAATAAAACCACACCAGAACTTCATAAGTAACAGCAATAAATGTAGTAACCAACCTAAAACATGGACCCTTTTATCTTATGATATAGATAGCTGTTCAATCAGGGCTAAATGAACTGAAAATAAAATGGTCCTATGCATCTAATGTGTGACTTAGATGTAAAAGCAAGAATAGGGAAAAAAATTATTCTGTTGCTGTAGTTTTTTTCTGAAGTTATGCAATGACTAGCATTGGGGGAAAATCAATCCCCATTCAATTTCTGCAGTATTTGTGAACATGCTCTATTTGGTTGATAAAATTGCAATGAAATGAAACTAGATCATTCTGAAAGCAATTTCTGGTTTTGAGACTGAAATGGGAAGATGACCCATTCCTGAACTATTTCCAGCTGCAGGTTTGAATTGTTTCTTCAATTGCTGCTGATTGGCTGGTGGACGTACTACTAGTAAGCCATGCTAAATATGTTAGCGAAAATCCAAGCCATGATCATTAAAGGAAAGGGGAAGAAGCTGATGGGAACAGAAATGCAGATACTCACTTCACTCAGATTCTTGCCACTGAGCACATTTTGATCATAGAGAGGTGTGTGTGTGACTACAGAATATTTGCTCTTCATTTTCTCTGCCTCCGCCTTGTATTTGAGCTGTGAGAGGGGAAGAATACATAGATAACATCTTCCTTTTTTGTCATTCTATTTTTTAAAAAATAATATCCATTTAATAGTTTTTGTGAAAGTAGCACTCTTAAAACACATCAAGTTGTATCTGGCTTGGAGCCTCTTTTCCATGAAGAAAGGATGCAGTGGAAAATTGCAAGCAACAATAGCTTTGGCAAGATTAAAACCATCTTGGATAAGATGGCTGGTGCCTCATCTGCTGGGCTCCTTCCAGTTACTTAGAAAGATATTTTTTGCATTTGAAAACGTTTGGGTTGGCAGAAGTTTGAAGCGATCAGAAATTGCCGACCATACTTACGAGATTGCGAAGGTCATAGGCATGTTTAGCATGAAGAATTTCAGGAGTGTCCCAAACAAAACAGCCAATGCCTTTGAGCCAGTTGAGATCATCTTTGTATACAAACTGAAATATTAAAATTAAAAGAGAAAGGGTGAGGATTCATTCCATGCAATCTCAAGAATGCTTTATCTATCAACTAAAGTTAACTTCCCAACTTGGGTCCAGCTCTATTTCATGTAAAGTGATCTATTAATTTAATTCCAGGCCTGGAAGGAATACCACCAACAAGACTAATTTGAATGTTAATTTCATGTCTTTCTAGTATCCATGCTTATCAGGTCTGGTCTGAAAAGTCTTGAAAGACAAGCAGAATATAATTCAATTGGGCCTTCTTTTTATTAGCCTCTGCAGTCTGAAGAAAATATAATTACTAGAAGCAGGAAGCTCCAAAAAGTGGCTCATTGGTTTAAATCAGCCTTTTAAACTCAACTCCATCCAAGGAATCTCTGCTGCTCTTAAGCCTTTAGTTTTCTGATGGTAGTCAGTTTCATTGACAAGAGGGGAAGATGGCTGGTAAGGGTCTACATTTGTAATTTTATTCCCCTTTGGCTTTTTTTGCCAAAACCTCATGAATTTCTTTCCTTCCCAAAGCAGACCTCAATTTTTTGCTTGAATACTCTAGAGCAGGGGTGTCAAACTCGCAGTGTCACATTGTCATCACGTGATGTATCACAATTTTTTTCCCCTTTGCTAAACTGGGGGTGGGCGTGGCCAGTGCATGACGCATCCGGCCCGCGGGCTGCGAGTTTGACACCCCTGCTCTAGAGGTTGTTTTGCCACATCTTTGCTTTTCTTTTTTCATTGACCTCTTTGATTGTCCCTTGACCAGTTTTTTTTCTTTTGTTCTGAGAGTAATACTTATAAGGTTCATTCACTTATCACCCCAAAATGACCAACAGCAGCTGAACTTTGATTTTTCTACTGATGGATGACTCTGACAGAAGAAGATAGGAGGGCCAGGAACCCACCAGTCCCTGCCCTCAAAACAAGATGTGTAATCGCAGCAACACAAATAGCTTCATTGCTGAGATGGAGCAAAAGGCAGGCATGGGGATGCAGTGAGAAAGAGCCCACAATTGTATTTTAATAGCATGGATGTTATATTAAAAAATTAGGGTAAATTACTATTTTTATGAAAGTTTTGTATTGATAAGTATTTGCTGTACAATAAGATCCTAAAATGTTCCATTGCAAATCAGAAAATGATGTTGGTTGTATTTTTTTGTGATATGCATAGTTTGTCCAGATATACATAATTTCTTGTTTTTATTGTTTTAAGTTTTGTAAAATGTAAGTGACCCAGAGTCGTTCTGGGATTAGGTCAGCGGTTCTCAACCTGTGGGTCGCGACCCCTTTGGGGGTCGAACGACCCTTTCACAGGGGTCGCCGCATGCGCTAGCCCGCCATCTTGGTGCCACCATCAGCAGGGGTGAAATTCTCCCTGCTCGGCTGTGCCTGTGGGTCGCCAGACAGCTGGTAGCAACGGAAGCGGGAGACTTCGCCCACCCGCCCGGATGCCTCCATTTGGGTTCTTTTACCCTCTGCGCATGCTTTGCGCATGCTCAGAGGGTAAAAGAACCCAAATGGCGGCGTCCGGGCGGGTGGGCGAAGTCTCCCGCTTCCGTTGCTACCAGCTATCCGGTGACCCGCAGGCACGCCCAAACCGGGCGCATTTCACCCCTGGTGCCACGCCCACTTTGTCACCTCATCGCGCATGGGGAGGGGGTGGGGAGGGGGTTGTGGCAGCAGGGCGGGGGTCGCAGGGTGGTTGCGGCATTAGGAAGGTTGAGAACCACTGGATTAGGTGGTCTTTAAATCTAGCAAAATAAAAAATGGTCCTTTATATAAAATCTTACATTGTCCCTGTAAAAGTATGTGCTATACAATTCTTATACCACTTCCAAACAAGAACTGATAATAAGGAGTCTATTTTTGATGCCTAGGTTTACAGATGTTTATGGTTGTTTTATAATCTAAACCAACATATGGTGGTTATACCATATTGTACTTTCAGCTTGTGTTTGAATTAAGTTGCATTAAAATCAATTTAGTATAGTTTACAATGTATAAAATGAAGTTCATCCCACCACTCATACTTTTTCTGCCCTTGTGCAATGTTTGTTTATAAGAAGGAGTTATAATATAATTGACTTACATCACTAAGTTGATTATTGACTTTTCGGGCAAGAATATTGGCATGAGGATCTGGAATACTAGCCCACTGATGGAGATGGACACGATAATCAACTTCACTGATTTTCTTCTGTGTTTTCTTAGCTGTCACAATGCCCACCATGTCTGGCGCAATATGGATTTTAGCCTTGTTCTTTTCATAGACGTCTCTGTATAAACGCTAGACAGAAAATTTAGTTAATAGTACATTAACAAGCTTCCCAGCTAAATATAATCTGTGATAATTTTCTAAGGAGTTGAATACTATGATTAGAATAAATGTGAGCAAATGCTTATTGATTTATTTTGGAATGTAATAGTGCTCTAATTATGCTAAAATAGTTTTACAAAAATAAAGTGACTAGGAATCACTGAATATCTAATATACCTAGAGCAATATAACACATATAAGCCTTGGCTGGCCTAAAATATCTTGGCAACATAAGTCTGTCTCTAAATCCAAAGGAATCAAGGCTTGTAATTTTTGTGCTTGACTCCTCACCACTTGGAGAAGTAGGAAATGTTTAATAATATAGTTTTTTAAAATATCTTACATCAATGTTCAGCTTGCCAACTCTTAAGCATCTTGCAGTGTTGGGATCATCCTGAACACCTCTAGGTATAGTGTAGAGTGCTTTAAATTTATCATACTCTTCCCGATATTTCACCTAGTGGCAAAGAAAAGAAAAATAAACCACACAGGAACCATGCCTTATTTCTAAAGCAGATTTACAAATGCATTGTTAGCTATACTTACAATACTGGCATTATATTTCAGCTGTTTAGCACGAACGAAAGGCACAGCATCAGGAGGCAATTTGTAAGTGATGGACTTGATTTTCTCCCACAGTTTCTTATATACATTCTGAAGAAAGGAGAAAGAGTTATAGCTATATTTGAGACAAAATCTATGAAACAGCAGTGTAGAACAGGTAGTCCTCGACTTACAACCAGATTTATATTTTAAATTTTAGGTCATACAATATGCCTTATTTTAATTGTAATGCTTCTGACACGAATAAACCAACTTACAACAACCATTCACTTAGTGACCATTTAAAGTTACAATGGCACTGACATGACCATTTTTCACACTTACGACTGTTGCAGCATTCCCATGGTCACGTGATCAAAATTTAAACACTTGGCAACTGGCACGTATTTATGACAGCTGCCAAGAGTCCCAGGGTCATGTGATCACCTTTTGTGACCTTCCGACAAGCAATGTCAATGGGGCAGCTAGGTCCACTTAACAACCCTGTTACTAACTTAACAACTGCAGTGATTCACTTAACACCTGTGGCCAGAAAGGTCGTAAAATGGAGCAAAACTCACTTAATGACTGTCTTGCTTACTGTTACGTACTCACGTACGGAGTACGGATTTGCATAGCCGCCGCTGATTGGCTAATCTAGCGGCGGGAGAAATAAACTGCTGTCAGTGGCTAGCAGGCTTCAGGGAAGCCCTTAAAAGCGGCTTCCCTGCAGCCTGCCGGCAGTCCGTATTAGTTCTAGCTAATAGACAATAAAGGTGCTGAACTGTTCCTACGTCTCGCCTCTTCATTCCTGCGCAAATCTAACACTTACCAAGAGAAATTATGGCTCAATGGTGGTCGTAAATCAAGGAATACTTGTAAACGGTAGCACAGTATAGAATACCTTTTACTTTTTGTATAGAACAAAGGTTTGGATCTTCTTTAGCATTCTTGCCAATGATGGCACAAAGCAAAATTTGTCAGCGATTAACATACAACTCCATATCAATCTTATACAGGATGTAACCCAGAACTACATATTCCTTCACATATGATTTTATCTCCTCTTAATCTTCTTGAGTTGGTTGGAAATGAAAGGAATATCACCCCCACTCCCATCTATGATCCATCCTAGATAAGCCAGCCAAAGCAGGAAGAGAAGTCAATACTAAGTAATCCTTACATTCTGATTTTGGCGGTTATATATTGGTATAAGAAGCTACCAGAGCAGCAGTGAGCCAAAATCTGTTTTCCGTAAGTGCGCACAAAAAGTAATTTCAAGAGGCTTCTGGATTTGGCAGAACTTGAACCATTTTATATTCATTAGCATGCATGCTGTTTGATATACCGTCTATATTATGCTATCATAACTCCAGAATAGCATTAAAAAGAAAAATACTCACATTACTGAAGAGGTGCTTGAGATTCTGGATCCTATCATGATCTGCTGTTTTCAATACTGTGGTATATTTGTCCTTTGTTTTATGGTATTGTTCTTTATATTTCAGCTGCAATAAAAGTGAGTTACAGTCATTCAATCTCTTCATACAAATTACAGAAAAAAGAAAATAAGGAATAAATCTAAGCAAAGAAGGAGAATCACTCACCTCACTAGCATTGTGACCACTCTGAACGGCAGTTACATAAACTGGAGTGTCCATAACCACACCATAGTTCGGTAAATTGTCCTTCCCTTGTTTTGTGTATTTCAGCTGTAAAATCAAGGAAAAAAAAAAAAAAAAGCAGTAGGGCTTAGTTCTTTACTAATCATGTGCACAACCTATGAGATTATATTTTTGAAGTCCATGTATTATGAGTCTCTGTGATATACAGCAGTTGATAGCTTTAAAAAAAATATCGCAGAGCTATATTTCTACTAAAGTCCTTTTTGGTGTAAATTAGAAAGGTTTGCTTTGTTCCCAGAAAGTGAAACACTATCCTTGCATTCAGGGGTGGGTTCTGGATTTTCCTACTGCCGGTTCTCTCAGGGATGTGATGTGCGGGCGGGTCGCGGGTGCGCGTGCTCTGCGCGCACACGCGCATGCGCAGTACAAAGCTTCTGCGCATGCACAGAAGCAAAAAACAAGATGGCGGTGCCTACGGTGGCGCTGAGGGAACCGGCTCGGGGGCGTGGCAGGCCTGGGTTGCTGCCGGTTCCAGCGACCCAGGCTGCCAAGTTACTACCTATTCTATAGAACCGATCCGAACCGGTAGGAACCCACCTCTGCTTGCATTTATTTATGCCTGTATTTTTCCCCACAAAGGAAAGTAATTCTATAAATAAAGGTGCCTTAACTCGGCTGTGCTCAAGCATAGCAAGCCATGAGTGTAAGCAAATCATGTTGTCCTGATTCTCACAAAACATTAAATGAAGTGAATCAGGCAGTAAAAGAGTTGTCATTCAGATCATTCCAAAGGTGCTTTTCCAAAAGGCAATTGGACTTTCTTGGTGTTTTTATCCCCTTGAAAACATTTCGCTTCTCTTCCAAGAAGCTTCTTCAATTCTAACTGAACAGTGGGAAATGGAAGGATTTATATGCTCTGCAGTCATCTGGGCGTTAGCACTCTGAGAGTCGTTGAGGCCACTTGGGAGTTTATCTGTATCCTCAGAGACACCTGAATCAGAGTGCAAAATGATTCGTTCTGATTCACAGTAGCTTTCCTGCATTAAAAAAACAACAACTGTTTCCTAACTGTGCTACCTAATATTCCTCAGTGGATCTATGGATGAGCCCTAGTGGTGCATGGCTGAACTGATTAACTAAATATGCCTCCCAAATGTAGTTCATGCTTCTTCTTACTTGACTCTGAAGGTCATAGGACTTCTTGGCATGCAGGATTTGAGGAGTGTCCCACACGTAGCATCCAATTCCCTTCAGCCATGTCAAATCATCTTTGTATAGCACCTATAGTTAGAGAGAGAAAATAATAAAGCATAAAACTTCTCTTATCATCCCTTGCATATCATACTGATATCTTCAATCATCTTGCAGTTTAATTCCAGGGCAAATTTTACAAAAAGAGGAACATCAAAAACATTAGATTTGAATTATCTAATGCAAATCAGAACATAGAGCATGTGAATGTCTTTCTCAGCTTTTTCTTGATATCATTCCTACTTTTTTTTAAAAAAAAAACAATTTTTAGTCATTATATCTGGTTACGTTATGGAGGATTTAAAACGTAGTGGTTCTCAAAGCATTGCTGAATTACAATCTGCAGCATTCCCCTATTTGGCTATTTCAATTTAGAAATTTTTATCACTTTCAGTTTAAGGCAATCTTCCTTTGGGGGACAATTAGCACTATCCAATGAAAGTCTATGGAGATTCTTAGTCATCCCAGTCATGGTTGTCCCAAAGATGCTTTTTCAAGAGGCAACTGGACTTTCTTTGTTTTTTCTTTGAAGTCGTTTCACTTCTCATCCAAGAAGCTTCTTCAGCTCAGACTGGATGGGGGGGAATGGAAGGATTGATATTTCTTGCAGACAGCTGGTCATTTGCATTCTTTTAGAAGAGTGAGGCCATTTGGAAGTTTGTCTGTATCCTCAGGACTACCTGAGTGGTGCAAATGGGCGTGGAGCCTTCTTGGAACTGCTGAAAGGACTGTGTTGTGGAGCTGTGCTTTCTGCAGGATGTTTTTCTGCACAGAAGGAACACAGGGCAGAGAAAAACATCCCGCAGAAAGCACAGCTCCACAACACAGTCCTTTCAGCAGTTCCAAGAAGGCTCCACGCCCATTTGCACCACTCAGGTGACCCTGAGGACACATATAAACCTCCAGGTGGTTTCAAAGACTCTCCAAAAGGATGCAAATGACCAGCTGTCTGCAAGGAATATAAATTCCTTCCATTCTCTACCATTCAGTCAGAGCTGAAGAAGATTCTTGGATGATAAGCAAAAAAATCTTCCACGAAAAACAAAGAAAGTCCAGTTGCCTCCTGAAAAAGCACCTTTGGGATATCCAGTGAAAGCCCATGAAGGTACCCTGCAGTTCACTTCATGGTTATACTGTTCTATGCCAGCCAATAAAGCAAAAGCTCTGGATTGCTGACACAAAGCTTGACTACCGATTTGCAATAAACGAAGCATTTCTCAGGGACCGTGACACCAAACCGCTACTTACATCACTCAGAATCTCCTGAGCCTTTCTAGCCACCACCACATCATTCTCTTCAGGGGAACAGTTCCACTGGTGCAGGTAGGTTCGGTATTCAAGGTCACTGAGGATATACTGACATTTCTTAGCCAGCACATGGTTGATCATGTCACTTGGAATATGAATGTGTGCCTTGGTGTCTTCATAATTTTTCCTGTAGACCAACTGGAAAACAAGACAGAAGTGGAAATTATTAGTAAAATGGTTCTGGGCTCCATCAAAAACAGACAGCATGTAACAATCTGTTACCAAAGTCAGATTCAGAACTGTTCTGAAGAAATGAGCGGCACGTTTAGCACAACATCAACACGCATTCGTTGTCTTCCAAGGCCTCACCCTCATCCCCAATCATCAGACATGTTTTCCTCTCTTTATATTACAGGTAGTCCTCAACTTACAACAGTTCATTTAGTGACCGTTCAAAGTTACAACGGCACTGAAAAATGTGACTTATGACCAGTTTTCACAGTTACAACCTTGGCAGCAATCCCCATGATCGTGTGATCAAAATTCAAATGTTTGGCAACTGGTTCATATTTATGACCATTGCTGTGTCCCAAGGTCATGTGATCACCTTTTGTGACCTTCTGACAAGCAAAGTCAATGGGGAAGCCAGATTCGCTTAACAACTGGATTGCTACGGTAACTTATCAACTGATGTCAACTAGCCTGCTGCTTGCTGCCATAGAAAAGTGGGGAGGGATCAGTGGAGAATTTTTCATTGCAGCTTTGCAACTACGGCCTGGATTTTGCTTATCTCTCCAAGGCTTCTAGCTCTGGTATGCAGTAGCCTCTGGTTGCCTCGCTACAAGGGGGTTGGGCTATACAGTTTGTTTCAAGTTGCTATTTTCGCGTGCTTTGCCTCAGAGCTTCCCTGGAATTTCTTGCTTTCTATTCATTCCTAGTAAAAGTACTTTTCTCTAAATCTATGGAGCTGAGGATTTTTTCTCCCTAGGAAATGGACAGAGGCAGCCCTGACAACTGCAGTGATTCACTTAACAACTGTGTCAAGAAAGGTTGTAAAATGGGACAAAACTCACTTAACAAATGTCTAACTTAACAACAGAAATTTTGGACTCAATTGTGGTCATAAGTCGAAGACTACCTTTATTCATCTTCCTTGCTATAATTCCTAGGAGAATTACCATCCAAGAAAAGCCACAAATAACTCCTTACCGCACTCCGCATTTTTTGGAAAGCAAGACAATGGAGCACACTTGGGAAGTCTTTTTTATGTTTCCCCGCCAGATAATGGCCCTTTAGCTTCTCGTATATTGCTTTATATTTGAGCTGAAAAGGATAAATAAAGAAAGTGTTAGATGTGTATTTAAAAAAAAAAATCCCACAAAAGTAATAACTGAAAGAAAACTCATACAGACCTGGCTGTTAACATAATCGGCATGTTTGGCACCAACAATTGGGATGTAATCTGGAGGCAAAGTGTAACCATAAGCCTTGTTTGATTCCCAAGCATCCTTGTACACGTACTAGAAGGGACAAAAATGGATTTAATGAACTAAGTTTCAAAGAGTCAAAATGAAAGTGCCTCTAAAGCAGGGGTGGGAAACAATGGCCCTTTTATGACTTGTGGACTTCAACTCCCAGAATTCCTGAGACAGCCATGCTGTCCACAAGTCATAAAGGGTCCATCCTTCCCCACCTCTGCCTTAAAGCAGGAGCAGGGTCCTTTTCCCAGTTTGAAACACCAGCCTGCAATAGGAGGGATGATAATGTAAAATGGGTGGGTACCCCACATTTTTTTTAAAAAAAATCCCTGTCTTTAGTGGGAATATTATTATGTCTCTTCCTAATTCTCATTTTCTCACTCTTTGATATACTACAACTTATCTTACCATTATGCACAGGTAGTCCTTGACTTACAACAGTTTAGTGACTGTTCAAAGTTATAATGGCACTGAAAAAAATGATTTATGACCATTTTTCACACTTACAACGATTGCAGCATCCCTATGGTCACATGATCAAAATTCAGACGCTTGGCAACTGACTCATATTCATGACAATTGCAGTGTCCTGGGGTCAAGTGAGCCCCTTTTGCGACCTTCTGACAAGCAACGTCAATGGGGAAGCCAGATTCACTTAACAACAACATTACTAACTTAACAATTGCAGTGGTTCACTCAACAACTGTGGCAAGAAAGGTCATAAAATAGGGCAAAACTTAATAAATGTCTCACTTAGCCACAGAAATTTTGGGCTGAATTGTGTTTGTAAATCAAGGATTACCTGTATATTCCTTTTCCCTTAGAATGGCAGGAATTTTCTACCATTATTGAAGAGGAATCCAAAAGTTGTACATAAATGAGTTCAGAAGCCACAATGGGTCCAGAGTCTCAGTGTACTCTCTCCTACTTAAAAAGCAGATCTTTGTATGCCTGTAGGCAAATCCATTCTTTCATATATATTTTTGAAGTACCGTGTAATTATAAAGTTTTCTTCAAGAGAAATTCCTCTGGTGAAGACTTTATCTTGACTAAACTGATTTCCTTTTATTGATCTGTCAGCAACTCTATTGTACATCTTGTTTTCTCTATCTTTGGCCTGTAGATTCTTTAGATCTATCACGATTAATAATCTATTTGAAAGACTATAGCTAGATAATCATTTGAAGGAGGATATATTAAATTATTGTATTTTATTCCAATTTCATTTTAAACTGTGTTTTATTCCAATTTCATTTCAAATCATATTTTATTCCAATTTCATTTTAAACTGTATTTTATCCAATTCCATTTTAAACTGTTTTTATCAGATTTTAGTAATAATTTGTGTCTGGAACTCTGCACTTTGATATGGCCCAAGGGCTAATCAATAAAGTAAACTAACTAATTTGAAGAAGGAAAAGGCACACAGCAATATATTTGCACAGTTAACATGAACAAAATTTATTCCAGCCCATAAAAAATTTATTACTTGTTGATTTTATCTAAACTGTAAATTTAAATAGTATCAATGAATAATAGTTAGTACTTTAAATTATTGTGAAAGTAATTGCTGGTTCAGAATTAAGACATAGTGTGGAATGCAGGATTCAGGGAAAAGTGAAGTTCCAACAGGCATTTCCATCAAAAATATGCTTCCCCAGATTAAATTTCTTCCTAGTAATACAAGAGATCTTGAATTTACATGATATGAAATACAAGATAACTTACATCGCTGTAGAGTTTTATCATCTGTCTGGAATGACTTAAGGCTGGTGTGTCATCAGAACCGATGTAGTGGCCTTTTTGAAGGTTAAAGGTTTCTTTGTATTTCACCTATACAGAATAATGAAAGGCAAGGCAAAAATTTCAGACATCAGGTTGAGTTTAAGGCTAACTTGATAAGTTGACTGTCTAGAACAGGGGTCTGCAACCTGCGGCTCTTTGGGCCCTCTGCTGTGGCTCCCTGTCACCCTGTCGCAGCAGAGGGATGAAAGAGCCATCATCCTGTCACGGCCGGAGCATGGCCGGAGCCTTAGTGTGGGAGCGAAGCGCCCCTCTACTTGCCTTTGCGCAGCAACAGCATTCCGCCTTCATTGTGGTACATTTGCTGTTGCTGCCAGCAAAGAGGGCTGGAAGAGAATGGCGGGGGCGGATCTTGCGGGGTGGGGGCCATCCCCCAAGCCTGGCCTTCCTCGTCCCTTGTCAGCGGGGCCAAGAGAAAGAAGGGGGCAGCGTGGGGAAGCACTCCCCTCCCCCACTGAGCACTGAGCACAACAGCCCAGCGGGAGGGGGGAGATGGCCCAGCAGAAGCCGCCCCATTGGTGAATTGCAGAGCGGCCTGGCCCGGCTCTCGCAGCGGAACGCTGTTCACCGCCTTTGAAATGCGCCGCTTTCTGTTTCCTGTTCCTTCCCCGGGCAGCGATTGCTGGGGCCGTGGGGGGGGGGAAGCAGAGGGCTGCTCCCCCCCCTCAGCAAGCCAGGCCTGGAGGAGCATGGAGAGTTGCAGGCAAGCACCGGAGGGTCAGAAGACGCGCTCCGACGTCGCCCCAACACATGTTTCCAGTGCGTGCATCTCTGTCCCAAAGTAGGATTTAGTGGGGAGAAGGGAGCAGGGGGAAGGATAGGAGAGAAGGAGAAGCCCGGCTGGCTTTCCTTTGGCATGGGGTGGGGGAAAGACCCAATACCCCCTCCATGGTCTGCCCGCTGCTCTTGCAGCGCCTTGCACAGCACAGTGAAAGCTAGCATACTTCACAATGGGGGAGACTGGGTCTCCTCCCCCTCCTGGAGCCCATTCCCTGCCCCACTCGCCCCTGGCAACACTCTCTCTCCCTCTCTCTCTCTCTCCCTCCCTCC
>QLTV01002719.1:1383619-1414007 GCA_003457575.1 Thermophis baileyi | reverse complement strand
ATAATAATAATAATAATAATAATAATAATAATAATAATAATAATAATAATAATAATAATAATGATATAGATGATGTTCTGTGCAGCAGCACTCAAAATTCAGCATAGTAAAACATCTGGCCAACCTTGTACCAAGGAAGTTCCAGGTAGTAGGCTAGACTGGAATGTCAAAAGGCATCTGGGAAGACAGTACTGGCGAATGGCTTCTGTAATANATAATAATAATAATAATAATAATAATAATAATAATAATAATAATAATAATAATAATAATAATGATATAGATGATGTTCTGTGCAGCAGCACTCAAAATTCAGCATAGTAAAACATCTGGCCAACCTTGTACCAAGGAAGTTCCAGGTAGTAGGCTAGACTGGAATGTCAAAAGGCATCTGGGAAGACAGTACTGGCGAATGGCTTCTGTAATATTGCCTAGAATTGATTGATTTGTCAATTGATTGATCAAACGTATATGCCACCAAGTGATTTATAGTTGGTTTTCTTTCTATTTTGTGCAAATGCTGATAGCAATTTAGGTCACCCTGTAGTCACCCAGAATGAAGATAAACTTAAAAAGTTTTAAGTATCTTTCAGGCACATTGACTGGTAGGACTTTTATCAGAATAAACATACTGTGGACTACAATGCTAATCTAAATATCCAGTAAATGTATATAACTTCATGTGCCAGAGCTGTTGCTTGCAGTGTTTATTCACAATAGTTGAATTATGCTTGCAATCTCTTATTGTGCATTGAACTGAGATATATAAATATTTGATTTCTTTTATATAATATAATGTAGGGGTGAAATGCTACTGGTTCTGCCCGGTTTGGCCATACCGGTAGCGGCGGCCGCCAGTGGTTCGGAGAACTAGTAACGGCAGCAGCGTGAGGCTCTGCCAACTCGTCCGGCCGTTGCCATTTTCTTGTTTTTAACCCTCTGCGCATGTGCAAAGCGTTCTGCGCATGCGCAGAGAGTGAAAAAGTGCACGTGATGGTGGCGCATGCACGAGTGAAGCGAGCGCGCGCAAAGTGAGCGCTTCCGAACCGGTAGGGAAAGTAAGTAGATTTCACCGCTGATATAATGCCACTATTTACCCTGGTGAAGGTCTAGAGTTCATACACACACACACAAACACACCCAAGATAAGAACATATACCGGTAGTTAATATACTTACATCACTGGCAATTTGTCTTGAGGCTTTGGCTGTTCTAATTGGAATTGCGTCTGACCTGTAATCAATGTATTTCTTTACATCGTCCCAAGCGTCCCTATAGAGTTTCTGGAAAAAAACAAAAAAAAAACCAATTCATTAAAACCCAACAATATTTTCAATATGCTTTTGTCATATCTGCTTGCTTTGGAAAGTTGAAATTTTTTAGTTTGTAATTTCTTCAGTTATGCTTAATGAATGAAAGTTTCATGCATTTTTTTGAATTACTTTTTTATGAATTAAGGAATACAGGCAGTCCTTGAGTTATGACCACAATGGAGCCCAAACGTTATGTTGGTGAGTGAAATATTTGTTAAGTAAGTTTGCTCCATTTTATGACTTTTCTCGCCACAGTTGTTAAGTGAATCATTGCATTTGTTAAATTAGTAACACAGTTGTTAAGTGAATCTGGCTCTGCCATTGACTTTGCTTATCAGAAGTGTGACCCTGGGACGCTGCAACTGACATAAATATGAACCAGTTGCCAAGCATCTGAATTTGATCATGTGGTCATAAGTATGAAAAATGGTCATGAGTCACTTTTTTCAGTGCCATTGTAACTTTGAACGATCACTAAATGAACTGTTGTAAGTCGAGGACTACCTGTATAGAAGATAACCCTCCAGGTTAGGCCATGTATTCTGGTATAATATAGATTATATATGATGCTGTATCCAAATAAAGTTTGAGTCAAAGCATTGAAAATATTGCACAAGGCAACCAACAGTTTGCAAAGTATAAAAAACAGCACTAATGTCATAATGAATTGATCTGCAATAATATTTCACAGCTCGCCAGTAAAGAGGAAAAAAAAGTTAGTAAGAGGCCCAGACATGATTATTCAACAGGTATTCCTTACATTTTGTCTCAAGTGTCCATTTTGTTTCAAAAAATGATGAAAGCAGAAGCCTTAGAAAGTAGAAAGCTACGGTGTGATAAGGTGGGAAAATGCAATGTATAAAGCAGTTTTAATCTAAAGATCTTAGTAAGTATAGTAGAAATATACTTACATTGCTTACGTTGATGGAATTGGCCTTGGAAAGTATTATTTCGGGTGTGTCAGGCATCACATGGATCATAACTTTATCTTTATCCCAAACTTCTCGGTATTTAGGCTATACAAAATAAAGAAGTGGTTACTTGTTTATTTGGTGTTATTCTTATCTAATCACATTTTAACTTTTGAAGGGAGAAAACTAATTTCATATCAACTGATATCAAAAAAAATTAATAGGACTTATTGTCCTGAACATTTGTTAAGCTACTGAAAAGAATTAACATACAATACTGATTTGCGCCGCGTTGGTTTTAGCAAGGAGAACGTCCGGTGTATCAACAATGTTGGTGAACTTCAGGCGGTCAGCAGGAGTGCGGTATACATTATCACTCAGGATTTCCTGGGCAAATTTAACTCTTTTCACTATTGGAGACCCACTTGGTATCCATCCAATCCCACGGAGCCATTCTAGATCTGACTTATACACAGCCTATGAGATAGCACATAAGAAAGGGGGGGAAGGTAGTTAATTTTTTTATGAAATAAACAGTCTTATGTGATGACAACTAATGGGACATCAATTCTGATCAATTCATAATTAATTCTTTTAATAATTAGTGTTCCTTTCTTTGTTCTAAGGCAAAAGGTAGCTAAATTGGACAAATGAAGTTAGAAATGGTCATATATCTTCTGATATTAACGACACTTTCCATTTGTATTAATTACCTGGATTAAGTGAATAGAAAACACCCCAACCTTGGCATAATATCCAAAACAGGCTGCATAAGTCTTTCTATATCACTGAACAAACTTATAAACTACACAGAATCAGGGGTGGGTTCCGGATTCAGGTATTGCCGGTTCGCTCAGGGATGCGCCGCACGCGCATGTGCAGTACTTAAAAAAACAAGATGGCGGTGCCTATGGTGCCGCTGAGAGAACCGGCTCGGGGGCGTGGCAGGCCTGGGTCGCTGCCGGTTCCAGCGACCCAGGCCGCCACGTTACTAACAGTTCTATAGAGCCGATCCGAACCAGTAGGAACCCACCTCTGCACAGAATTACAATTAAATGAATTGAGAAAGCAGGTTTAAAAACGGTTCTCAACTGCATCCACTAGGTTATTGGTAAATTTGCTATATTTTATTTATTTATTTATTTTGTCAAGTACGTATTTGGTAATATACATAGGTATAACATTATTTATATACATAAGATGGGTACAAATAAAAGGGAACATTTGGACAGGGACAGTAGGCACGCTGGTGCGCTTATGCACGCCCCTTATATGTGACATTTTAGAAAATTCTTATCTACTGTATGTAATAAGTCACTTTAAAATATTTTCACCATCACCAGTATGGTGTTCCCATAGGGCCATGATGGCGAACCTACGGCATGTGTGCCACAAGTGGCACACGGAGCCATATCGGTGGGCACACGAGCTCAGGTCCGTCGCGCATGCGCGTGCCAGCCAGCTGATTTTCGGGCCTTCTGGGCCCACTGGGAGTCGGGAAATAGGCTGTTTCCAGCCTCCAGAGCGGGTAGGGAAGGCCCGTTGTTTGCTCTCCCCAAGCTCCAGAGCCTTTCTAGGAACCTGGGGAGGGTGAAAACGGCCTCCCCCCCCTCCCCCGGAGGCCCTCCGGCGGCCGGAAATGGCCCGGTTCCCAACTTGAAACAGGCCATTTCTGGCCTCCGGAGGGCCTCCAGGGGGGGTGGGGAAGGCCGTTTTTGCCCTCCCTAGGCTCCTAGAAAGGCTCTGAAGCCTGGTGAGCGAGAAAAACAGGCGTGCCATCGCCTGCCGGGAGCGGGGGGGGGTGTCACACGCGCATGTGCGAGGGGCGCATGGAATTATGGGTGTGGGCACGCGTGCGTGTGCGCGTGCCCCCCCGCCCCCCCTTTTGGCACGTGAACCAAAAAAGGTTCGCCATCATTGCCATAGGGCCTGCCAAGATGACGACTTCAATGAAGACTTCAATGAAGGAACAATGTCTCTGGTCATAGTTTTTGGCAGATGTAATCATAGGAAACAAAACTAGAATTAAGATAATCCTCAAAAATACCTTTTCCAAATTGCATTCTTCAGATATGGGGATTTGAATTCTCATACATTCCCACTGGCAGGGATAATGTAAGTTGAATTGCAAAGCATCTGTTCTATAGCTACGCACTTCAAAGTCTCTTTTGTTCTGTGCCTGCCCATGATGCATCTACGTAATCTTGTAAGCCACTGGTGTACTTACATCACTCTGAAGTTCATACGCTTTCTTTGCTTGGATCACATCATTCTGATCCGGCAGACAAGACCATTGGTGCAGATAACGATGGTAATCAATGTCGCTGGCTAAAGCCTGCCCTTGCTTGGCTGCCTGGATAGCCACCATTTCGTAGGGAATGGTGATCTTGGCTTTTGAATTGTGGTATGCTTGCTTATAGAGACGGTCATTTTGCATCTTCATTACTCGAGCAGCCCATGAAAGTTTAGGATCTTCCTTGACTGAAGGGGTTCCAATGTAATGACCTTTCTGTCTCTCGTAAGTTTGTTTGTATTTATACTGAAGAGGAAAGCAAAGCAAAGAGCTGTTACAAGGCTAGGCATTATTCCAGTTAGTGTGAAAATTGGTGTTTTAATGCCTGGGGGACTTTGAGTGAAGGAAAGGTAGAATTCATAATTCTAAACCATTCAATAGTATGTTTTATCATTTACTGTATGTATCAAAGTAATGTAATTTATTAAACCATTCTAAAACTATTTTTAAAAACAGTAACTTTGCCACTGAAAAATGGCAATAGAAAGTAACATTCATTGAATCCAAAATCATTAGGGTATAAAAACTCCTTTTACTGAAATATCTCAATGGTTGCTTTTTTGGCAATTCAGAATAAAACATGCATTAAACTGCTTGATTTTAATAAAATTTTAAATCTAAAATTTCTAAGCACATAAATGTAAAAGAGTGGAAATAAGTTCAAAAATGTCATATCCTTGAGCAACTTGTATATTGTTGGATCAATGTTTCATTGGTAACTGGATGCATACTCTGCCATCTGTGTGATATGAAAAGATATAGTTGTTTTAGAGGCAACATTTAAACAGAGCTCATACCTCACTTGCAATTTCTCTGGAAGATTTTGCATGCTTGAATGAAAGAGCATCCACTTTAAAGTCATAGCCTTTTGCTTTGGCATCATCCCAGGCTCCAGTATAATGTTTCTGCAATTAGAATACATGTATAACTTTCAATATAATCAGAAAATGCAGGATGAAAATAAACTATAGATAGACAGTTCTCAATTAAACATACAGTCTTATGGGTCTATATTAGATATATGTACCACTATTATTAATACTTTACTCCCAGGGACAATTGAGGTGTGGCACTACTGAAGAATAAAGTGTAAAAAATATAAATTTTCAGAATGAGCAATGGGACAAGCATTGCATAAATACAATGAAAATGGTGAAATTCAGGCTAGGCAATTACATTTGGAGCTTATTTGTCCAAAATGATTTGTTTATTTATGGCTGTTATAGTAGTATGTCCACTCTACAATGTTTTGAATTTAAATTGATTTAGCCACAAAATTTGGGATGCATACTTAAACAAAAGAAAATAAAAAACCAATATCGGTCAAGAAGGCATAATGTTTCCATGCAGAATCTCGTACTTCCAACAGGGATAGTTGGGATATTGTGTCCACTGACACAGTCATCATCATTTTCATCATCATCACTTACATCTACAGTACATGTAATTGTTCTTCATTGTATATTTGTATACAAGCACAGGTACACAATCTGCTCTGAGACATTTTTTTGAAGAGCTAAATATTTCTCAAAAAAATAAATGACACAAGGATAACTTACAGTCTGTGTACTGTGTACACATGTATGTGTGTGTCTTTTCCTTCAATTTCTGGGGTTGAAGCCTTAGTTACATTGTCATTACTCTATATATATGAATCAACATGTAATACATTTATGTTTTTAAGAGCAACTAACAAGTGAGTATAACTAAGACAATGTAATAAACAAAGGAATAGTAATATGCTTAACAAAAGAATGCATATAGTTAGTTAATCATCTTACATGGCTAACATTCACAGCATTCATCTTGGAGAGCAGCATTGATGGGGTATCGAGAGGAATATTAATCTGTGCCTTCTCTTTTTCCCATGCTTCACGATACAGGTTCTAAGAAAGGGAGAAAGGAAAGACAATTTTCAATTGCTGTGTTAGAAATCCCTTTTATTTTTCAAAGGCCACTGTATCTCAGCCACATTACACAGAGGTAGTGACTACATTTCATTTTACCTCACTGATCTGTTGTGCATTGACCTTAGCCAGGACAACCGGGGGTGGGTCAGGTATACTGGTAAATTTCAGTGCATCTGGGCGTAGTTTGTACAACCTCTCATTTATGAGATCTTGAGCCCTTTTCACTCTGACCACATCCACGGAGCCTTCTGGCATCCATCCAATCCCACGGAGCCATTCCAGATCAGCTTTATACAAATTCTATAAGACAATGGGTAAAAAAAAAAGATTAAGTTTACATTTTTAGCAAATATTTTTATCTGGTAAGTAGAATTAATAGCATATCAGAAAGTCCTGATTAATATGGTTTAATTATTTTTAAATGGATTAATCCTCCTTATGAAACAACAAAAATGCAAGACAGTCAAATTAGATATTGGAACAAAGATACCAAAAAATTCAAATGTGCTAATAATCTTGATTAAGTAGGTAGCAAACGTATTCAGTCATGGCACGATACACCAGTGATTCTGAATAACTCTTCCTAAATCAATTAATATAAATTCATAAAACTCCCTAAATTCAAGAGTTCAGTGCAACATAAGCAAGGAAATTTAAAAAAGATATTAGACTCTGCCCAATTGATTTGTCCTAAATTTCTTCTATGATCACTTTAGAAAGTGAAACCACATTTAAAATTCTTATTTCTTGATAAACATTTAAAAATATTTCATCAATCACAGCATGGTGTTCTAGTCGGGCCTGCAAAGGCTAGCTACACTCAATGAAGACTTTAGTGAAGGAACAATGTAATCAAGGAAATAAAAGTAGAATTAAGATAATTTTCAAGAGCCCCTTCTAAAACTTACATTCTTCAGATATGGGGATTAATGTGGCAGGGAGAAAGTTATGTGGGTCTGGATAATGGAAGCTGAAGTGCAAAGCATCTGTTCTATAGCTACGCACTTCAAAGTCTCTTTTGTTCTGTGCCTGACCATGATGCATCTACGTAATCTTGTAAGCTACTGGTGTACTTACGTCACTCTGAAGTTCATATGCTTTCTTTGCTTGGATCACATCATTCTGATCCGGCAGACAAGACCACTGGTGCAGATAACGATGGTAATCAATGTCGCTGGCTAAAGCCTGCCCTTGTTTGGCTGCCTGGATAGCCACCATTTCATAGGGGATGGTGATCTTGTCTTTTGAACTGTGGTATGCTTGCTTATAGAGACGGTCATTTTGCATCTTCATTACTCGAGCAGCCCATGAAAGTTTAGGATCCTCCTTGACTGAAGGGGTTCCAATGTAATGACCTTTCTGTCTCTCGTAAGTTTGTTTGTATTTATACTGAAGAGGAAAGCAAAGCAAAGAGCCGTGATTAGGGTTAAGCAACAACATATTATATAGTTTATTAAACCATTATAAAACAATATTTAAAAATTGTGATTTTCCCTTTAAAAGGATGGCTTAAAATGACATATTTAATAAATGCAAAGTGCTTTGTGAATAAAAGGTTCCCTTTCAAATCAAACACGATATAAATTAAATATTTCATAGTTATCTGACTGTCAGTTCCAAGTAAAAAATTGTTTTCATTTGTTTTAAAATATTATTTCTACAGCAACCAATAAGAAAAATAATGGTGTAAAAACATCAAAACTCTATAGTAGGATACCTTGTATGTGGTTAAATCAATATAAAATTTATATTGATAAATATAATAAATAAATTCCACATTTTTGCCAAATGGCTGATGTGAAAATATTCAGTGGTATCAGCAGCTACTGTATATTTAAACAATAGGCCTCATACCTCACTGGCAATATCTCTGGAAGATTTCGCATGCTTGAATGAAAGAGCGTCAACTTTAAAGTCATAGCCTTTTGCTTTGGCTTCATCCCAGGCTCCAGTATAATGTTTCTGCAATTAAAACACATACACAATTTTCAAGGCTGGAAGAAAATAAACTACAGATATCCCTGAATTAAACATGAAGTCCTATGCTCAGAAATAAATCTCATTATGTTTATTTGATTGTCCTTCAGAAGACATATGTAGACAAATGCAGTGCAATATGTAAAAAATTTGAATTTTCAGAATAAATAATGGGATGGACACTGCATAAATTCAGTATATATTTGCATGCATATTTATGCATGCACACATGTTAAATAACTTATAACAATTTTACTTGTTTAATATCAATACTATGAATTTATATTAATAGACCAAATGGAATTTATTATGAATTGGCAATAATGTAACTATGCAAGAAGGGGAAACGTAACACTTAAAGTAACAAAACTCTATTCCAAAATACAATGTTTTTTGTACACTAAGAACATCTTGTTCTTTTTAGTAGACCTCTCAACCAAAGTTACAAAACAAAAACATCTCCCTTCTGCCATCTCAAAATCCCCTCAATGGCTTTAGAAACCATTGATCATTGCATCCTCCCAGGATGATAGACACGTTTGGAAGAAGAAAGATGCTGTGGTTTTCATTTTTCCATGGCTGATTTTGGACGGGGAAATGTCCAGCACTAGACCTCTGCTCTTCTGTTTTTTTTTCCACACTTCTAATTAATGTCTACATCAGACCGCTGGATGATTTTACCCATTGGCACAAGTTGAGCACAAGTTTTATCAATGGGATGAAGACACTCAATTGTACATCTCTGTCATGTGCCGTGCAAGTGATTCTATTGAAGTACTTTCCCAGCGCCTGGTGATTTGCAGACTGGAAGGGGAGGAACTGGCTTGACTAAATCATAACACACCTGAATAGCTGTAGATTTTATGGCCACCCAAATCTCGTAATTTTCCATTGTTAAATATAAATGGGAGAATATTCCCCAAGGCAGAGTAGGTGCACAATGTTGGCATCCTTCAGAGTACACAGATTCTGCTCAAAGAGCAGGTAGCTGCTATGGCCAGGAGGGCCTTTGCACAAGTACATCTTGTGTGCCAGTTGCACCCATCCCTAGATTGGTCATTCATGACTTACTCACCTCCCAATTATAATCATAGAAATGTGCTCTGCATAGGGCTGCCTTTGAAAAGAAATCTGAAGGTTCAACTGCTCCTGAATATGGTGGCACATACAGCACTGGGAGACTCATATAAATACACTTATATAATACCACTGCTACGTTAACTGCACTGGTTGCCAGAAGGCTTCTGGGAGCAATTCCAGTTATTGTTGCCATTAACCCTTTATGTTGCTAAGGACCAAATTACTTGTGGGATAGTCTGTCTCTGGTGGTTTCTACCTACCCCACTAAATCTGGCTCTGAGCATGTTCTGGGCCCTTTTGTGAGGCAATATCTGATAGGACCTAGGAAGAAACCAGGAGGCAAGACTTCCCTGTCATGAACAGCTTCTCCCCAAAGATACATTCAACTCCAACCTTACTTGCCTTTCAGAAGGCCACAAAGACTTGGCTCTTCCCACGTGCATGGGGGCCAGAAGGTTACTATGGGAGATCTGGCATGAATGCATGTTGTAGGTCTTTTACATTTTTAATGAGAGAGCCTCAACCTATGTTCTGCCATTCTTGTTTTATTGTTAATATCTACACTGTATTTTGACTGCTCAGAGTTTCACCTGATAGATGACTAGCTGTTTAAATTTGATTATAAACTAACAAATAAAATTATCTTACATGGCTAACATTCACAGCATTCATCCTGGAAAGCAGTATTTCAGGGGTATCGAGAGGAATATTAATCTGTGCCTTCTCTTTATCCCATGCTTCACGATACAAGTTCTAAAAAAGGGAAGAAGGAAAGACAATTTTCAATTGCTTTGTGAAAATCCTTCTAATTTTTTCAAGGCCACTGTATTTCAGCCACATTATACAGAGGTGGTGACTACATTTCAGTTTACCTCACTGATCTGTTGTGCATTGACCTTAGCCAGGACAACCGGGGGTGGATCAGGTATACTGGTAAATTTCAGTGCATCTGGGCGTAGTTTGTACAACCTCTCATTCACGAGATCTTGAGCCCTTTTCACTCTGACCACATCCACAGAGCCTTCCGGCATCCATCCAATCCCACGGAGCCATTCCAGATCAGATTTATACAAGTTCTATGAGGCAATGGATCACAAAATAAAAATAAAATGATTAAGCTCATATTTTTAGAAAATATTTCATGTGGTAAATAGAATTAATAGGATATTAGAAAGTCCTGACTAATGTGGTTCAATTGTTTTTAAATGGATTAATCGTCCTTTTAAAATAAAACAATCAAAGTAGATAATGGAACAAAAATACCGAAAATTCAAACGGAATGTACACCAAACATTCTAGACAACTCTTTCTGAATCAATTGAAGTACAATCATACATACCCTAAATTCAAAATAAGTTAATTTAGTGCAACTTATGCCAGCAAATTTAAAAAGGTTATTAGAATGTGCCAATTGGTTGGTCAAAGGCTTTTTAGAGTTATCTACATTTTGGGAAGCAAAAACTCTTTGAAAATTCTTATTTCTGTGATCAATATTTAAAAATATTTTCATCATCACAGCATGGTGTTCTAATATGATGTGCTAAGGCTAGCTACACTCAATGAAGACTTCAGAGAAGGAACAATGTAATCAAGGAAATAAAAGTAGAATTAAGATAATTTTCAAGAGCACCTTCTAAAACTTACATTCTTCAGATATGGGGATTAATGTGGCAGGGAGAAAGTTATGTGGGTCGGGATAATGGAAGCTGAAGTGCAAAGCATCTGTTCTACAGCTACGCACTTCAAAGTCTCCTTTGTTCTGTGCCTGACCATGATGCATCTACGTAATCTTGTAAGCTACTGGTGTACTTACGTCGCTCTGAAGTTCATATGCTTTCTTTGCTTGGATCACATCATTCTGATCCGGCAGACAAGACCACTGGTGCAGATAACGATGGTAATCAATGTCGCTGGCTAAAGCCTGCCCTTGCTTGGCTGCCTGGATAGCCACCATTTCATAGGGGATGGTGATCTTGTCTTTTGAACTGTGGTATGCTTGCTTATAGAGACGGTCATTTTGCATCTTCATTACTCGAGCAGCCCATGAAAGTTTAGGATCCTCCTTGACTGAAGGGGTTCCAATGTAATGACCTTTCTGTCTCTCGTAAGTTTGTTTGTATTTATACTGAAGAGGAAAGCAAAGCAAAGAACAATTGAAATGAGTAGGATGATGCAGTTTGTGAAAATTAGTATTTTAACAACTGGAGGACCTTGAATGAAGAAAGAGGTAATTTCATTATTTAGAAGTTTCCATTCAGTAGATTTTGAATGCATGTGTCTTTAGGAATGTTGTTTTGTAGGTTAGGCATCAACATGATATTATATTGTGTAATAAACCATTATAAAACAATATTTAAAATAGTGATTTCCCCTTTGAAAATGATAGCTTAAAGAGACGTATTTAGTAAATGAAGAATGCTTTTTGAATAAAATATTCCCTTTCAAACCAAACATTATATAAATTAAATGTTTCATAGTTATCTGACTGGCAGTTCCAAGTAAAAAATGATATTCATTTATTTTAAACACATGTCTACAGCAATCAATATGAAAAATAATTGTGTAAAAACATCAAAACTCTGCTGCGGTGTGCCTTGTATGATATTAAGTTTACATAGAAATTTAAGTTTAAATAAAGTTGCACACTTTGCTAGGTGGGTGATATGAAAATATTCAGTCGTATCAGCAGCTATATTTAAACAATTGGCCTCATACCTCACTGGCAATTTCTCGGGAAGATTTTGCATGCTTGAATGAAAGAGCGTCAACTTTAAAGTCATAGCCTTTTGCTTTGGCTTCATCCCAGGCTCCAGTATAATGTTTCTGCAATTAAAACACATACACAATTTTCAAGGCTGGATGAAAATAAACTACAGATATTCCTTGATTAAACATGAAGTCCTATGCACATTTACTCAGAAATAAATCTCACTATGGATTCATGTTGTCGGTGTTTGGCATTTTTTAATCAGAGAGCCTCAACCTATTTGTTGCAATTCTTGTTTTATTGTTAATGTCTATATTTTATTTTGACAGAGTTTCATCTGATAGATGAACAGTCATTTAAATTTGATTATAAACTAAAAAATAAAATTATCTTACATGGCTAACATTCACAGCATTCAACTTGGAGAGCAGTATTTCAGGGGTATCAAGAGGAATATTAATCTGTGCCTTCTCATTATCCCACGCTTCACGATACAGGTGCTAAGAAAGGGAAGAAGGAAAGACAATTTTAATTGCTGTGTGAAAATCCCTTTAATTTTTCAAAGGTCACTGTATCTCAGCTACACACCCTTAAACTACACACCCTTATCATTTCACATATAACACAGAGGTAGTGACTATATTCAGTTTACCTCACTGATCTGTTGAGCATTGACCTTAGCCAGGATGACTGGAGGTGGATCAGGTATACTGGTAAATTTCAGTGCATCTGGGCGTAGCTTGTACAACCTGTCATTCACAAGATCTTGAGCCTTTTTCACTCTGACCACATCCACAGAGCCTTCTGGCATCCAGCCAATCCCACGGAGCCATTCCAGATCAGCTTTATACAAATTCTATGAGACAATGGATCACAGACGATGAATAAGATGATTAAGCTCATATTTTTAACAAATACACTTACATAGTAAATAGATAGTTATATAGTATATGGTTTATAGAATGTCAGAAAGTCCTGACTAAAGTCATTCAATTAATTTTAAATGGTTAAATTTAAATATGAAACAACAAAATATGATAATATGAATAATATGAAAGAACAAAAATGAAAGAAAATCAAACTAGATAACAGAACAAAGGTATCAGAAAATTCAAATCTGTTAAATATCTTGATTAAATAGGCAGAAAGGTTATTAAGGCATGGAATGTATGCCAATCTGTCTGGACAACTCTAATTCTATTGAAGTGCACTCCTACAATGCCCTAAATCAAAACAGATCAAAACTTAAGCAAGTTTAAAAAGGATATTAGACTTTGCCCAATTGTTTGTTCAAAAGTTTCTGATATGTATGAACAAAGCAGATCTGATATATATGTATATTTTGGGAATTCTCAACAACTTTTTTATATCATGGCAACCAAAACTGGATGCAATATTCCAGGTGTGGTCTTACCAAGGCATTATAAAGCAGTACTAAAACTTTACGTTATCTTGATTCTATCCCTCTGTTAATGCAGCCTAGCACTGCATTGGCTTTTTTGGTGGCTGCAGCACATTGCTGGCTCATATTTAAGTGGTTGTCCACTAGGACTCCAAGATCCTTATCACAGTTACTGCTATTGAGTCAATTCTATACCTGTTCACTTTACCTAAGTGTAAAACCTTACTTTTCTCAGCATTGAACTTCATTTTGTTAGTTAGGGCCTAGTGTTCAAGGCTGCTGAGATCATTCTGGATCTTGAGTCTATCATCTGGGGTGTTGGCTATTCCTGCCAGAAGTGTACTTACGTCGCTCTGAAGTTCATACGCTTTCTTTGCTTGGATCACATCATTCTGATCCGGCAGACAAGACCACTGGTGCAGATAACGATGGTAATCAATGTCGCTGGCTAAAGCCTGCCCTTGCTTGGCTGCCTGGATAGCCACCATTTCATAGGGAATTGTGATCTTGTCTTTTGAACTGTGGTATGCTTGCTTATAGAGACGGTCATTTTGCATCTTCATTACTCGAGCAGCCCATGAAAGTTTAGGATCTTCCTTGACTGATGGGGTTCCAATGTAATGACCTTTCTGTCTCTCGTAAGTTTGTTTGTATTTATACTGAAGAGAAAAGCAAAGCAAAGAACAATTGAAATGATTAGGATGATGCTAGACAGTGTGAAAATTGGTATTTTAATGATTCAGGGACTTTGAATGAATGAACAGGTTGATTTCATCATTAATAAGTAACCATTCAATAATATTTGAACACATCAGAATTTAGGAATGTTGTTTTGTAAGTGAACATCAACCATGTATAATATAGTTTAATAACCGAATGTAAAGCAATATACTAAAACAGTGATTTCCCCTTTTTAAAATGGCAGGAGAAAGTAATATTGAATTCAAAACTTTAGGGCATAAAATATTCCTTTTACTTATCTCACCTGTTATCTCTTTGGCAGTTTAGGATAAAATAGAAAAATAAATAAAAAGCTTGAATTTAAGCTGATATTAAAATCTCAAATTTTGAAATAAGTAAAGGTAAAAAAATGGAGGATATATGCAAAAATATAATATCCTTGAAGAATAGCAACTGGTTGAATCTATATGTGTTTCAGATGAAGATATCTAGTAGCACACTCTGCCATTTGTTTGATATGAAATGATACGGTAATTTTAGAAGCAACATTTAAATAACAGAGTTCATACCTCACTGGCAATTTCTCTGGAAGACTTTGCATGCTTGAATGAAAGAGCATCCACTTTAAAGTCATAACCTTTTGCTTTGGCTTCATCCCAGGCTCCAGTATAATGTTTCTGCAATTAAAATATAAGCACAAATTTCAATATAGTCAAAAAATACTGAATGAATTACAGGAAACTACAGATATTCCTCAAATAGATATGCAATTCCTATGCCTATCTAGTCAGAAATAAGTCAGTGAACAAAAGATGGTGGAAATCCGTGCCTTCTTAGAACGCAATTAATTAATTTGATTTGAACCACATGAAGAACTTTTTCAGCATCCAGCAAAGTTAAAACAACTAATTCCAACGAAGCATGCTGTGGTATCCAAAAAAGCCATTGCCAAACTTATTATACCATTGGTTGTGCCAATTTATTTTTACCTTCCTAAGAGATTTCTCCCATTTTAATTATATTTCAAAAAATAATAATTTACTGTTCAATTACAGATGTTCCCAAGTCATATAAACTCAGTGTAAAAATAATAAAACTAATAATTTATTGATTCTACTTCATTTTGTAATTGACCATCACTGGCCTGAATTACAGATATAAAATGTCATTGTTTTGTTGTTTCAACAAATAAGATAATAATTTTCCTTCTTTCTTTCTTGATTCCCAATAGATAAGATTAGTGTATTTCAAGGAATATTCAAAGAGATCCAAAAGTAGATTTAATTTAACCTTAGCTGCTATAAATATGTGGCATAAATCCTCTCTGTGATTTCTCACTAATCCTCTCTATAAAAACTTAGTATATGGATCTCCTTTTTCTTCAATCATTTGTTTCCTTTTTTGCTATCTTTATTTTATTCATATGATGTTCTTTTCTTCTACGGTATATAATTATGCACGTTTGAGCATGTGCATGTTTTTGTATATACCTATATTATGTTGTTATTGCAGTGATTTGTATTTTATTTAAAACTACATGGCCTGTTTGCATTTTATTTAAAACTATTGTTTTAAATCATACTATATGATCTGTCAAATAAATTAATAATAGGACAATTTTATAATTCTATATATGCTTCTTTGGTTCCTGAAACTGAAGTATCAGTTTAATTGTTGTTCTAAAAATAAAAATATAGAATAGACATGCAACTTATAACTCAAATACCTTTATGTTTTTAAGAGCAATTAACAAGTAGGGCGATATATTTAGGACAATGTAATAAAGGAATATTGATATTCTTAACAATTTATACAATTAGTTAATTATCTTACATGGCTAACATTCACAGCATTCATCTTGGACAGCAGTATTTCAGGGGTATCAAGAGGAATATTAATCTGTGCCTTCTCATTATCCCACGCTTCACGATACAGGTGCTAAGAAAGGAAAGAAGGAACGACAATTTTAATTGCTGTGTGAAAATCCCTTTAATTTTTCAAAGGTCACTATCTCAGCCACACACCCTTATCATCAAATAGGTTCCTAACCAACCTAGCTGACAACTTTGTTGTCCAAAGGTAGAGGAGAGAACTAGAGGGACAGCCATACTGGACTTAATACTTACAAACAGAGAAGAAGTGATAGAGGGAGTTGAAACTGCAGGAACCTTGGGTGAGAGTGACCATGTCATACTAGAATTCAAGATAACACAAACACAAACAATAGAACACAATGATACCAAAGTCTTAGATTTTAAAAGAGCTGATTTTGATAAACTCAGAGAGAACTTGGGAAAGATTCCTGGGATGAAAGTCCTAAAGGGAAAAACAACTCAAGAATCTTGGGAAACTCTGAAAAATATGATCATAAAAGCCCAGACCAGCACAATACCGATGAGAAAGAAAAATAAGAAATCCAAGAAGAAACCAGCATGGCTGCACAAAGATCTCTCTGACAAACTGAATGGAAAAAAAGGACAAGTACAAAAAATGGAAAGACGCAAAAAGAAACTATAGCCCAACCTACCAGAAATATAACTGCAAAAAACAACTAAAGTACTAAAGTTAAAATAAGCAAAAAAACCAGTAAGAGAACACCTGTCTGAACTTGATGAATACAAATCACCAGGACCGGACGGATTACACCCCAGAGTACTAAAGGAGCTGGCAGATATCATCTCAGAACCACTGCACCACATCTTTCAAAAATCCTGGAACACCGGGGAACTACCAGAGGACTGGAAAAGAGCTGATGTGGTTCCCATCTTCAAAAAAGGGGGAAAAACCAACCCAGGAAACTACAGACCAATCAGCCTAACATCAATACCCGGGAAGATACTGGAAAAGATAATTAAAAAACAGATCTGTCAACACCTAGAAACGAGTAAAGTAATAACTAGCAGCCAGCATGGTTTTGTTAAAAACAGATCATGCCAAACCAATCTCATTTCATTCTTCAACACCGTGACTAAATTAGTAGACCAGCGAAATCTGTGGACATAATATACCTAGACTTCAGCAAGGCAAAATAGACCATAACCTACTTCTTCGTAAGCTTGAGAAAAGTGGGATAGACAACCTCACCACCAGATGGATCCACAAATGGCTGACAAACCGCACTCAACGAGTAGTCCTTAATGGGTCTAAGTCCACATGGAGAGAAGTCCACATGGAGAGAAGTAAGCAGTGGGGTACCACAAGGTTCTGTCTTAGGCCCAGTACTCTTCAATATCTTCATAAACGACTTAGATGAGGGAATAGAAGGGGAACTTACCAAATTTGCAGATGACACTAAGCTGGCAGGAATAGCTGACACCCTAGAAGATAGGCTCAAGATCCAGACGGATCTTGACAGACTTGAGTGCTGGGCCCTATCTAACAAAATGAAATTCAATGTAGAGAAAAGTTCATAGCTTTCCTACCCAGGAGCAAGCGTCTTTTAATTTCTTGGCTGCAGTCCCCATCTGCAGTGATCTTGGAGCCCAGGAAAATACAGTTAGCCTTATAACATATAGATACAACATAGAATGAATGAACTGCTTTAAAGGATAATTACGAATATAATGTATGAAATATCATGGAAGCATTTGAACTGTGAAGCAGATCACTACAAAATGAAGAGCAGGATCTCTGAAGGAATCATATAAAGGCAGTATTATATATTGGATGAAATTGCTCCAGAATTGATTGCACCATGCTTCATGGTGAATCCTAAGGAGCTGAAGGCTAAAACATAAAATGAACAGTTGCAGGAACTGGGCATCGCCAGCCTAGTGAAGAGAAGGACCAGGGGAAACATGATAGCAGTTCTCCAATATTTGAGGGGCTGCCACACAGAGGATGGGGGTCAAGCTATTCTCCAAAGCACCTGAAGGACAGACAAGGAATAATGGATGGAAACTGATCAAGGAGAGATTCAACCTAGAAATAAGGAGGAACTTTCTGACAGTGAGAACAATCAACCAATGGAACAGCTTGCCTTCGGAAGTTGTGGGAGCTTCATCACTTGAGACTTTCAAGAAGATATTGGACTGCCATTTGTCAGAAATGGTGTAGGGTCTCCTGCTTAAGCAGGGGGTTGGACTAGATGACCTACAAGGTCCCTTCCAACTCTGTTAATCTAATCTAATTATTTCACATATAACACAGAGGTAGTGACTACATTCAGTTTACCTCACTGATCTGTTGAGCATTGATCTTAGCCAGGATGACTGGAGGTGGGTCAGGTATACTGGTAAATTTCAGTGCATCTGGGCGTTGTTTGTACAACCTGTCATTCACGAGATCTTGAGCCTTTTTCACTCTGATCACATCCACAGAGCCTTCTGGCATCCATCCAATCCCACGGAGCCATTCCAGATCTGACTTGTAAAGATTCTACAAAGAAACCCATCAATCTATTAAGATACTACTTCCACTTACTAAAAACACCACCGAGGCTTCTCTACTCAAAATTAATATATAATTACTCTTATCTCAACACAGAGCCATTCAGTTGACATAAATGTGGCAGTTGATATTCAGTTGACATTATTTAGTTTTTATTTATTGAAGAGTTATACAATTGTCCATTTTATCTATCGTAAGATAACATGGGTGGCTTACGAACAATAATAAAACATAAAAGGCATAAAAAGTTTCCTCATACTAGCTTGTGAGTATACTTGAAAAATGAATTCCTCTTGATCCTCTTTCTAAGCCACATAGTTTTTACAACTCAATTACAGAAAATTGTACTTTTTATAAAGTAACTCTGCTTATGATAACCCTATTCAGTGCAGAGCAGCACAGATACACGACAGGTTTATCTATTTTTTATACCAAAATATGATTAACTTTTAAAACAAATGGTCAATAGACAGAATAAGGAAAAAATATATAATTCTATGCAAATGATTCTCTATATATGGATAGCCAGCTGTGTTCTATTTAACATTCTATCACAAATGGGATTTGATTTTTTTTTTTTATGATGATGGCGGCTGCAAATAGCCAAGAATGTATGCAGGGCTTGGGTTACTGTAGATGCAACCATAATAATTCACCAAATGCAGTATGAGACAAAATAAGCTAAGAAGCAAAAACTATAATGCAAGATGTAGTAACTTTCTACTCACATCGCTCTGTAACTCATAGGCTTTCTTGGCTTGGATGACATCATTCTGGTCAGGCAAACATATCCATTCATGGAGATAGCGGCGATAATCAATGTCACTAACCAGCTTCTGACATTTCTTGGCCAACAAGATGGACAGCATGTCCACTGGACTATTGAACTTGGTTTTAAACTTCTCAAAATATTTCTTGTACTCCCTTTCACTCTGCAGTTTGGCTACATGCATTGCCAACACTAGTTTGGGATCATCATGGATATCCCGGCATCCAATGTGGTGTCCCACTTGCTTACGGTAACCTTCTTTGTACTTGTACTAATGATGAAACATAAACAAAACATCAATTTTATAAATTACAACATAATCTATTACTAAAATTACATTTCAACACTTCAACACTATACACTGCATTGTGCCCTCTTTTTATATAGTTATGATCTGCCAACAACCAATACCTGATGAATGAACTGTAAGCAATTAAACTGACAGGCATGGTTTGATTGCCAGGATTCTATATGATCCTTTTGGACATATTTATAAAAAAAAATATGGACAAAATATTAACTATTTATTTTACAGAAGATGAAATAACTGTGGAAATGCCAAAGAACAGCAGACGATACCTCACTAGCAATATTCCTAGAAGACTTGGCATGCTGGATTTCAATAGCATCCAATCTTAAATCATAGCCTTTCTTCTTCATCTCCTCCAATCCAAGCTGATAATGTTTCTGTGAAAGAAAATAAATAATGCATATTCCATTTCAAGGCATGTCATATTTATAAAAATATGTAACATTTGTTTATGTATATATTATATCACGGGTAACACGCGTAACACGCGTAACATGACGTATTGTGACTTTTTTGCCTTTGCGGAGCCGAGGTGGGTGTGGCCTGCATGTGATGAATCCGGCCCGCTAATCAGGCCTGTATTATACCATAGAATATCATATCATAGTATATTAAGATCTTTGGGCTGCAAACAATGGTAAATATATGGGATTGTTATGATAGGGGAAAACTTTTCATGTTACTCTTAAAAAATTGCTTACAAAGGTACTCTCACATTATCAAATTTGTACTTATATAATTATAATTTTGGAGAGTGTCAAAACTGTCAAAGAAGACTTATCCTCAGAACAGGAAGAAGCATAAGGAGAGATCATGAAAACATTAATAATTAATTCTTTAATTTCTTACTTTACTGTAGTTCACAGAATTTGCTTTGGACAGAACAATCTCAGGAATGTCAATTGGAAGCGTGTACTGTGTTTTTTCTTTATTATAAACTTCACGATATAAAGCCTGAAGGGAGAAAAACATATTTATCATAGGTTAATGATAACATACCATACTATTGTAGGATATATTTCATTGACAAAAATATCCTCATTTGAAGTTGGACACATTGACGTTCAAATCATTTTACAATTACAATTTTACAATACGCTCAACTATTTGGCTTCCAGATCAAAATAAGCTCTGCAAAAGAATTGATATTTCATGGGAAGGTAGAATGGAAAGCAATGGATCCAAATTACCACAGGTGTAAGAGACCTTGATAATGCTATACTGGCATTGAGCAACCAATTTGGCTTCACCTTACCTGCAATAAATTTTCCTATCTAGCTAAACAATATCTATGAAATATCTGCAGAGTTCTGACCGAGAAAACAATAAATATATCACAAGCTTAGCTGTGTGATATATTTATTGCCAAGTCCTGGTCAAGAAAGCCTGCTAAAACTATCAGTAATTGAATGGAATTTAGGTAGACTTAAAATATCCAAATCTGAAGCAAAAGATAAGTCCATTATTTTAACCATGGGAAAAGACCCCATACAGGTAATGCTCAATTTACGACCAGTCACTTAGTGACTATACAAAGTTCTGACAGACTTACTTGGGGGTTAGCTTTGACTTGGGTTCAAGGTTCTGATGGTTGCCCACATCAGAACCTCTGGCACTTGGCAGGCCACATTTGTGGTCATTTGCAGTATCCTGTAGTCATGTGACTGCATTTTGTGATGGTAAACTGGCATTTACTTCCATTTTTTTGCAAAACCAACCCCATAGTGAACCACTGGTTCACTTAACGACTGTGTTAAGACGATCTTTATGACTATCACAATTTACAATTGTAATGGACAGGTCCCATTATGGTCATAACTCAAACACTACTACTATATGCATCTTAGCTCCTATTCCCATTGTCTAAGAATTAAGCCTTCGCTTAGATTAAAATTGACTCAGTTTCTTCAGTGTAAGAAGTTCTAAAGCAGGGCTGTCAAACTCCAGGCCCGCGGGCAAGATGCGTCACACGCTGGCCATGCCTACGCCTGGTTTAGCGAAGGGGGAAAAAGTCCCGATATGTCATGTGACACCGCCATGACGACATGAGTTTGACAGCCCTGTTCTAAAGAAATAGACAATATTTCTATGGGCAGTATGGAAGATGGATTGTGGGTATGTAGAAAATCAGAACAGTGATTTTAATTTTAAAAACCCTTAATGTTTACTTTTTCACACATATTTTTCTACCATACTGAAATGAGAATGCATGGAAAATATAAGTCTTATAGTTTTATTAAAAAAACAAAGGAAACCTCCAAAACCTAAAAGAAAATGTGTAAAGTTTCCCTTCCTTTGCAATCCCTAATCTTCCTAAAAATATTTTCCATTTAATGTTTAAAGGGATCTACAATTACAACTAAAGCTGGAGCAAGTTGGTAGTTAAGTGTTCGGATTTTTTTTCCCCCAAAATAAAGCTTTTTCTGTTTTCAATGACAATATTTTTCACGGGAGACACTAATCCTTCTATCCATCTAGCAAAGTATCGATCAACAAAATTGCAGCTTTTGCACTTTTTTCGAGTGCTCACTGACATCATAGAAATGTATCTCCCTTCGGTGAATGCTGATTTTAAATAGAAACATGTGGCCCCCAGTAACTGGTGCGTGACAAATACTGCTCACCCCACTCTGCATCAAAGCATTGGCCTTAGCCAGGACAACCTCCGGGGAATCAACTATAGCTGTGAATTTCAGAGAATCTGGCCGCTGCCGGTACAGTCTTTCACACAGCAGATCCTGGGCATTCTTCACTCGTTGGGCTTCCACAGAGCCTTCTGGTATCCAGCCAATTCCACGCAGCCATTCCAAGTCTGCCTTATACACATTCTGTAAAAAACAAAATCAAGCATTTCCTAGGCGGAACAGAAGTTCTGGGCTGATCTAAGTAATGTAAGTTCGTCAGGGTAATGAATGCCTTGATCAACCTCTCCAACTTCTTTTCCAGTAAAGATATTCATATTTATTTCATCAGAGATCATTCCCACTGAAATAAAAGGCAACTCCCATAATAAAAATAAACATTGACAAAATTACTATCAATTACAAAAGGTGGGATTACTTGAAACAGCCTATATCCTTAGCATCATCAAACAGCAGAATCTACCTATCCCAGGCCCTTGGGAAGGACTTGATAGATGTATAAAAATTCCAAACTCAGTCTAAACATCTGGCTGACTGTATGACCAGCCATAATAAAACATTTGCCTATCCCAAATCCCTGGAAAGGGCTTGACAGCTGGACAAAAATACTAAATCCAATATAAACATCTGGCTGACTATGCAACCAGCATAATATATATGCTGCCTGAATCCCACCAACTATGGATAGTCTACGGTATGCCACTGAAACACTTGGAAGCAGATTCTACTACAATGGCACAGGTGACATATTATTCCAGTAATGCAAAAGTAGCACATAGTTTTTAAAAAGCCCCATGGGGCTTAAAAGAGAACCAAGAGAGCCACTTTGGTGTGGTAGCTTAAGGCACCAGGCTAGAAACCAGGAAACCATCAGTTCTAGTTATTGTACTTGACCACAAAGCCAGCTGAGTGACCTTGGGCCAGTTCTTAGGAAGGGGGCAAGGGCAAATCACTCCCAAAAAAACCTTGCCAAGAAAACTGTATAACTGCCTAATCCAGGCAGTCGTCAGGAGTTAAAAATTGACTTGAAGGCACAGCTGTGCGCGCGCACACACACACACACACACACACACACGGCTTACTTCCAAACAAATTCATAGATTTGCAAATAACAGTCCAATGGGTTTAATGTAGCTTATTCCAGAGTTGGGAGATAAATTGCATTCAGGGATTTCCTATGAGAAATTTCTCCATCTTGTTGGAAGTTGTACTATTACCCACTTTGTCAGCTGCTCTCCATTCTCAGAAAGGAATTAATTTGGGGAGTTTTTGCATGCCTTTCACATATTCTTTCACTAAACAATAGTCTCACTCAGACATATGCATTTTACATTTGAACTATACGTACATCACTCTGGAGGTCATATGCTTTCTTTGCTTGAATAACATCATTCTGGTCCGGCAGGCAAGTCCATTCATGCAAATGTTTGCGATAGTCCACCTCACTAACCAACTTCTGACAATTCTTAGCATCTAAGATTGATAGCATGTCACCAGGACAATGGATCTTTGCTTTACATTTTTCAAAATTCTTCTTGTACTCCAGATCACTCAGAATCTTGCCTGCATGGGCAAACCATACCAACTTGGGATCATCTTCCATTCTTTGAACCCCAACATAATGCCCTTTTTGCTTTTCATGTGCTTCTTTGTATTTATACTGTAACAGAGAACAATACATTTTGGAATGAATATAAATGCTACTAGGAAAGCTAACAATGATTCAGCTACTAAAGTGATAAAAATCAAGAGAAGGAGGGAAATTTGGATTCAAATTTCTTCAAAATGTCATATTGAGTCAACTGTTGATTCATATTTTTGTGACATTTGAATATCACTATAAAATATAATAAAAATCCCTTTGTGCCATGGTATCAGAAGAAGGGTTCTTAATATACATTTTTCTACAACAGTTTTTGATTGAGGGTGAAAAAAGCCAGTATTTGCCTGACACACAAAATGATTCCAATGACAAAAATCAAATAGGGAAAGTATCATCTTCCAGATTTCTTTTTATTTACCAGAAGGGAACCCTAAATGAGCATTTAAAGCATTGAGCTAAGAAACCGTGCTGTCTTAGCACAATTCTTATTATGAAAAATTTATTCCATTTTATTTGAGCTGGCACAAATAATGCATCCTAATGACAAAAATCAATAGATGTTATTTTAAATTAATCTCCCTATGTTCTTGCCATCTATAGTCATTAGACATATAACCTTGTTATATATCATTCTGGGTCAGTCTAATCAACTTTTCTAAAGGCCACCTGTCTGTTCCATTAATTTTTTTTTTTTTTTTTTGTGGCTTCTTTTTTAAAAAATTTAGGGAAGTTACTGGACAGGAAAGCATCTGCTCACATCACTAGCAATATCCCTCGAAGCTTTTGCTGTTTTAATTGGAATAGCATCGGTTCTCAGGTCGTAACCTTTCTTCTTAGTATCTTCCCATCCTTGGACATAAAGTTTCTGTAGAAGATGTGATAAAAAGATACCTGACTGTAAAATCACTTATAGCATCTAGAATTTAAAATCAATTTGTTCAAACAATAATATTAGTTCTTGTAAAGTGAAAACAACCATCCACATTATTAAATATTCAATGTTAATATTCTCTTACATGGCTGATATTTGCAGAATTTGCCTTGGCCAGCAGAATTTCTGGGGTATCTGGCATAACATTGATTTTGATTTTATCAGTATCCCATGCTTCAGTGTATAATCGCTGTGAAGGAATAAGGGGGAAAAATGTTTGATTTTTGCCTACAGAAAATATGAATTGAAACAGAACGTGAGACTATAACATTAGAAAAATTCATATTCATTAAAAATGTTATCTAAAATTTATAATAAAACTCAATGAGGGAAATTTCTATTTTAGTGAGCTATGCTTCAAAGTCATATGTACCATATGGCAAACTATATTTTACAGACATTATTAACACATTTTTTTTCTAGTTCAGATTTTCTGGCTGAACTTGTTTAAAAGAACTCTTGTGTTCAAGACCCAAGAACTCAACTTTATCAAGGAAAGTCAACAAAGAGCATCGGAATTCTCCAGTTTTCTTAAAAATATATATATATCCCCTTTGAGCCTGAGGCAAAGCACGTGCTCAAAAACTTAGAAAAAATGCAGATAGATTTCCAATACATCAAAGCAGCATCCAAATCAAAACTTGACTTTGGTAGAAATTCCTTAAGATACTTTGATTCATATGCCAAAACTTGCCATAGAGGTTTTGAGAGATTAGTGGATTTTGTGGTTCATTGCATGTACAATTCCATGATTTCAGCTCATTTTTCATGGGGCAGCAATCCCTTCTTTGTCTTTACATTCCTATGCCCATGCTGCTATTTTTTCCTCTTAGCTGTGATATTCTGTACTATTAGTTTTTCAATACAGTCAATAGTCACACTGGCTGGAAATTATGAGAGCTGCAATCTGACTGGTTTGAAAGTCCAGTTTCTTAGCTAACAAAGTAGTTTGTTGATCCAACAATGATCAGTGGTGGAGAGCTTTCCTTCCCTATGTGTATTCAAGCAGAAACTAGAAAGACATCAGTGAAGGATTGTTTTATTTGGATTTTGGCTCCGAGCAGGCTAAATAAATCCTAAATTTAGGATGTGATCATTCCATTTCCTAAGCAAATTATTGTCTGTTATGGAAGATTAGCTACTTTGTTCAGAAAACCTACCTTGCTCATCATCTCAGCATTATGCTTTGCTAATTCTACGTCCCAAGCATCTGTGATACAGGTAAATTTCATTTGATTAGGTGGTTGCCGATATTTGTTTTCACTTAGGATTTCTCCAGCTCTCTTGACATGTTCAACATTCAGTGAACCAAGAGGCACCCAGCCAATGCCTTTCAGCCATTCTAGATCTGACTTGTAAAGAGCCTGAAACATAAATAGCAATAAACTGTATTTACAGAAGTCAACAAACATGCATGACAACAACTTTGGAGGGGGAACAACATTTCTGGCTAATTGAATTATGAATTTGATTTTGAAAAGTTCAGGTGAAAATTGATCGATGATGCTGAAATTCATCTAAAAGTGACTCAATTGATTTTCAGCAGCTTTACATGTTATAAAATATAAATAAGCATTATGATATGCATATTTAAGGAATAATGATGACAGCCAAAACCACATTAAGTGTGGTTAACTATCCATTTAGGGCAAATGTAATGAATAAATATAAAAAATGTCGAGCGGCAGAATTTCAACTCATCTTTAAAATGTTTATTTATTTATTTTTATTTTCAATCCAAAATAAAACCCAAAACCCAAATCCTAGACATACCTTAAAATTCATAAGTGAACTGTATAAAACTGTATAAAACAGTTACCCCGGTATGAAGTTACATTATGAAAAATCTGCACAATGCATATAATGTGCAAACTTTTTTAAAAAAAATCCTTGCAAAAACTATTATTAGGTATAAAATATTCTCTTACATTGTGCATAGAACCACATGTAAATTTTAGTCCAAAGTTATTTTTTAAAACGCTGACGTGAATATGATAACAATAC
The DNA here is from genome assembly GCA_003457575.1 of Thermophis baileyi. Taxonomy (NCBI): domain Eukaryota; kingdom Metazoa; phylum Chordata; class Lepidosauria; order Squamata; family Dipsadidae; genus Thermophis; species Thermophis baileyi. The sequence goes on along the minus strand of QLTV01002719.1, from coordinate 1,387,085 downwards.
AAATGAAAATTAAGAAACCATGAGATTATGAAATAGACACATCTGTGAACTACCAGTGAGAAATAATAAGAAATTAAACATACCTAATAAGATGGGAAAGGGAAAAAAAATTGCAAAGCCTATTTTACTTCTGATTTTCGGGGGGAAAAGTACTGTCTAAACTGAAACAGTATGAATTGAAATTCAGACTGTGATACACAAGTCATTAGAGTGGGTAGTATAAAGAGGAAAACTTCCTCAGTATTTAAATATATCTGTCAGCTGACAGAATGATCTTCCTAAAAAGGACACACGGACAAGTCCTTCCCACACGTAGCATCCTGTATTCCACATCAGTCTATTTCAGATACTCGAGGAATCATTTGGAACTTCAAGGGCAGGGTAAGGCAGAGTTGTTGGGAGCGAAGGAAAGCTTCAAATATTTTCCCACTCTATCCTGCACACATGACCTTTTAATGAATCACAGACCAATCTCAGTAGAAGAATACCAATGCATCCATTTTACATTTTCCACCTCATACTTACATCGCTCTGCAGATCATAAGCTTTCCTAGCTTGGATGACATCATTCTGATCTGGTAGACATGTCCACTGGTGCAAGTAATTGCGATAATCAATATCGCTGACCAATTTCTGACAATTCTTGGCCCCCAAGATTGACAGCATATCCACAGGACTGCTATATTTGGTCTTCAGTTTCTCAAAGACTTTCTTATATTCTCTCTCACTCTGCATCTTGGCTACATTTATAGAATGCAATATTTTAGGATCGTCTTCTATACTACGAGCTCCAATGTGGTGGCCCAGTTGCTTGCGATAACCTTCTTTGTATTTGTACTGAAATATACACAAATATTTGAGTTACACAGAAAAGTACTTGTTCTGTAATTGTTCAGTAATTCAAAAGGAAATCTTACATCATCATTTTAAAAGTAACTAACATAAATCTTTTCTATGAACTTATAACAAAATATTAGGAAAAATGGATTCACTCATCCAATTTTAGGTCATAGTTAAAGACTGATATATTTTAAATGGGATTTTTAATCCCCATTATCTGTTGTTTTTTTTAAATGCCTCCTTCTGTTTTTGAAATCAATATACTAGATTACATTTATAATCAAGGTTTCATATTGGGGGGGGGGTTGTCATCTTATGCTAGCTACGCCTCTCCATATGTCATCCTTAGTGAAGCGTGCAAACCAGCATCTGCATTTCCTGCATCGGATGAGGAGAGCACACCTTTCTCCTTCTGTCCTGGCCACTTTTTACAGAGGCATGAGTGAGAGCGTTTTAATAAACTGCATCACTGTTTGGTTTGGTGGCTGCAGAGAGAAAGTCCATTCAAAGAGTGGTAAGGACAGCCAAAAAGATTATAGGAAGCTCGCTTCCCATTATTCAGGATACTGCTTATAAGTGCTATGTGCTTAGAGCTCAAAGCATTGTTAGAGACCCTACACACCCACTTCAAGGTCTGTTTCTGTTGCTCCCTTCTGGGAGGACGTTTCAAAGTATTTCTAGCAGGACTACCAGATTCTGTAACAGCTTTGTTCCCTATGCCATCCATCTGGTAAACTTGAAAGATTCGTTTTTCTCCCCATGTACATGTATACATCCGAACTAGACTGTGTTGTTTCTCCGTGTCATATAATATATGTGGGTATATGCATAATTTTGTGTTTATTTATTTATTTATTTGTTTGTTTATTCTGTCATGTTTTTGTAGTGTATATTGGAGGTGGTGACCCTTTGAGAGCTGTATGCAATGAAATTTCATGTTAATGTATGCCAATTAGTGTACATTCAAAGTGACCATAAAGTTATTCTAAGACTATCTATTAATGATTTTCCTTATCAAATGTGAAATTTGTATTTGGCATGTAAAATCCTTTTCTATCTATAGTTCACTGAATTCATAGGTTTAAAACAGGGGTGTCAAACTGGATTTCTTCGAGGGCCAGATTCAGCATTGTAGTTCATTGTAGGGGGGGAGCGGGGGGGGAGACGGGACGGATGCCTCCTGCAGCACTTTGCCAGACAAAATGAGGCACGGGGGCCTGTGTGCAGCCCCCTCGTGCCTCGTTTTTTGCCTCCCTGGCCTCCAGCAGCACTCTGCCAGCCAAAAACGGGCCATGTGGAGGCCCCACGGTAGAGTGCTGCAGGAGGTTGTAGAGGCCGAAAACAGGCCCATTTTTGCCAGCAGAGGCACCATGGGCCGGTCCTTTGATATTTCCAGGCCAGTCCCGCGGGCCAGATTTAAGCACCCCGCAGGCCGGATCCGGCCCACGGGCCTTGAGTTTGACACCCCTGGTTTAAAACAACAACTTTAGATAATTCAAGATTTTAGTCCTACTACAGTATGTGGAGTATTTAAATTTTCCTCCTCCACACCGATTAAAATGTGCAGATAAATGTCTACAAAATTAAAAGGCTTTTTCATTCTGTGCCATTGAAGCAATGCTCACGTGAACCAGAAATCCAGATACACCCTGGATTTGGAAATCTATCCTACAATAATTCTTCTAAATTTGTTGTCTAGTTTTACAGCTGCCCATATATCAAGTTCTCAAGTTTATTCTCAGCTGCCTGTACAACAGCTGAGATTTTTCTGGCATTATTTTGCAAAACTTGCTTACTCACAGAATGTATTTATTTATTACAAGCTATTTTATTCTGCTTCAGTCATTTTGACTCTAAGCAGCTTACACGCAGTGATATAATTCCTCAGTGCTGCCAAGAAAGAACTACAACTGTTCATTCTGATTTTGTAATTCACAGTATGAATTCTTTCCCATCAATTCTCAGACAAATCTGCTTGGGGAAATCTGAAGTACTTCCTGTAATAATTTTTATGTTCAATAGGATATAGAGTAGTTTGTGACTTGCTGTTTTTCAAAACATTTCCTTTAAAAAAATCATTACTATTTATGGAGTCAAGTAGCCACTTACATCACTGGCAATAGCTCTTGAAGCCTTGGCAGCTTGAATTGGGATGGCATCAAGACGCAGGTCATAGCCATCTTTTTTTGCTTCCTCCATGGCCAGTCGGTACAATTTCTGTAAAAAAGAAGAAAATGTTAGTCTCAGTGCTACAAACAGAAATAAATACAACATTCTATATCTTAGCAGAAATATAACTCTTGATTGTTCTATACCAGTGGTTCCCAAAGTGGGTGGTACCGCCCCCTGGGGGGCGGTGGGATGACTTAGCGGGGCGGTAAGAGACAAGGGGGGTGGCAGGGGGGCGCTAAGAGGGGCAAGGGGGGCGGCAGGTGGTTCACCATACCGGTAGCGACAGCTGGCTGGCCTACTCCCTTCCCCGCAGCCCTGCCATGCTTGGTGGCCTTCCACGCAGCCTTCCTGGCGGTCCCCCACGCCCGCTTGCCTTCCGAAGTCAGTGTCCAGCCTGTCACGGGAGACGCGCCGCTTCTGGCCAGGCCTGGCCAGAGGGGGGGTGGGGGGCCCT
>QLTV01002719.1:1331195-1381049 GCA_003457575.1 Thermophis baileyi | reverse complement strand
TTGTTTTTATTATGATTTTATTAATGGTTTTTTATATTGTTGTGAGCCGCCCAGAGTCCCTTGGGAGTTGGGCGGCATACAAATAATAATAATAATAATAATAATAATAAAAAATATAAATATAAATAAAATGGAAATCACTAGGACTTGAAAAAAGCTTTACATTAATTCTGACCTTTTGAATTTTATTTGGAATCACCAAATATCTTTCAATAGCTATAATAATACGATAAGGTTGTTTTATTAGCTGAAAGAAAAATTCTCATATTCATATTTCAAAGCACCCAATATTTCAATTATGAAGTTTAAAATACAATTTTTAAATTTATGGAAAATGGGAATCATTGGACAAATTGCATTATTTTTTCAAATATTATTCAGCAAGCCAGTCTTTATTAGCTAATATTCACCTTGTTCATGGTTTCAGCATTATGCCTGGCCAATTCCATTTCTAGAGAATCTGTCACACTGGTGAATTTGAAATTCTCTGGAGGTTGGCGGTACGTCTTTTCACTCAGAATCTCTCCTGCTTTCTTAGCACGCTCAACATCCAGTGAACCAATAGGGACCCAGCCGATACCTTTCATCCACTCAAGATCTAATTTGTAGCAATTCTGTGAATTAAAAGTTCATTAGAAAGGTAGTCTTGTATTTTTGGAAAAACAATTGGATCTAATGACATTTATGATACATTGTGTTTATGTTGATGAAAGGAATGTAAAAAAACATCCTTGAAAACCATGAAAATATCCAAGTCATGCCCAACTGAGTCCTAATCTCAGTCTCTGTTTGATATAAAACATGTGAGCATGTGGAAAAAAAATACTATTTGGATTAAAATAAAACCAAAGCTTCAGAAGACACTAATAATATTTGTTTCACGGTTTTCCAGAGCTTTGTATAATTCTCTAATATACACTTACAGAAAGAGATAAGGCCATGAATCAACAGAGCAACCTAGGTGAAGAGCCTTATCTACTTATTCATGCATCTGCTTGGGTTAAACAATTACATTCTACTACTATCAATACTTTGTATTGTATGTGCATGTGGAAGAAATGTGTCTGAAATATTATAGTTTCCTCTCTCTCAACTGATATGATAAAAGATGAAATTATACTCACATCACTCTGTAGTTCATAGGCCTTCCTGGCATGGATGACATCATTTTGATCTGGGAGGCATGTCCACTGGTGCAAATAATTACGGTAATCAATATCGCTGACCAATTTCTGGCAAATCTTGGCCCCCAAGACTGACAGCATATCCACAGGACTGCTATATTTGGTCTTCAGTTTCTCAAAGACTTTCTTATATTCTCTCTCACTCTGCATCTTGGCTACATTTATAGAATGCAATATTTTAGGATCGTCTTCTATACTACGAGCTCCAATGTGGTGGCCAAGTTGCTTGCGATAACCTTCTTTGTATTTGTACTGAAATAAACACATATATTTTAATCACAGATTAAATACTACCTGGATTGCATTATTGTTAAGCATGTTTAAAAAGGGAGATCCCATCATCATTTTAAATAATTTTGTGAATCCTTTTCATTGACTTGTAACAAAACTCTATTAGAAAATGGAATCTCTCATCCATGTTTAGTTCATAATTGAAGGACTAATTTAACATGGTTATTTTTTTGGTATTTTTTTTTAATCTGCAGTTTTGATTTTAAGAATAATTTATTTGGTCATATCTATAATCAAGATTTTATATTTGGTTCTTTTGTCAGGTTTTCCTAGGTACTTTTTTGTCTTTATTAATGCCTTTTGTACATATTTTCTAGATTTTGATCTCTGTATTCTGTATATAAAGTTCTGTTCCTTCCATAGTTCGCCGAATTCATAGGATTAATACTGAAACTCAAGATTTTAGTCCTACAAATAGAATATATAATTTTCTTTCTTCATAAGCACCAGTATATACCCACATTTCTACACTATCAGAAGTATTTTATATTATGCACCTGGCAGCAATGTTCTCATGAATGAGAAATACCCAGTGCACAAGATTTGGAGAATTATTGGCATAGAACAGTGATGGCGAAACTTTTTTGGTCTGCGTGCCAAAAGGGGGTGTGCGTGCGCGCGCTAGCGCGCGTGCGTGCCCACACCCATTCCCTCCCCCCCACACATGCGCACAACCCCCCCACACTGCCCCCTGGGGCAAAACGGCCTTCCCCAAGGCCGAAAATCGGCTAGCCAGTGCGTGCATGCGCGCTGGAGCTGACATAGGGCAACGCCTCGCATGCCCTCTGATATGGCTCCGCGTGCCACCTGTGGCACGCGTGCCATAGGTTCGCCATCACTGGCATAGAATATTGAATATTGAAAATTGAATATTGTAAAGTACTACATTAATTATTCTGAGTTTATTGTCTAGCTTTACAGCTGCCCATATATCTAAATATTACATACAGTCTACAAATCTCATTATTAGAATTGTCCCTATTCAACTCTAGAAGCAGCTGACCATTGAAGCAGACAAGTTATCCTGGCATTTTTAATCATAAATTAATTTACTTATAATATATATATATATATATTGTAAGATATTAGAAATATCTTACTCCTTTTCTGTAATTTTGACTCCAAATAGTTCAAATAGTAATTACGTCAAATCAATGACAATATTCCTCAATGCAGTTAAGAGAGAACCACAACACTGCATTCTATTTTTGTAATTCACAGCATAAATTCCTTCACAGAAATTATTCCAGTGAAGTTGGAAGCACTTCCTGCAGTAATGTTATGTTTGGTAAAATACAGTTTGTGATAAAACAATAATATAAATAATATAAACATAGTATAGTATATTAAATGCATATGCCACCTGACTTCCAGAAACTCTAGGTGGTTTTTAATTGTTAAAACATTTTAATGACTGGGAACAATACAAAGAAACAGAAGACAAGCACAAGACAAAGGACAAAAATGGCAAAGAAAATAAATCCAGAGGAGAACAAAAAGAAACGGGCATCATCATCCTTTCCAAAAGCCTAGTGAAGAATCAAGTCTTTAAGGCCCTCCAAAATCTAGTAGGGTTGGAGCTGTTCAAATGTCAGGGGAATCATATTTCAGAGGGCAGGTACTGCTTTCAGGATCCCAATAAGTGGCATTGCTAAATCAATGGAATCTGGAGTACACCAACCCTACCAGATAAAACTGGTTGGACAGATACTATGGGAGTCAGGTGGTTCCTCAAGTAACCAGACCCTATGCCATGTATGGCTTTATAGATAGCAAGCAGCAGCTTAAATTGCACCAAGTGATTTGCAGTTTTTCAAAAAGTTTACTTTAAAAATCATTGATATTTATGGAGCCAAGTGGCCACTTACATCACTGGCAATAGCTCTTGAAGCCTTGGCAGCTTGAATTGGGATGGCATCAAGACGCAGGTCATAGCCATCCTTCTTTGCTTCCTCCATGGCCAATCGGTACAATTTCTGTAAAAAAGAAGAAATGTTTGCTTTTAGTGCTATGCACTGTTTTTTTTCTGCTACACTTGGAAATAAAGAAAACATCCTATACCTTAGCTATGCCTGTCATGGAGATATGACTTCAGCTCTCTTTGCTTTTGAAACAGGTAGGAGATTGGTAAGGCATCTGACTATAATCACTGTTATTTATCAGGAAGGGGGTGGACATTTCAGCACACTTTCAAAATGGATATCAAGTGATTTCTTGTGAGTAAGTGAAAATAGGAGCTTCACATTCTTGAAGTCTTAGCACAGCGGTTCTCAACCTGTGGTTCGCGACCCCTTTGGGGGTCGAACGACCCTTTCACGGGGGTCGCCTAAGCATGCGCTAGCCCGCCATCTTGGTGCCATGCCCCCTTTGTCAATTCATCACGTGCGGGGAGGGGGTGGGGCAGGGGTTGTGGTGGCGGGGCGGGGGTCGCGGCATTAGGAAGGTTGAGAACCACTGCCTTAGCAGATATGTTAGATGGAAGTTCTGGTGCAAGTCAGGAAATTGGAACCCCACACAATCTAATTAGGACCCCAGACCCTGCAGTAAATGTTGCCATTGCTTGCAAGTCCTTGAAGGAGACCCAGTCTTCCAGTGGCTCCTATTCATCCTTATACTCACCTGGCTATAGTTTAATTTGTTGAACTTTGCTAGGACGATTTCCGGCGTATCAGGCATGACATGGATTGTGCGTTTATCACTATCCCAAGCTTCAGTATACAGCCTCTGCAGAACAGAATCAGAAAGAGAGTAAGCACAAAGTGATGGTTGTTTATTAGTCTTCTAGCTATCTATGTCTTCTGACAGAATTTTTCCTTTGCAATTAAATTAAATTTTTTGCTAAGAATGAAATTCATTATTCTGTCACTGTACATTTTATAATTTTGTAGGACAGCATACCATATTTTCAAGAAAATAAAACCAGGTCTTATAATATCTTTTTCTCAAAAAGATGCATTAGGTTTACAGTTGTTCAAAAAGTTTACTTTAAAAATCATTGATATTTATGGAGCCAAGTGGCCACTTACATCACTGGCAATAGCTCTTGAAGCCTTGGCAGCTTGAATTGGGATGGCATCAAGACGCAGGTCATAGCCATCCTTCTTTGCTTCCTCCATGGCCAATCGGTACAATTTCTGTAAAAAAGAAGAAATGTTTGCTTTTAGTGCTATGCACTGTTTTTTTTCTGCTACACTTGGAAATAAAGAAAACATCCTATACCTTAGCATTTATCACTATCCCAAGCTTCAGTATACAGCCTCTGCAGAACAGAATCAGAAAGAGAGTAAGCACAAAGTGATGGTTGTTTATTAGTCTTCTAGCTATCTATGTCTTCTGACAGAATTTTTCCTTTGCAATTAAATTAAATTTTTTGCTAAGAATGAAATTCATTATTCTGTCACTGTACATTTTATAATTTTGTAGGACAGCATACCATATTTCCCCGAAAATAAGACCAGGTCTTATAATATCTTTTTCTCAAAAAGATGCATTAGGGCTTATTTTCCAGTTAGCTCTTATTTTCAGGGAAATATGGTAAATGAGTCCTTCTGGTTGACAATCTTAACTGGTGCTTATATTACGAGCATCCTGAAAAATCATATTAGGGCTTATTTTCCAGTTAGCTCTTATTTTCGGAGAAATACGGTATTACATCCAGATTGTTTTATGAAAACCTGTGTTTAATTAAGAATTAATCGTATTCTTCTTTTAATCAGGTTTGATTCAAAGACCCCAGGTTCGTTGTAATCCATGAGATTTACAAATTAATTTCATAATTAATATCCTGGCTGGGAATTCTGGAAATTGTCATCCAGGGAAGTTAACAATACCAGGAAAGGGGCTCTAAAATTCTTTGTAGCAGAAGACTATATAAAAGTCATAACCATCTTATGATTCAAGTGCAATATAAACTTTCTACTTTGTCCAGCAAGAATTAATACATTTATAGCAAGATTATTTTATTTATCTAGTTACAGAATGGAAAAAACTTGAGGACAATTTTGACTATCTGAATTGTATTTAGAATCACACCAAATACTATTTGCAATGATTATACAAGCTAATTTGTCAGTTATGTAGCCAAAATTCACCTTGTTCATGGTTTCAGCATTATGCCTGGCCAATTCCATTTCTAGAGAATCTGTCACACTGGTGAATTTGAAATTCTCTGGAGGTTGGCGGTACGTTTTTTCACTCAGGATCTCTCCTGCTTTCTTAGCACGCTCAACATCCAGTGAACCAATAGGGACCCAGCCGATGCCCTTTATCCATTCAAGGTCTGTTTTGTAGCAATTCTGTGAATTAAAAGTTCATTAGAAAGGTAGTCGTGTAACTTTTGGAAAAACAACTGGATCTAATGACACTTATGGCACATTGTATTCCTGCTTATTAGAGAAATGTTTAAAAACAACAACTTGAAAACCATGAAAAAGATCCAAGGTATAATTCATTTTCAGGAGATTCCTAACCTTATCCAGTAAAATAATGTCCCCTGTTTGAGGTAAAGCTCAAGCATATGTCCCATGAGTATGTGAAGAACATTGTCATTTGGGATAGAACATCAAAAGTCCAGAAGACACTGATAACACTTGTTTTATGATTTGTATAGAGTCATGTTTAATGCTCTAATGTGCAGAAAGAGAAAAGTCCCTGGAGTAATACAGCAGACTGGGTAAAGAGTCATCTCAGTACATCCATATAACAATATGGATTAAACAATTAAACATCACTACCCTGTTTCCCCCAAAATAAGACATCCCCTGATAATAAGCCCAATCAGGCTTTTGAGTGCATGGCAGTAAGGCCAAGTGCTTATTTCAGGGTTCAAAAAAATATAAGACAGGGTCTTATTTTTGGGGAAACACGGTACTATCCGTATTTTGTACATGCATGTGGCAGAAATGTGCCAGAGACAGTGTGATTGCCCCTCTTTCAATTGGTATGGTCCAAAACAAAATTATACTTACATCGCTCTGCAAATCATAAGCTTTCCTAGCATGGATGACATCATTCTGATCTGGTAGACATGTCCACTGGTGCAAGTAATTGCGATAATCAATATCGCTGACCAGTTTCTGGCAATTCTTGGCCCCCAAGATCGACAGCATATCCACAGGACTGCTATATTTGGTCTTACATTTCTCAAAGTCTTTCTTGTATTCCCTCTCACTTTGCATCTTGCCTACATTTATAGAATGCAACATTTTAGGATCATCTTCCACACTACGAGCTCCAATGTGATGGCCCAGTTGCTTGCGATAACCTTCTTTGTATTTGTACTGAAATGAATGCACAAGCATACAGTAAGACATATCTTTATGTTTCTTTTTGGTGCCTGAACTATAATAGCAAAATTAAAATTTGCAAAGTTAAACTATTCAACATTATTGCCAACATTAACTCCTTGAAGAACTGCAACTGACAGTTTATAATCAAATATTAAAAGATAATTCAAATTAAAGTATATAATCCTATGTCTACTAGCAAGAAATGCTGCCTTTTTTTTGCCTGAAGTTAAAAGCTGTTCCATTTGCCTGAGAAGCTAATTCTACAGCTCTGTAGGAGCTACAGTTTGTTTCACTAACCAAGAAAATTTGGCACCTAAAAGCTTCCAAAACTATCATGAAGTGGCATAACTCCTATTCCTTTGGAGAAACTTTCCATTTTTTTTTTTAAATCTGTGACCCATCTGTTCATAAGCTCTATTAAGACATTCAGGTGGTTGAGCTTAGCTGCTCCATTCAGCCAGGCTGCTTCTTAAAAGTTCATATCAGAGACAGAATGTTCTCTTAATTGCAATACTCTCTGATTTTAAGTTTTTAACTGCAGGTTTATTTTAAGCTCCTCAGGGTAGGAAATTCACTTTGTTTTAAAACAAAAACTACTGAAGAATTCATTTTCCTCCCACAAAAATAAAGACTTACATCACTAGCAATAATTCTGGATGCCTTGGCAGCCTGAATTGGAATTGCATCGATTCGCAAATCGTACCCCTTCTTCTTTGCCTCTTCCAAGGAAAGTTTATATAAACTCTTTTTAAAAAGAGAAAAAGAAAATATTAATATTTACAGTTCTTACCTATCAATGAACAATCCCATAATAGCGGTAGACAGACTGAATCTAACAATCTAGCAATCTTTACTAAATAACTTCTTCAAAATTATTTTAGTAAGAAAGGGAAACAGCAATGTTTAGTTCAGATATAAAACATCCAAGTATGTCATCACTCTCCTTGCCTGTGCATTAGACATTACAACTTGACAGTAATTTTTGGGACTGAGGTTCATGCCCATAGCTTTAGTAGATCATACACTGTGCATGCTTTTTTAAACCACTAGTGAGAAAAATGCTGGAACTATGACATGGATTCCCACAGACTTTTCTCTCTTCTCCCACCACATCTGTCCTTTCTTACTAGCCTTTCTCCCTCTCCCCTCAGTCCTGTACCCTACTTGCAGCTGATGATTAGCTCTTCCTCAGAGATCAGTTATCTTCTCCCAGAGAACCCTCTTCATGTAGAGGGTGCACATCATAACAAGACTGTTTGATAGAGCTTCAATCCAGTGACCTCACCTCACTGTAGTTGATCTTGTTCTGTCTTGCTAAAGTGATTTCAGGGGTATCAGGCATTATGTGAATTTCTGTCTTGTCTTTATCCCAAGCTTCAGTGTACAAACGCTGTGAAAAGAGGACAAGGAAGAAAATAAAACAGGCATTGGAATGAAATCAACTTGGGTTCTTCTTTAATCCCATTGTTCCACTCTGAAAGCTCAAGTAGAAATACCATCACCAAGCAGGGCTTCTCAGAGGATGTCCAAAAAAAAAAAAAAAAAAGAGGAAAGAGGAAAGAAGGGAAAGATGGTTTTTTACTGCAAAACTGGGGGAACTATGAGGAAATATGAGAAAGTAAACAGAAGAATAAATTCTTTGGTTGATTTGACGGCTGTATAATTAATATTATAATGGAAGATGTTAAAAAGGTTAAAAATATTATTAAATGAATATAATTAAATTTGAAAGTATATATTGATGTATACATGTATATGCACTCTGACAACACATTGTTTAAATTGAAAATGGAATTTTTATATTATAAAATAAAATAAAAAAATTATTTAAAAAAAAGTCAAGATGGCAGCCCCAAGGTGCAATCAAAATCCTGCCTCTTTTTGTGTACACTCCATGAGCAATGCAATGTCTGAACTTCTGAAGGCAACTTCAGCTTGCCTTCAGAAGTTGTGGGTGGTTCATCACTGGAGGCTTTCAAGATGAGACTGGACAGCCACTTGTCAGAAATGGTATATAGTCTCCTGCTTGAGCAGGAGGTTGGGCTAGATGACCTACAAGGTCCCTTCCAACTCTGTTATTCTAAATTCTAAGTTTTAATGCATACAAAAAAGGCAAGTCTGCAGTCACACAGTTGCAGATGTCATCTTTCACACATCTTTCATCCCATTCCACAGTTCTGTGTTGATAATTAGTGCAGATTACATCAGAAAGCACTCCTTAGTTCTAAAGTCTATGAAAGAAAAATGAGGCAGTAGATTATTGATTTTACAAAGACATTTAGCCATTAACGGCATCAAAGTTTTGTATTTAACAAATGCTGTGCCTGTCGGATTTCATATGTCTTGAAAAATGAAACTTCTTTAAGACTAGTTTGATGTATTTGCAGTATTGCTTAAATAGAAGCATTTTTAGTAATAAGGACTTAAATATATCATTCTTTTAATTCTAATTGCTAGTATCAAATAAAAAAATCCTAGGATCCAAAGGATGCAGTAGTCCCTTTATGTTCGAAAACATTCTTTATAGAAAAACAATGAGAAATAATATGTACATGTGAATTATATGCACATTATTTAATGATATACAATTAAATAAAGTATTACAAATAATATTTATATTAAACAAAATGCCAGTACAAAGTTTAAAACTGCCGTATTAATTATTACATTCAATCTCTTAAGCTTCTTGCACAAATGTCATTTTAATACTCAGTTACATATTTAAAACACGCCATCAGTGCTCACCTTATTCATATTTTCTGCATTATGCTTGGCCAAAAGTATTTCTAGAGAATCTGTCACACTTGTAAACTTGAATTTGTCTGGAGGCTGACGATACAACTTTTCACTTAGGATCTCTCCAGCTTTCTTGACTTTTTCATTCTCCAAGGAACCAATAGGGACCCACCCAATGCCTTTCAACCATTGAAGATCAGACTTGTAGTAATTCTGTGAAGCAGAACATTAAAAAGGGCATTTAGTCAGAACTGAAGGTCTAACAGCCCAAAGTTTTGTCTTTGATCCTATGCACTACACCAAGTTCATGGGCCTTATAGTTTTTATGGTCCTCAATTAAGTGCTTTAATAATTGAATTTTATTTTTTCTCTTTTAAGACAGCTTATGAATTGAAACTCACTACTATGCATATTAACACAACAGCTGTCTTTATACTTCCTTTAAAATATATCCCATCACCTCCCCACATCCTTGTAATCACAAATGTCTTCAATATGAGCATCTTTTATTCTCTAATCACATCACCTAACATCACCATTTAAAATCAAATGCTAAATCATCAACTCTTGCTACGGCAAATACCAGAAATAATGGTCCTTATTAAGAAAACAAAAACCAATAATTTGTGGGTTTAGTTTTTTCAGCTGAGCTAAAACGTTTTCCCAATTTTGTTTTTACAAAACCAAGATGAATGGCTTAAATTAGATATTACAATATTGTCACAATTACAGTTTCTAATAATACTTCATTTATGTATTTATAACACTAACCTTATTTTAGACTTGTGATCCCCAACTGTTTTAGGCTGATGTTCAGATTTGAAACATTGAGACAATGTTGTGATCACACATGATTACTACTGTGAATGTCTTTTGACATCAAAACAAAATAAAAATTGCCACAAAAGAAAAAATCCATCCCTTAAATTGCAAATTGATCAGAAACTCGGAAGCGTTTTGGAAAGCATGATTTGCTCTCCACTAGCTTCTCATTATTTTTAAACTTAAATAATGTGTTTTAGTACAAATATTAAAAGAATCAGGGAGCCTTGCAGCATATGCCAGGTGTCATGTTGGGGCCCCCAGTTAGACTCTTCCATATTTCCATATGGACAGTTAAAAAGGGGGGGAAACATTTCCCCTGCCAGCCATATCCGACTCTAGGGGGTGATTCTCATCTCCAATTTATAACCAAAGAGCCAGAATTGTCTGAAGATGCTTCCATTGTGATATGGCTGGCGTGAATATACACTGAAGGCACATGGAACCCTGTTACCTTCCCACCGAAGTGGTGCCTATTTGTCTACTTGCATTTACATACTTTCAAACTGCTAGGTTGGTAAGATGGGGCAAGTAATAGAAGCTCACTCCCTCATGCAGTACTTAGTCTTGAACTTCCAACTTTCCAGTCAATAAGCCCAGCATCTTAACCACTTGGATACTGTGCACCCTTATTCTAATGTTAAGGTTTTGTTAATTTTCTAACTTCAACTTAGGTAATATCAAAAGTCAGTAAAGGGACTGAATTTTGGAAGTACAAATATTACTGAGTGCTTCTTCGAATATTTTTAGAAATATTTTCCAAGCTAACCATATTTTAATGAACCAAACTTTTCCAAAAAGTTTGCTGACTTTTCCAAAACTCAAGAAATTTGTTCTCACAAATCGGTTCCAGTGAAGTTAAAAGCCATCACGACTTACATCACTCTGTAGTTCATAGGCCTTCCTGGCATGGATGACATCATTTTGGTCTGGGAGGCATGTCCACTGGTGCAAATAATTACGGTAATCAATATCGCTGACCAGCTTCTGGCAATTCTTTGCCCCCAAGACTGACAGCATATCCACAGGACTGCTGTATTTGGTCTTCAGCTTCTCAAAGACTTTCTTATATTCCCTCTCACTCTGCATCTTGGCCACATTTATAGAATGCAACATTTTAGGATCGTCTTCTATACTACGAGCTCCAATATGATGGCCGAGTTGCTTGCGATAACCTTCTTTGTACTTGTACTGTTGATAACAATAATAAGCAGTTTAAAACATAATGTTTACTTACCCTGGGTTCCCTAAGATCTAGAAGAGTTTAAATCAAGTATTGTACACATCTACAACTTCATCCAGATTGTTTGTACAAAATCATTTATATTTTTATATGTGGATTTGGGTTCATGTTCACTATTTCAATCTTTGATAAATTTACAAGGAGAAAATATAATTAATTCCAATGTTTTATACCTTCATTTCATTTCCTAGGTTGCTATTACTAGTCTCTAATATATATCCACAGAGAGAGAATGAAAAACCATAGAGTAATTGAATCAGGGCGGTGAAGATATGCTCCATTTATCTTTGTAGTTATTTTGACTGAAAAATTAAATGCCCATACTATCAATACTTCCAAGGAAAACTATTTAGTCCATTTAAATATATCCTGAACACTTATAGCAGTTGCAAAAAAAATTGGCATAATCAACCAAGCCTCAAAAGAATCCAATTCTTGCTGTAAAGGAAAAGTCTAAAATTATAGGTAACATTGCAATCAAATAAAAATTTGTGGTTTGTATCATATCATGTAACTACATACCTCACTTGCAATATCTCTGGATGCTTTAGCAGTCTTGATAGGAATTGCATCTATCCGAAGATCATGCCCCTTCTTCTTGGCCTCTTCCAATGACAGTTTGTACAGTTTCTAAATGGATGGCAAGTATTGCTTTAGTGTTTCTGAGGGCATTTTTCCCCATCCCTTCTCATAGGTTTGACAAATAGAAATCCACTTACATCACTGTAGTTGATTTTGTTCTGTTGTGACAGTAGAATTTCAGGTGTATCAGGCATAATATGGATACTGGTTTTATCTTTATTCCAAGCATCAACATACGCACGCTAAAGAAAGCACAATAAAATAATCAATATAACGGCTATTAAAACTGAAATATATTCTAATTATGTGTTGTGGATGGAAATTATGAAACCCATTTTATATTGTTAATACCATCGTTATAATTACAGAATACAGAAAGCAGTCAAGTGTATAAGATTGTGCTAGATCCAAAAATAGATGAGAAAGTATTACTTAATTTTTAACTTATTCATTTTTAAAGCCAGGGTTGGAAATTAGGTGAATATAAATAGATTCAATATTCGTGACAATCTTGTTGCATAAATAATCTCTTTAGCAAGGAATTTCTTCATCAAGAATTAATCAATAATGGGATATTTAATAGGTTTCCAAGGCCATTTCTGATGAGTTCTACTAAGCTCTTATACTGTTCTAGAGAACACATTTTGACCTAAGACTAGGAATGCTTTGCTGTGTCTTCTGAACTTTCCCCTCAACTCTAAAAAGCAAACGGAAGTCAATGATGCATCTTTAAGGTGCATTATATACTGATATGCATCAGGGGTGGGTTCTGGATCCTTTTGCTGCCGGTTTGCTCAGGGTCGCGCTGTGTGCGCACGCAGCAATCAAAAAATAGCTTCTGCGCATGCGCAGAAGCAAAAATTAGCTTCTGCACATGCGCAGAAGCAAAATCCAAGATGGCGGCGCCCAAGGAGACACCGACGGAACCAGCTCCGTGATGTCATCGCTGAGCTACTAACGGTTCTAAAGAACCGGTTAGAACCAGTAGGAACCCACCTCTGATATGCATCTTTAAAACTTTAGTAGACCAACTATATAACTTACTTTGAAGTCTTATTACAGAAAACAATATTATTCCATCAAACTGTAGGGTGTGTGTGTGTGTATGTATTTAAAGAAAGGATCATAGACAAAACTTACCTGATTCATAATTTCAGAGTTATGTTTTGCCAAAGCCATAGGTAAGGAATCAATAGGGCTGGTAAAAGCGAAAGTGTCAGGATGCTGCCTATATCCATGGTCACTCAAGATCTCAGAAGCTCTCTTATTCTTCTCTGCTTCCAGAGAACCACTAGGAGACCAGCCAACACCCCTGAGCCACTCAAGGTCTGATTTATAATTAATCTGAAGGAAGCAAAAGTTATTAGTTTTGCTATTTTATTATTCAACATTTTATTAATGTTACTGCGTCTTAAAACATCTCTCAATCTTGAGAAACAATGTAACAGTGAAACACATTCAAACAAACCAGGGATGGGTTCTAACTTACCTCGCTGCCGGTTTGCTTCCTCCCGTGCCGCGTGGCCGCACCTCATGGGCGCGCATGTGCAAAGTGCACATGCACATGCGCAGTACTGAAAAATCAGAAAAAAATTCCCAAAAAAAGAAAAGCCGAAAACAAGATGGCGACGCATGCACAGTGCCAGAAACTCAGCTTCTGCGCATGCGCAGAAGAAAAAAAACCCGGAAAAAATTTCCAAAAAAATAAATTCAAAAAAAAAATTCAAAAAAAAATTCAAAAAAAAAAGATGGTGGCGCCCACGGACCGGCACCGACCAAATCGGATCCATGATGTCACTGTGATGTCACCAGCGATCTGGTCCGAACTGGGAGGAACCCACCTCTGAAACAAACTGAGTGATCCATAATGGTTGTTCTTAGAGCACAGCTAACACTGAGCAGAAGAAGGTGCTTAGCTTCTATTAAGCATGGCTTTACATTTACAAAGTTGCTAAAATGCCACTTACATCACTTTGGAGATCATACGTTTTCCTGGCATGGATGACATCATTTTGATCTGGGAGGCATGTCCACTGGTGCAAATAATTACGGTAATCAATATCGCTGACCAGTTTCTGGCAATTCTTTGCTCCCAAGACTGACAGCATATCCACAGGACTGCTGTATTTGGTCTTCAGCTTCTCAAAAACTTTCTTATATTCTCTCTCACTCTGCATCTTGGCTACATTTATAGAATGCAACATTTTAGGATCGTCTTCTATACTACGAGCTCCAATGTGGTGACCAAGCTGCTTACGGTATGCCTCTTTGTATTTGTACTGTACAGAGAGAGAAAGAGAGAGAGAAAAAATTTCATCTAGTTCCCCATATAACTAAAAGTGCTAAACTGAAATATTTTTTCAGTCAATTTGATCACTATATATCAAGTGCTGAGTTCCAAGTTGACTGGGTAACATCCAGAGATGTCTCTCAACTGAAAGACCTGTATGTCAAGGCTCCGACTAATGAACCCAAGCAAATGAGAACTCTGAGACTTGGCTCCTTCTCAAAGGTCTTCTTTATTGAGTACATCATATTGGCACAGCTTCAAAGGAAAACCAAATCTAAATCTTTCCCGCGGTTTTAGTATAATTAAACTAGGAAATAACCCCCATCCCCAAGTATCACAGGTCATGTTGGCCAATTGGGTTAATTGGCAGGCTCTTCAGGCACTCCTTCCCCAACTTTATGTTGCCAGTAGAGATCACCTTGGTTCTCATGAGAAAGCTCTTTGTTGTGTCTAGTAATGCATTCCAGCCTCCTTCCCCCCTTCCCCCTCTGTGTGGCAACTGAGGAACAGAAAGATGGCTGCGGCCAACTTCAGTTCAAAGTTGACACTGTATTTGCCAGTGTAATAAATTTTTCTTTCCCATTAATTCTCCATTACTTCCCATCCTTCTTGGTATAAGTGATGGGAGGATGCTGGGGATGGGGAAGGAATGGAAAATGAAGGGAAGCCTAAGATATCAGTAGCAGTAAGCACTTTTTCTTTTTATTGCAATTATGATAAAGGGCACGGTATTCAGTTTTTAATGAAGGGTTTATTAAAGGTATTATTATAGCAATAGCAATAGCCCTTAGACTTAAATACCACTTTACAGTGCTTTACAGCCCTCTCTAAGCGGTTTACAAAGTCAGCATATTGCCCCCAACAATCTGGGTCCTCATTTTACCAACCTCGGAACGATGGAAGGCTGAGTCAACCTTGAGCCTGGTGAGATTTGAACTGCCAAACTGCAGCGAGCAGTTAGCAGAAGTAGCTTGCAGTACTGTATTTGAACCACTGCACCACCACAGCTCATTATTATCCCTATTAACTATTAATAGTAATAGTTAATTAGCTTATTAGTAATTACCTATTTAAATCTATATTAATTCAAAAGGAAAACAAATTATTCCTCCCACCCCACTGATGATCTGTTAATCGGATTGTTCTTTTCTGGTGAGTGAGCAATTCTCATTCTTTGAGAACAGAAAAATCTGGCTGAAAATAAGAGAGTGACTTGGGTGTACATATGATTATATACAACACTGCTGAACGGTCTCCAGGATTGATTTCATCTGTGATTAATGACCTTAAGTTGACATGATGGGAAAGATGGGCAATACACAAGTATTTTGGTTTGTTGAGAGAAAGTTGGAGGTAGAGATAGATATTATCAGCCTAAATCAATCCACTGCAGGATGCAAGCTACTTCAATGAAGGTTTTGGATGATAATCCACCACACTAACCCAATGCAGGTTAATAGGTAGATGTTTTTTAACTTTCCAGTCTAGGGATGAAAGAGAGCAACTGGCCCAAAATCACCCGGATGGTTTCTATACCTACAAGATATGTATGGAGTGTGTTTAATCATCCTTGAGGGGAGATCATCTCAAATTTAGGGTATTCCTTTTAACTCCAGTAACATTGGCAACATATTAAAGAGTTATAGGGGGAAACTCAGTTTGTTTATACAAGAAATTCTAGTTTTATATATTTATCAAAATAGGATTTCCTTTTAGTCTGCAGTACATTTTTATTTATATTATTTATTTATATTTCATATTTCTTAACTGCCCATCTCCCTCAGAGTTTTCATTTACATATATGAAAACTAAAGTGGACTCCGTATTATTTGTTTTAATGATGTAATTATTAATCTAACTAGTAAAACAGGTTAATATTTTTTTCTTAGCAATAAAAGAAATGTGAGATTAGTATTTATTCATTTGTTTGTTCACTCACTTATTATTCAGTTTATATAGTTGCCTATCACAAATATATGTCTTTTAAGTGAAGAATGATTTGAGGCAGTATTAAGTTATAAGAGAGGGATTTAGAATTCCCTGCTTATGATTATCAAAAAGGGTTAAAAATCACCTTTTCATTTTCATTAATCAGATGAGCATTCGGAATTTAAAATGGTTAGTCCAGAAGGAAATTTAATACCTTTAAATTTAATACCTTTAATTAAAATGCTATCTTAAATTATTTTATGTAAATGGAAGATAATGATAATAGTATATATCACTCTCTATTGAAAAATCTCACACGGATTAATTAGCAACTTAATTGATAAATGAGATTATATTAAAAAGCGGGGGGAGGGCTGTGTGGGGTGGTCATATATATAAACCAAGGATTGGGGCCATCGTGCCAATGGGAAAAAAAACTGAAACAAAGCCCCTGTGGAAATCAAAGACCAGTTACGATATACAAGACACTCATTTACCTCTCCATCAAGAACCAGACTCTTAGTCCTTAGCAGTGAATGGATTGCTTTCAGAGGCCTTTGGGAAGTATGTTAGGGCCTCAGTTTACCCTTCCTCAGATACCAAATAAGAGGAAGATTTAACAAAACACTGCATGCCATTTTTCCTTAAAATGCATAAACAGAGTTCCTTACTTCACTGGCAATTTCTCTAGATGCTTTTGCTGCCTTGATCGATATGGCATCAAGTGGAAGATCATAACCTTTCCTTTTCAATTCTTCCAATCCTAGTTTGTAGAGTTTCTAAGAAGAGAGCCAATGAAAGTTAGGAGTGCAACACTATAGTGCAACACTAAATGTTTGATTCTGTAATCAAACCAGTATCAAACTTACATCACTCAAGTTAACTAAGTTGATTCTGGACAACATAATCTCAGGAGTGTCAGGCATGATATGAATCTGAGTCTTATCTTTGTCCCAAGCTTCTCGATAAAGTCTCTAGAAAGCAAAAACAAAGACTGAATCAATACGTTTCAGTGATAAAAATAATTATATACAATATGACCTTTCACAGCACAGTAAAATATCTACTCAGATAATGCAAAACATTATGAGTTGTTCTGAGCATGCAGAAGAAATAGTTATAAAAATGCTGCTAGAAGGTTCCTTCTTCATAACCTATCTACAAAGTGGAATAGTTATGCAAAAGAGGTTCTTTTGTTTCATCTTTAAATTAAGTAAAGTTTATTATATCCTCAAGGATGCTCATTTATATTAATTTTTAGAAAAAAACTGAAATAAAACTTACAAAAAAATACCATTTTGCTGAATAAATCCAATGAGCAACTTCATTCTTCCTACACTAAATTTTATTTTTTAAATATATTTACCATCATAAAATTTTATTCTTATTTACTTGGAAGCAAGTTCTGTTGATCAGGGGATCTTAACTGCAATTTATTAAAGAGAGCTACAGTCCTAAAACAAATTTCTAAACGATCTTGAGTTTATTTGAATGTAATTTACTTTTAAAGAAATATAGGTTCAGGGATGGAATCAAACAACATTATACTGCAGAATCTATTGCTTTCTTCCCACTCCCACTTTCAAGCTGTTTTTATGCTGTTGACTGTTGCCCCAAGCAGCAAAAACCCTCAAATTGAGAAACACTCACATCACTTCTATGCTTTGAGTTTTCTTTTGCCAGAACAACTTCCATTGAATCAGGAATGCTTGTGAATTTAATTGTGTCTGGCTGCTGACGATAAGTTCTTTCACTCAGAATCTCAGAAGCTTTCTTGTTCTTTTCCGACTCGAGGGATCCTAACGTATTCCATCCAATGCCTTTAAGCCATTCGAGATCAGATTTATATGCAATCTGGCAGGGGGGAAAAGAAGCCACCATTCTATATTAAAAAATCTCTGAAGGTCTTTTGTTCCTTACTTATTGCCCTATAGCCTTTCTCATCCATTGATGTCTCCTTGATTTAGGACTCTGTAATATCTTGGTGGGTTATGAATAAAAGTGCAAAGTAGGATGTAAGGTTAGAAACATATTTTCATGTCAGGCCAAACCTCACAAGAAATACAAGAACTCTCCTTTGTAATATAAGAGTATAATAACAGAATATTGAAAACCAGACATTGTTTCCTCTTCCCTCCCTCTTAGTCCAACTTTAATTCTCTTTAGTATATCCTGGTGTGTGTGTTTTTACACGTGAAAACCAGACATTGTTTCCTCTTCCCTCCCTCTTAGTCCAACTTTAATTCTCTTTAGTATATCCTGGTGTGTGTGTTTTTACATGTTCTTGCTTTCCTGTACTAGGCTCATATTTTACTAAAATATTTTACTAAAATATTTGCCACATATTTTCTTCAAAATACCATACATGTTATTGCTTTACTTTATTACTCTTATATTTTTAGTATATCCTGGTGTGTGTGTTTTTACATGTTCTTGCTTTCCTGTACTAGGCTCATATTTTACTAAAATATTTTACTAAAATATTTGCCACATATTTTCTTCAAAATACCATCTCTGTATAATTTTCTTTCATATTTTTCCGATTTAGACACTGAGAGAAATGGTTGAGAAGAGAAAGACAGAATTGGAATTTAAAAAAAAATCCTTTGCAAGTTTTAGTTTAATCAAGGTAAGGAGAAGTTCAGGAAATTAAAAACAACAACATGACCTTACCAAGTTAATAAAGGAAGAGGGAAATGTAAGTTGAATATCAGAGTCTGCAATTACTATACGTTACAGAAACAGAGAGTGCAGAAGAATTAGAAGAAAATAAAACATGCATTTTCAGATCTCAGTAAGGAAGGCAAATGACGCAAGCAGGATCACTAATTGGTAATTGGATAAATAACAGACAGGGAAAGACTTCCAGCCTACATAGTCAGTATAGTTTTATCAAACGAAGTGGTTGAAATATGTGGCTTACATCACTCTGTAGTTCATAGGCCTTCCTGGCATGGATGACATCATTTTGGTCTGGGAGGCATGTCCACTGGTGCAAATAATTACGGTAATCAATATCGCTGACCAGCTTCTGGCAATTCTTGGCCCCCAAGACTGACAGCATATCCACAGGACTGATGTACTTGGTCTTCAGCTTCTCAAAGACTTTCTTGTATTCCCTCTCACTCTGCATCTTGGCCACATTTATAGAATGCAGCATTTTAGGATCGTCTTCTATACTACGAGCTCCAATATGATGGCCGAGTTGCTTGCGGTAGCCGTCTTTGTACTTGTACTAAAATTTTAAAAAAGAAAGTTTGAGAAAAAGTCAACATCAGGAATAATTTGCAGACCCAGGTTTGTTGGGTGTCAGATTTAGAAGTATATCTAACATGTTCACGGTGGTTGCATTTTTATGTACACAAACCTAGTAAGTCTCTACAGATTTCTGTATGATCTACTTGTGAAGAAATGGTCTGGATATAGCTCAAAAAAATTTTTAGTGCAAAGTTTTATCAAAGTTGAATCTTATAGGAAGGACAAAGTATATATATCAATGTATATCAATATATTATAACTATAAAAGACTACATGTCAGTTTCCCCCCCCCCCTGAAAACTAGGTTCATCTACCCCTGGCTTGAAATTGAATATAAAGATGTTTGATTAAGACCCCAGGGCACATTAATAAAGTCTGTGTTTCTGTGACATAATGGAAAATCCCGCTCAAGGACCCACATGAGTGAAATACAGGTTTCTTACTTAGTGGGCAGGACTAATACCGGTATGTCTGATTTAATTTTTATCCAGCTTGCAAATGTTTGTATATGATTATGGATTGTTGAGCTTACATATATATCATGTGGAAATTAATAAACCCTGACATTAAAAAGAGTCATAGCCTAAGGTATGATATCACAGAGAATTTACAAGATAACTTACATCACTAGCAATGTCTCTGGATGCTTTAGCTGCTTTCACTGATATGGCTTCAGTAGTGAGATCATAACCCTTCTTCAACATTTCTTCCCATCCAAGTTTGTACATTTTCTAGCATGAAAAAGTAGCATAGATTAAAAAGAAGGAAAGCAATTCGAATAAATTAAACATTTACAATCCACTCGTACAATTGAAACACACCCCATATATGCTTCAGGTTTCCTCATGGAGAAATCTAATCTTGTTACAGGAATGTGCAAATCCCTAAGAAACCTGCCTAGTAATACCTTAGCTTTCCTCAAATATTGTCTGTTATTTGAGGAACATATTAACTTCAAACGTGTTTTTAAAAACATTTGAACAAAGTAATATGACTTTCTTTAGATTCTGCAAACAATGTCCTACCAGTCAATGACTACTTCAGCTTCAACCACAACAATACACGAGCACACAATAGATACAAACTTATGGTAAACCACTCCAAACTTGATTGCAGAAAATACAACTTCAGTAACAGAATTGTCAATGCCTGGAACGCAGTACCTGACTCTGTGGTTTCTTCCCCAAACCCCCAAAACTTTAACCTTAGACTGTCCTTAAGGGGCGTGCATCAGGGGTAGGTTCCGAATTTTCCTATTGCCGGTTCGCTCAGGGACGTGCCACGTGGGCAGGGCGTGGGCGCATTGCGTGCCGCATGGGCGGGTCACGGGTGCACGCGTGGGTGGGTCGCGGGTGCGCACGCATGCGCAGTACAAAAAAAGCTTCTGCGCATGCGCAGAAGCAAAAAACAAGATGGTGGCACCTATGGCGCCGCCAAGAGAACCAGCTCAGGGGCGTGGCAGGCTGCCAAGTTACTACCGATTCTATAGAATCAGTCCGAACCGGTAGGAACCCACCTCTGGCATGCATAAGCGCACCAGCGTGCCTACCGTCCCTGTCCTAATATTCCCTTTTATTCGTATCCATTTCTTGTATTCATAATCATGTTGATACTTATATCTGTTATCTAATACATGCTTGACGAAATAAAATAAATAAATAAAATAAATAAATAAATAAATCTGTCTAGTCCAGCATTCTGTTATCACAGTAGTTGTGAAAGTCCTGCTAATGTTTAACAATATTAGCATAATTCTTAGCTGTTTTCTCTTTTGTGTGTGTGCCTCACAAGAAATCTTTTGATTTGCTTCAAATTTCATTTCAAACAAATGCCACAAATTGAAATCAACTTCCTAGCAATTAAAAGGGAGAGAGATTACTGAAGAGATTTCTGAGAAATAAGAGCAGTTTATGACAATGTCATGAAGAAGTCAATGTCTAACATATGGCAAATGCGTCAAATATTCAGAACTGTTAAAATCAGCTAGAAAGTATAAATTTGGCTCTAGAAAATTTCAGATTTATCTAGTTATAGAACAATCAGTATAGATTTATAATAGTGAGATTATACATTCAGTATTTTTATTTGTTCTTTATGCTCCCTATTGGACTAGGCCCAGCTGATACAGAATCAGAGGACTTTATAGGCATGATGTTCCTGTTCTTTCTTGGAAGAAAATTGAATGAAACAAAAGTTGAATTTCCACGAGTAGTCTCAGAGTTTCAGAAACAGCAACGCCAAAAATTAACATACAAAGGAATCATTTCATTCGGGAGAATATTATCAACCATGATGAAGACTAGTTACTAAAACTCATGCTTGAATATTTTCTTACCTGGCTGTAATTAAACTTATTTGCTTTAGCCAGCATAATATCTGGTGTATCTGGCATGACATGAATCGCCGTCTTATCTTTCTCCCATGCATTTATGTATGCACGCTATTAGAGAAGAAAACAATAAAGATCAATAAATTGCATTCATAGGCAATAATGTTGGCGTGTGGACAGCTGTACCAATAGGCATATGCTGAGTTTGATTTTAATATAAAATTTTAATATAAAATTGAAAGTGTGTGCAGGTACTCTGCAAAGGAAATCTATGTATGTGTCCTAGATGACATATATTTAATAATTTGCTTGGGATGACCTTCTGGCCATAAGTTAGCTTTTTTCTCTATACAACACCTCACAAATTTCATCTGCATAAACCTTTTAGGGACACACAAAGCCCCTTTAAGTAACAAGTGAGAATGACAACATTAATTCAAAAATACTGTATACCGCTAACAGTAGCACTAGAGATGCCAGTAAGCTGAGAAATCAGCTAACAAATAATTATGTTCTTTAAAATAAAAAACTGCTAGGAATTGTTCAGTGGTTTTTACAAAATCTCTACCGCATCTAAAATCTGCTGAAACTCTTTTGCTTAAGTAATGCTAACCAGAGGGGTAAAGTGGAGTGTGGCATATGCCATTATTTGCACTCAGAATGGAAACAGTCACCTTATTCATAACATCAGCATTGTGCTTGGCGAGTTCCATATCCATTGAATCAGTCAGCTTCTTAAATGGGAAAAGACTTGGGTGCTGGCGATATTTGGTGTCACTAGCAATTTCAGTGGCTTTCTTGGACTTCTCAATATCCAATGACCCAGCAGGGCTCCAACCAAGACCTTTATACCACTCATTATAATCTTGCTTATATTCATGCTGTAGGCAGAAAATAAAACACATCTATAGTTGCACAGCTCTTAATTATAATAATATAACACCTCCCTATGGACATATCAAAAAGAGGCATCTTATGATGAAATGATGACACGGTGAATTACAGTTTCGGTCACTCTTGAGTAAGAGATAATCCTCTTGTCTTTTGTTTGCTTTATTATTTAATTAATAAGCATTGCAAAATTGTAAAAAAATTGCTTGGTTTATTATTTAGTTAATAAACAAGTGTTTTCTTTGTAAAGTACTGAACAGCAGTGTCTCTCATACGATTTTTTAAGAATACTCCAGTAATAATTCTGACTGTATAAATTAGCAGATTTTAATTTTTATTCTCAATTGTATCATGCCATTGAGAAAGCATTTAATACATTTGTACATGGTATAGATCTTCCTAAAAGTACATTTAATTAAGCTGCAACTTCATCTTTCCAAGAAATTATAGTTGTACTATATCTATGAAACACATCTAGTCCAGATAATTATTCCACTGAGTGGTATAAGACATGTATTGAATTCTTTGTCCCAATATCATTGCAGATTAACCTGATCAGTGCACACTTGAAGACCTCATGGCAGCCCGACACAACACAATTAATGTTGCTAGTTTCTGGGCAAGATCTGTTTAACTCGTACATATTTTAATCTTGCATTTTATATTTTAAATTTTGTGCCAGACAGTATGCCTTATTTCAATTGGTATGCTTCTGACAGAGATAAACAAACATTGCAGATCTATACAATAATGCCTTTTAAAATATCCCCCCCTTCTCTGTGATTTATATAACTATAATTTTGAAGGCTGCTGACTTTGCAGTTCTGCTAGCTAATTTACTTGTTCTATTTTAATGCAAAACTACTGCCATGGACCCTGGCACACAGAATGCAGATGGAATTCAATCATCCATCTGGCACAATATCATTTTATATACAGTTGACAAAGTATATTATTAGATTACTGACATTTAAAAAAACCTAAAATCTGCAGCAGTAATCTCACTGGATTTTTTTGAGATGGTGCAATGGGAATGAGTAAAGAAAGATTTTGGCTAACTATTCATTATTAACTAACTATTAACTAATTTGGGCACTTCGTGCAAAGACTCTCTGGAGCAGGGGTGTCAAATTTGATTTCATTGATGGCCGCATCAGGGTTGTGTTTCACCTCGGGGGGCTGGGGGGGGCATGCCCAGGGTGGGCGTGGCCAGTTTGACATCACTCGTGTTGACGTCACTCGTGTTGGTGGCCCGAGCACTCTGCCAGCGAAAATGGACTCACAAACTCTGTTTTTGGCTATGATGGCCTCCTGCTGCCCTCTGCCAGCGAAAAGAGAGCACGGGGGTCTGCATGCGCCCCCCCCCCAGCTCCATTTTTGCTGGCAGAGGCACTACAGGCCAGTCCTTTGCTGTTTCCAGGGCAGCCTCATGGGCCAGATTTAAGCACCCTGCAAGGCGAATTCGGCCGGCAGGCCTTGAGTTTGACACCCCTGCTCTGGAGAAAGCTGTAATGTTGGGAAAGGTATAAGGAAAAGAAGGAAGAGGATGACCAGCAACAAGGTAGATGGGCCTAGTGGCAATGACTGCAACATTGGAAAACCTGAAAGAACAGGTTAGGAGTAGATTGTCATGGAGAAAATCTATGTGCTTACTAGGGGTCAAAAATGACTTGACGGCACATAATCAAATGGGAAAGTTTGGGAAAAGTTTTGGCTAACTATAGATTTCCTCCTTTTTTATGTGATCACATAATGTGGATTATGTAGTCACAAACTGTGGATCAATACGTGGTACACTGTTCTTTTTTGCTAAGAATATTACAAATGGAATGATCTCTTCATCTAGCAAGAGTCTTGCCGAACTTAACAAGAATGTCCTTCATCTCACTTTGTTTTTCATTTAATATTGGTACAGTACTGCTATTACAAATGGAACACATTTTACAGTGGATGGAGTTGAACCCAAACTGTTATAATGTGTTGATGATAGCTTACGTCTTCTCTATAATTATGCATTTTTATACTAAAATGTATTTGGTAATTTATCAAGTTATTCATTTAATTGAAATGTTTTGCTGACATCTGTAAAAATTGGGATTTCCCTTTTAACTATGTGGGAATAATTATTCCAAGGAATTTTTTTAATCAGCTAAAAAATCAACATAAATCGTTTAAAAATCCTGTTGAGTTTATGTATGTGGGAAAGAAGCATAATTCTGATCCTTATTCACTCAAGAAATTTCTATCCTACGACAATTCTAGCTGAATATTGCAAATGATCTGTTTATTTATAAATATTAAATCCATTTATTATAAAATATTGTTTATTAAAACATTTTTATTTTTATTAATTTTTCACATTTTTGAACTGCCCATCTCCCCCAAAGATAAACAAACATATAAAAAGCATCTTTCAACTAACAGTAAAAAAAAAAAGAGATTGCAAGAGCTTACATCACTTTGAATCCGATTCATGTTTCTGGCCAGTTCTACATTTACGGCATCCGGCAGAAGGATATATTTATGGATGAGCCTTTTGTAATTGATATTGGTAATATTGCCTTGTGCTTCTTTGGCAGCCACAATGCTGACAGTATCAGCAGGCGTGTTGTATCTCGTTTTGCTGCTTTCATAGGCTTTCTTGTACTCGCGATCTGACTGCATCTTGGCCACTTGCATGTAATGGACAAGCTTGGGGTCATCTTGGAGGCTGCGGAAGCCAACAAGCTTACCCTTGTCCTGTTCATAACCTAATTTATATTTGTACTGTAGAGAAAACAGAAAGTGAAATGTAAGCTCAGGAAGGTCAATACTGAATTGTAACTTTATCATACAGTAATAAAATGAAAATGAGTATAGGTACAGATTGAACAGATTGTTAAATATGGTAAAATTGGTTCCAAAGGTGCCTTTTTGTTCACAGGGGCCTTCTGTAATATTTCTTCAGCAGGAGAAAAAAACCAACAACGTCGACTGTAAACTTACATCACTGGCAATCTCCCGAGAAGCTTTAGCAGCTTTAATAGGGATTGCATCACTTCTGAGATCATAGCCTTTCTTCTTAGCTTCTTCCAGAGAATGTTTATATATTTTCTATGTGGAAAAAGAAAGGAAACTATTTTAAAAAAAAATACTCAATACAGAGACAGAAAATTAATGCTTTATAAGGTATTTTTATTTCTTAGCATCCTGGAAAAATTAGGAAGATCCAGAAGAAAAAGTAAATTTGATTTAATAGAATTAAGACCCAAGCACATTTAAATTAATGTAGTGCAATAATTCTGCCAGTTAAAAGTTATGATTCTTTGTTCTGAGGGCCATCCTGAATCTTTCAAAAAGCACAAGAGGACTTAAAGTCTACCCCTGTTAATTTATATGTTGATCAATGCCAGATTACAAACCTACACTAGGGCCCTTTTTACAAACAAGCCACACAATCTGCAGTCGGTGCCATGTCCCACATCCATATGATTCTGTTGACTTGGTTAATTAAGATATGTAACTATTCTTAGCATCCAAAAGAGCAATGACAGCTTTACAGAAATTCTACTGGAACTCTATAGAGAGGCAGTTTTACATTGAAACTTAGTCTGCTTAAGGGATCCTGAGATTTTCTCTTCCTTCTTGTAGTTGAGATGCTAAGGTATCTGACCACAATTCCCCCTCCATTTCCCTGGCATTCCAGTGGGGCAGGTTTGCCATTTCCTTCAACAATCACACCACCAATAGGTTGTCTAAGAAGGTCATTTTTTTTCTCCCTTTCTTCAAAGATACCTAAGGAAGAGTCTGAGTGAATCAGAATAGGATGCAAAACTATTGCCAAAGATCCCCAGGGCACTATGGTGTCTGGGTAGAAAAAGATCTATTTTAATTGCACCTATCTAGCAAAGGAACATTTCAATAAATGAACGCTGGCTTTGGAAAGTTTTCACAAGCATTTTTAATACAGTGCCAGGATAATTCTCAAATTTCTATTCAAGTTCTGGCGAATAGTGATTTTGATTTTTTTTTCTTCTTTAAGTTGTATTTTTTTTTCCTGTTTCTTTATTGACTTGGTGTGATGGTTTTCTTGATTTTGTGCTGATAATTTGAGAATAATTATTTAGAAAAGGTTGTGTACGGAATAGTTACATGAAAAAATACTTCCACTAATGAGAATTTTCAATGAATAATACTGCAGGATTTGACTCAAAGGCTAGCTTTTCCGCTAGGCGATGTCTACTTTATCTTGTTTGACAAATAATGCAACATGTAGTTTTGCTGATTCACTACTAATTAGCACTACTAAGCAAAATATAGCTCTTAATCAACCTGCATACTTACATCACTGATGTTATACGCATTGACTTTTGCCAAAAGAATCTCAGGAATATCTGATGTGATATGAATCTGTGTCTTTTCTGCTTCCCAATCCTTTTTGTAAAGGTGCTAAAATAGAATGAAGGGAACATGTATCATTGAAAAATAACTTTGAAATAAACCTAAAAAAAACACAGCTAAAAAAATACACACCATAATAAAACCAATACCATAATTAAATTAAATTTTATATCAATCCTTTACCCCTCTACCCCTTTCATTGGGAGAAAAACAAACATGTAAATAACATCCTAAATTGCATCTTTTAAAAGCCAGTTACATCATAGCAATTAGAAAATATTAACAAATAGAAATCTATTCACCACTTCATTCCTAAGAATACTAGTAAATAATACTGATTACATCTCAAAGAAATGAAACTGATGACACTTGTTAACCTAGAAATATCATACAATCCATAATCAAACCTATGAACTAGAAATATATAAATCACCAATGTATACAACTATTGGCAAGTTGCCTCCTGAATTAATTGTCCTCACCCTAACTGTCTTAATACTGTGGAACAAATAATATACATTTCTTGAGCTAAAGTCTGTCAGAGCTAGAGTCTGTCTTGCACATGTATATCCCCTGAATCAACAAACAAGTAAATTTGTGCCTAATCTTTTTTATTATATTCTCACAGATTTGCTCAATGACTTTGGGCAAGGATGTTGCTGGGTCTCACATCACATTTTAGTTATTTGATTTTGTTTTTGTGATGAATCATATTTACTGACTGCAGATATTTGATTTATATGATTGTAAGCCCACCCAAATCTTAGTAAATAAGTAAGTAGATAAATAAATATTCCTTGGCTTACATCATCCATTATTTTTGCATTACTTGTCGCCAGAACCATTGGCATAGAATCCATTAGAATAGAATATTTCAGTTTGTCTGGATGTTGTCTGTAGTTCTTCTCACTGACAATCTCCATGGCTTTCCTATTCTTTTCAGCTTCTAGAGATCCTAGTGGTATCCATCCAATCCCTTTCATGAATTCATCATAATCTGCTTTGTACAGATTCTGGAAAACAAAACGAAAGGAAAGTTTATATAAAATATTTGGAAAAACAACTTTCTATATTTAAAAAAAAATTGATCTTTTAAGCATAGTTTAGTGTGCGGCCTGGATTATAAATGGCATTAGAAAAGACCAAAAAGCAAGCATTTTTCGACACACAAATGAAAAATATACATATCATTGTTGTGATACTGCATTGTTTCATCACTGTGAAACTGTGCACGTGACACATTAATTTGAGCGTGTCTGTATATTATTTTATCCTATGATTTTGCATGCTGTCTCCATTACAGTTTTATTATTAGTTATTAGTTTGATACACCAAATTGGTTGTAAGAATTCAAAGTAGCATATGAAGGACTTCCTCTTCGAATTTTTCTCCATAGCTACGTTGTGGGAGAGAATTGGCATTTACTGTCAACTCACCAGCTGAGTTTGGGACAGTCATATAAATTTGCCCAATGAGCTAGAGGTAGACCATGGCTTAGGATATGCTGTTAACTATGACTACCATTCTGGTATCCTAACATTTAATATAAAGAGCTGCTCCATAAGATGGCCCATATATTAAATTAATAATGTTTTCTATAGTGCCAATCTACTTCCCAGTAAACCCTCTTCAAATCTTCTCTAAATTTGCAGAGGGGAGAAGGGCTTTGGCTATTTCCATCATATAAATGGAAGTTTGATAGCAGCACATTGCATATTTTCTATGTCCTGCTTCTTCAGGGGAAAAGCTAAATGCCATTTGCAGTGAAAAAAACAGTTCTGATATATCTTCCTCGTGTTCTCTCCCAATTGCAAAGTAAGAAAGAGTTTAAAGACTTCAGTTATCTGACTTTGTCATTCGAGCAGTTATCAAAAAAAATTTTTTTTTCCTTACATCACTCTGGATCTGCATCATATTTTTGGCCAATTCAAGGTTCATAGAATCAGGCAAAGCGCTGTAAGTGTGGATAATATTCCGGTAGTTTGTATCAGTTGCCACTTCCTGTGCCTTTTTGGCTGCCACAACACTGAACATGTCGACAGGCGTGTGGAACCGGGTCTTTGATTTTTCATAGTCCTTTTTGTATTCACGCTCTGATTGCATCTTGGCAACTTCCATAAAGTGCACAAGCTTAGGATCATCTTTTACGTTACGGAAGCCGATCTGCTTTCCTTTCGATTGTTCAAAGGCCAATTTGTATTTGTACTATAAGCCATATAGAATAACGAAACAACACACATACACACACACACACATATACATATATGAAAGGATATTTAGTTACGTTATTCATTGACAGTGACTGATAAAGAATTTGATATGTGTTACAATATAAAGTATATAAAATGTTAATATATGTAACATTTCCTATCACCCAAATCTTCTGATTTTACAATTACGATTCAGCAGGAATTGCTTGGGGTTTTCTAAATATTTCTGGATCTGTAAAAATACCAGAATGTTACAGGCACAGAAATATTTGCTTTTTTCAACTGGCAAAACAAAAAGACAACACCCAATCAGAATGTGCTCTTCCTGGTAATAGATGAACACAGATAGCCAAACAGTGCTTGCCTGCGTTCCACCCGCCCCAGTTTTGCACAATAAACCATTGCCCTGTGTAAATAGAGTAAAAGATGAGAGTTTTATTAGCTTGTGATGGGGATTAATCATCACACAACTTACACAGCGACTCCTTTATCCACTCTCAACATCCAGCCACCACACCTGGGTGACTGCACACCCGATGGACACCCAAATTAAATATAAGCAGATCTGCATTGCCATCTGGAAATCACCTAAGTCACCATACATTTGGAGTAATATAGCAATAATTAACCTTTTAATAGAATTAAATGCCATTAAGCCCTTTCAAATCAATAATATTGATTAGGCTACAATCAAACTAAATTAGTAGACCAGCGAAATACTGTGGACATAGTATACTTAGACTTCAGCAAGGCATTCGATAAAGTAGACCACAACCTACTTCTTCGTAAGCTAGAAAAAAGTGGGATAGACAGCTTCACCACCAGATGGATTCACAACTGGCTGACAAACCGTACTCAACGAGTAGTCCTTAATGGGTCTAAGTCTACATGGAGAGAAGTAAGCAGTGGGGTACCACAAGGTTCTGTCTTAGGCCCAGTACTCTTCAATATCTTCATAAACGACTTAGATGAGGGAATGGAAGGGGAACTTACCAGATTTGCAGATGACACTAAGCTAGCAGGAATAGTTAACACCCTAGAAGATAGGCTCAAGATCCAGATGGATCTTGACAGACTTGAACACTGGGCCCTATCTAACAAAATGAAATTCAATGTAGAGAAAAGTAAAGTCCTACACTTAGGTAAGAAAAACCAAAAGTATACATATAAACTGGGTGAAACCAGGCTTAATAGCAGTGACTGTGAGAGGGATCTTGGAGTCTTAGTGGACAACCAGCTAAATATGAGTCAGCAGTGTGCTGCGGCAGCCAAAAAAGCCAATGCAATCCTAAATTGCATTAACAGAGGTATACAATCAAGATCAAGTGAGGTACTAATATCACTCTATAAAGCCTTAGTTAGACCACACCTAGAGTACTGCATCCAGTTTTGGTCACCACACTATAAAAAAGATATTGAGACTCTAGAAAAAGTGCAGAGGAGACCAACCAGGATGATTCGGGGGCTGGAGACTAAAACATATGAAGAATGATTACAAGAACTGGGCATGGACCAGGGGAGACATGATAGCAGTGTTCCAATATTTGAGGGGCTGCCACAGAGAGGAGAGGGTCAAGTTATTTTCCAAAGCACCTGAAGGCCAGACAAGGAATAATGGATGGAAACTGATCAAGGAGAGATTCAACCTAGAAATAAGGAGGAACTTTCTGACAGTGAGAATAATCAACCAATGGAACAGCTTGCCTCCGGAAGTTGTGGGCGCTTCATCACCTGAGACTTTCAAGAAGAGATTAGACTGCCATTTGTCAGAAATGGTGTAGGGTCTCCTGCTTGAGCGGGGGGGTTGGACAGATGACCTACAAGGTCCCTTCCAACTCTGTTAATCTGTTAAATCTGTTAAACTCATGGTTTACATTGTAGCCTAATATTTGGGGGGAATGGAATAAATGCTATCTTTATCCACTACCAAGATAGAAGTTTGTACCAATTATCTTTCAATATTTCCCTCTGGTAAATTCCCTGGAGATCATAAAAGGCTTGTTGACAAGGACAGAGTTAATGAAGCAATCAACAAAGAACTATACTGGGATATAATTGTTTACTGGCAAGTATAGAAAGACACTGATCTAGAGAGAGAGGGAGGGGAGGGAGGGAGGGGGAAGGGAGAAAGAAAGAGAAGGAAGGAGGGAGGATGGAGAGAGAGGGGGAGGGAGGGAGGGAGGGAGGAGGGGTGAGGGATAGAGAGAGAGACTTGATAGATGATAGATAAAATATACTAAATATATTCCTGCAGGAGCATGTTTGAGAAAGTAACAAGATATCCACAAAACCTTAAAAATTTTAGGAAACAAATTCCATAGATTTGCCAGAGCAAATTCATGCTTCAGGCAACATAAATAATTCAGACTAATATGGTTGTATACATGTAGATATCAGGGAGCAAATGAAATGGTCAAACTAAGAATAAAAATACATTTTTCCAATAATAAGGTAATATAAAAATTAAACTTACATCACTTGCAATATCCCTGGAAGCTTTAGCTGCTTTTATGGACAGAGCATCTGATCTTAGATCATAGCCTTTCTTCTTCTCCTCTTCCCAGCCAGACCTATATATTTTCTGTTCCATAACAGGAGGAAACACAGGCAGATGTTTAGAACTTTTTTTCAAGGAAAAAATAGAATGATGGATATGTACTTTCAGAATTAAGCCAAAAATATGACCCATATTAACGTACTGATATGTAAATCCAATCCTATACTTAGCTTACATCACTCATGGTGATTTGGTTGGCTCTGGACAGGAGTATTTCTGGTGTATCAGGCATTACGTGAATGTCAGTCTTGTCTTTGTTCCATTTTTCTATATACAGCCTCTGCAGTTAAAATAAAAAGTTTAAACAAATCACATTGTTGCATGTTGCCAAGTTATTTGCTTGCACGTTTTGTGCCACTAAGACACCCCTCTCACTAGGCAAAACAAAACTAAATCTCTAATGATAAACCTTTTATCATTGCTTTTGCTTCCTAAACTAGAAATATGCAATATTTTCTCTTTAAAAAACAACTAAATATTAATTAAATGCTTAATTTTTTTATTTCACAAAGGGGCTATACAAACTCAAAATAACAGAATATTAGATTTTTTTAATAACTCAACCCTAACCGTTTGTTGAATTTCTAAATAAATGTAATATTGACACTATTGCTAGAGCAGATTTTGTCTCTATAATATTACCACTTGCTACAAAAAATAGTCATGCCATTTTCTCCTATATGATTATTTTAATATATCTATTTTAGTAATTTACCTATTGCATCTTAGAGGATCCAGTTTTTGTACAATTAATATGACAAGTATTAAGAAGACATTCTTTTCCTTTCAATTGACCTTTTATTCTATTTATTTATTTATTGCCAAGCTGCTAGAGGCAGGTCTGAGCTCAAAAGAAAACCCAGGACATAAGAACAAGTAATATTAGAAAGAAGCCATGTCCAAAATAATTTTGGCCAAATCAAGATATAGCCCTATTTATAGAGACATTTCTCAGTGTAATTAATGGATTATGCAGGCTCTTCTTTAAAGCAGGTTGGCTTGTTTTCCATCTGTTTTTTGGCAATGGTTCTTAAAAACCCATATTGATTCTTGTTTTGTGCACATAACCCATTGATCCCTGGTTTGGATCAAAACTCCTTTTACCATCATCTAGAACCTTCAAGAAAATTAAAACGCAAACCGCAAAGGCCATAATCATTCTCCATGCAGGTAACATCTAATCTAATTTGATATTTAGTCATCTTGAACAATTACCAGAGACAGATCTCATTAACACACCTTATGATAGCAAATTTATGAATATGCACTGTATGAAGAACTACTTTCTTTTATTATTGGCTAATTATTCATTCAATAAGCCATGACTAAAACTAATGAGCCATTGAAGCAGTAGAACTTCCAATAAATGCTTTTTACTAAGAATGAAGCACATCTTTACTAGGTCATTTGACTATAGTCTCTGAATCCTAAATCTGTCCCTGAAAAATATGATGTTCCTAGGAGATTTTGTTTTTCCTTACCTTATCCATGGTATGGGCATTTTGTTTAGCCAACACCTGTTCCATGGCATCCATGTCAATGGTATACTTCAGTTTGTCTGGGTGCTGACGATATTTGTTTTCGCTGAGAATATGAGTGGCATTCTTTGCATTTTCCACCTCCAGAGATTGAATTGGCACCCAGCCTAGTCCCTTCAGCCAGCTATTAAAGTCAGCTTTGTAAAGATTCTGGGGGGGGGTGGAAGCAGGGAGAAGAAATAACTTGATATGAATCAAATTGTAGTTGTAGCATGGCCTAAAGAGCAAACTTCATGCTTCATTCCATCAAAATGCGCACTGAAACGGTAGCTTTTGACCAAAACCACAGAGAAAATCTTCTCTCCAGTTCAGGGAGAACATTGCAAATTGATGTGTTCATTATTCTGAAAGCGAAGCCGATTCCTACTGTTTATGACTTCTAAAACTTATTTCTAACATTTATTCATGAACGTATTAAAACATATATCAATACTGAAACATCCATCAGTGGCAGTCTTTTCATAATTTTTTAAATTGATCTTTTGCTAGTTTTTCCAAATGTAGGATTACTTCCTCTCTGTACATGGAAAGATCGAAGGATGATATACTGAGAGGCCAGTGGAACAAGACTGGCCAAAGTTCTTTCCCCTTTTACTGGCAGGACAGTTTTCAGCAGAGTTCCATTCCAGTGGAAGCACAATTAAGTGGGATCCAACTATCTAAGTCTACGTAAGGGAACTTCCATTAAGAATGTGATGTATTTCACATTCTTCCAGTATTAAACGTCTCTGTAATTTAGTAAAACCCATTCATCCCACAGTTAATTGTGGCCATATGAAAAATTTTACACTTCCAGTAAATAGACTGGAACCTGTCTGGAAATAAACACATTCTTATGTCAGGTTAATCAACTGTATCTAAATTGTATTAATTATATTTTTAAAAAGCTGTCCTGGCCTTCTCCGAGCCATTAATTAGCCTCCGTAATCTTAGGCACAATAGTGTTAATAATTACGTACATCACTCTGAATCTGCATCCTGTTTCTTGACAATTCCATACTCATGGCATCAGGAAGAAGAGTATAACTGTGCAGAGGTTGTTTGTAGTTTGTGTCAGTCACAACTTCTTGGGCTTTCTTAGCGGCCACTACACTGAATAGGTCTAGAGGCAAGTGATATTTAGTTTTGCTGCTTTCATAGCCTTTCTTATATTCACGTTCTGATTGTAGTTTTGCCACATTCATATAATGAACCAATTTAGGATCATCTTGCAGGCTACGGAAGCCAATTTGCTTTCCTTTTTCTTTCTCATAGGATTCCTTGTATTTGTACTAGGGAAAATCAAAATGAAGAGGTTTAAGCCATTGCAAAATGAGTAATATCAAGTTAACTTAAACTATCCTGTGATAGAGAGTATCTCAATGCTGGGTATTTATTCCTACCCTTGCTTTGATTATTTTCTGGCTATCAACTCTTTCCCATTGTGCTTCTTCTTCTTGTTGTTGTTGTTGTTAAAAATGTCACAACTGCATTCAGTTATTGTACACCAAACTAGAAAACTACATTCTCCCTTGCTGTTGTTGTTTTTCATGTGCTACCTGTACTTCTCCAAGACCTTTTCTTCCAAACTCTGCTGTTTAAATATTTCGAAAGCCCCTTAAAAGATTTTATTAGGATTAACTTACATCACTGGCAATGTGGCGTGAAGTTTTCGCGGCCACAATAGGAATAGCATCTGCTTTCAGGTCATAGCCTTCAGCAAGCCGCCTCTTCCAGTCTGCTTTGTAGAAATTCTTAAAGAGAAGAAATCACTTTTCTTAAAGCCTCTAGTTAAGTTCTAGCAGTGAAGATCCATGAATATTCTTATATTAACATGAAAGGTTTTTTTTAAAATTGAGAGTTACAATTAGAATTAAGAGAATTTACATCCATTCTAATGAACAAAACCCTAGTCTTTTTCCTACAAGTGGCTTTAAAAAATGAAATGGAAAGTCCAAGAATAAAATGAATCACCAATTTTGGTTTTCTAAAGATGAAGGTCTTACATCAGTTTATGTATTCATTTAGACAACAAAGAAATTGCCAAGTACTTACATCACTTATATTGTAGGCATTGACTTTTGCTTGAATAAATGCAGGTACATCTGGATCCAAATGATACTTGTGCTTCACTTTCTCACCTTCTATCTTATAGTTTATCTGAAAGAAAAAACAATTTATGCAGCAAGTGCAAGTTTTAATTTAAAATTATGTTGCCCAAACTAGTATCTTCCAGGTATATTTGGACCGTAACTCCCAAAATTAATAACCACTATGGTCAAATGCAATACAGTCTGGAAATTCTGGAAACCATAATCCCAACATATTTTAAAAGATTGAAAACAGTAGTGGATTCTAAAACCCTTTACTACCAATTTGTGTGCATGCTTGCGCATGTGCGCAATGCTTCTGTGCATGCACAGAAGTGTCCCAAGTGGGTGGGCGGAGCCTCCCGCTGCCACCGCTACCGGTTCTAAGAACCGGGCCGAACCGGGAGCAACCCACCGCTGATTGAAAAGCCTCCTTTAGAATGGAAACTTGTACCCAGAGCACATAGGATAACAAATCCAATTTAGGCCTGTATAGCTGGGGATTTGCAAAACTCTTGAAAGTTTCATGGAAGAGCCTCTGCAGGAATTTCTTAGATAAAGCACAAAACTTTGAACCAGCCCAAGACTGCTTATAAATATTTTAGAATTCCATAGCATTTTTAAGACAATAACTTAAAAGAAGGAAATGATGTCCTTTGGGTTGAACTTACATCACTCAGCTGTTTAGTATTCTGTTGAGCCAAAACCATAGGTATAGCATCCATCAAACTTGTAAACTTGAATTTGTCTGGGTGCTGGCGATATTTAGATTCACATATTGCCTCGCCAGCTTTTCTAACTTTTTCCATATCCAGGGAGCCCAAGGGACTCCACCCCACACCTCTTAACCAGTTGTTGTAGTCATCTTTGTAAGCAATCTGAGGAAAACCAAAAGGAGACTCAAAGCTCTGGAAGCATGGGGAAAGCCTTTCAAAGGATCAAGAAGTACATACAGTAGTTCCCAAGATAAGCATTGGCACCCCAATGGGATGCATTTATATTGTCTAAGTTAAACGTTTGAATGTCCTTATTGTAACATAAGGTCTGCATAGATAGGCAAAGTGAGAGACAAAATCCTGCACTTTCTGGCTATCTGATAATAGTATTTCCATAACTTTCTTCCAAGATGGACTTCTTTTGTTTTTTGTCACTCTACATAAATACTAGCTATATATATAATCATAAAACAATATTTATTTCTTTTAGCTTGAGACAAAAGCTCTTGGGAAAATGAGTATTGTTTTTCAGCCAACATTAGCATCCAATTTAGCATTCAACTTATCTGCAAGTTTGGAAGGCAAATCTATTGAGCACTAAAATACTGAAATGGAATTGGGTATACACATTCAAGCAAAATCCATTACAATCAGACAGGAACAAAGCATCCCTTTCAAAAGAGAAAGGAGAACACAAAATGAAATTCATGCAATCATTTCTTTGGCAATGCTCAAGGCAACAATTTATTTTTATATATGAATTCCAACTCAAACCCCAAAATGGGTTTTCAAGTGTGCTTTCCTGTGAAAATTGTTACATTGGCACAAAGGGTATTAATTAATTGGTGTATCAATTCCAACTTGGTGTTCACATACCAAATGTTGAGGGGGAAAGTGGCAAGTGAAGCAAAAAAGAGTATAAAGCTGACACTGGACGTGAGATCTCAAATACAGAATGGTACTAATTTATTTTGTTGGAAGCTTGGCCAAATGAGAAGTGTTGGAGATGTAAATCCAACTCTTCAGTCTCTCCATGACCTGATGACCATAAAGGTGCAGGAGAGTGTAGATAGAGAGTTAAGAATTAACAGATTAAAGAATTAACAGAGTTAAGAAATGCTAATCTATTTGCTAATCTGATGTCACTTTTATCTTCCCAGGAGCACGCATGCGCGCATACACACACACACACACACACACACACACACACAGAGAGAGATACAGGGCACATGCAATGTGATTC
Source organism: Thermophis baileyi (assembly GCA_003457575.1). Lineage (NCBI taxonomy): Eukaryota > Metazoa > Chordata > Lepidosauria > Squamata > Dipsadidae > Thermophis > Thermophis baileyi. The sequence goes on along the minus strand of QLTV01002719.1, from coordinate 1,343,493 downwards.
TCCTCTTGAAGAGATATAGCTAGCTAGATACCAAGCATTTGCCTTTTGGCAAATTTCCTGCAATTAAATCTTGTTTCTGTTATAATTCTTAAACTTGCTTCACTGATCATTTGCAGACGTAGAATTGCTTTAACTCCCAACAAAGAGCAGTTTACATGAATGATTCTAACATTCTCAACTGGTATCCCCTTCCTCTTTAAATGAGGGTCCCAACTGTTTTGTCAAATGTGGCTTTAAGAAAAATAGCCATCAATCACACTGATGAAGTCATCTGAAAAACTGGGGTGCATCATCAGTGCAGATAGATTTCCCTTGCAGAATTAAGCAGTAGTTCCCCTGGGATTTAGAGATAATTAAGCATTCAAGGAACTGTCATATTCACACACCTCCCCTTCCTTCTTTGGTAGCTCAAAAAGTCATTTTAATGACTTGAGCATCTTTAAGAATGATTAATCTGACCCTGTGATTAAAAAATAAATATTTTCCAAAATAATTTATTCTTAGAAATGATTCTAGAAAAAAAAATATCCTTGCTTGCTAGGTAAACTATGCTGTGTTGTCTCTAGGCAATTGTGACCTTTTAAATATTGCTCTACTTACATCACTCTGGATTTGCATCCTGTTCTTGGCCAGCTCCACATTCATAGCATCTGGCAGGTAAGTATAGCGATGGATCAGATGTTTGTAGTTGACATTGGAGGCTACATCCTGAGCCTGCTTGGCAGCTTGGATACTGACCATCTCCACTGGTGTGTGATAGCATGTCTTGCTTTTCTCATAATCCTTCTTGTACTCACGCTCAGACTGCATCTTGGCCACATTCATAGAATGGACAAGCATAGGAGCGTCTTGCAAGTTTCGGAAACCAACCTGTTTTCCTTTAGTCTTTTGATAAGCTTCTTTGTATTTGTACTAAAGTTCCAGTCAGAGAGACAAAGAGAGAGTAGTTAGGCCTGGATAGTGAGGCTTGGTATACAAGCAGCTAAGAAAAGTGTCTGGATAAATTGGCAATTCAGTACTCATTTTTATATTAGTAATGAAGAAAAATAATTTTAGGTGAATCATTGAGATGGACATGACAGGAGTCCTTCAAAAAAAACACCCTCCTAGAGGAGAAAAAGTGAAATTATGCCTGTGTACAGGCATAATTATGCCTGGATTATAATCATGAATTTCTGAAAGTTACTATTATAGTCTGTGCAAAAGAATACATATAGATTTCCAAACTGCTGGAAATGGGATAAAATATATGGCATAATATTTAAGTCTATCTATATCGTGCAATAACCTGCTCCCATTTCCCCCCAGTAATTTTTAGCTCTTGAACAAGCAGCCAATCATTTCCACTAGAAAAAACAATGACAGGTTCACACCTGTCTTCAGTAGTGAAGAAGGAGGCTAAAGCAATAGAATGAGAGTGGCAAGATATTTTGCCAACAAAAACCTTTAAGCCTATAGTAAGGATAGAATGGTCTAAAATAGAGAAGGTAATGTGTGAGAAAATGTTTTAATCATTTACATAGCAAGCTAAGAGCAACTTTCATCATTCTGATAGTATATAAAGAGAACTTAGTAAGGATTACTTACATCACTAGCAATGTTTCTTGAGGCCTTGGCATGAGTAATTGGAATGGCATCACCCAGTACATTGGGCCCTTTGGCTATGAGGTCCTGATAGCCATATTTATAATAATTCTGAAAAAAAGAGCGTCTTACTGATTTAACAAGTCATTTTAAGTCATTACTGTTGATAAACTTAGAATCCAATAGTCCATACAATGCATTTATCTGGACTTTCTGACCTTCAGTTAGCTTTTCTGAATTATGCTTGATCTAACTGGTTTCAAACTATGGCTAGTCATGTCAGCAGAGCCTCTATTGATATGACAGTCAATGTTTGACCCCTCCATTTCTTGTTTCCCTTCTCCCAATAGGAAAAATTACTTATATCATGCACAGCATCAAGTGATAAACAATGATATCATCACATGCCAAATTATGTTGCCTATTTGATTTTCAAAATATCAGAATAATATTTATTATAAAACTCTGCATTGTTTACCATAGTATAAATTATGCACAGCCTTTGAACAGTCACTTACATCACTGATATTAGCTGCGTTATATCTGGCCTGGATAAACTGAGGGGCATCTGCAGGCAAATTATATGTATGCTTCATTTCTTCCCCGGAGGATTTGTATAAAATCTGAAAATCAAGGAAACATGACAATAATTTATCCTGAAGTTTCTTAACTCAACAGTTGAATTTACATATTACTTTAGTGCATAAGCCTATGCACACTTACTTAGAAGCCACTGAAAACAGTTGTACTTTTTTCCATGGGAGAAAAGAATGGCCATAGGAACAGGTTATAAGAATTGTCCTTAGAATCAGTTACTACATTTCCATGTGTACTTATTTGTCATTATGAAAAACGTTGCTATAAGGTAGCTAAGTTGAATCAATTAACAATTATAATTTTAACAATTATAATTAATCAGTCAACAGCTTCCAGATCATTATAAAACCCACAAGATCCTGGTTGGTTCATTAGCAGAACAAAGTTATCTGAAAAACTAGATGTAAGAAAACTAAACTTTTAAAGAGGAAACACCTAACATCCTTCAGTCTCAAACAAATGGCTCTGTCTATTACTATTAGAAGCTACAATCTCAGCCTCAAGCACTTGCGTATATGCTTATTCTTAAAGCTTATTCAATAGCTAAAAATAAATTATTTCAAAATACTATTAATAGAATACAAATCTATTCTTTAGCTATTAAAATTAGACACAGCAATACCGAATTTACTGGAAAAATTCTGAGATATTTATCTTGCTTTCTAATTATGTTTTAAAGCTGTTACACTGATTTTTTTTTTTAAATGACAATACAAATGACTGCAGAATCAGTAATTTTTTCTTCTACAAGAACATTTTCAGGTATTACATCCAGGCCAATTTTGTTTAAAAACAAGATACCTTAGGATTGTATTCCTTTATTCAATTTATGTGGCTGCCCATCTTACCATCGTGACTCTGAGCTAGCTAGCTAAGAACATTTACAAACATAATAACACAGCATAAAGAACAAATGGTAACTGGGGTTAAAAAAAACCACCTATCTGCCATAAATTGAATGAAATCTTCACAGGTCCAACTAATGATCCAACGTATATCTGGAACGCAACCTTATCTTCAGGACTTTCCGAAAAATCATGAAAACAGGTGCCAATCAAATCTCCAGGAGACAATGTACCATCAATAATACCCTGAACTCTGTTTTAGTATATATTTTTTCCAGTAGATTCATTTGATATTATAAGCCTTTGGTGATCCAAGTAACTTGGCTGGTACTTTATCATGCCAAGAGAAGAATGCACAGACTTTGGGATCTGACATAGTGATGTGAAGGTGGTTTTTGAAAATGTGGAAGGAACAGATAAGTTCTGAGTCCCTTAGTATTGTGAGCAGATATTTTGTAGACATGGTGAACTCCATAGCGTATTGGGGGGGGGGGAAGGCAAAGATAGAAAAAGTTTGGTGTAGTGATTAATAAACGGCTAGAAATTGAGAGGCTGGGAGTTCTAGTTCCACTGGAGGCACAAAGTTGGATGACTATGGGCCAGTCATTGTCTTTGAGCCTTAGAAAGAAAATAATGATAAACTCTTTCTGAAAACTTTCCAATAAATTTGTAGGGACTAGTCCAGGCATTTGCCAGGAGTCAACAATGACACAAAAGAAACCCACATGCACAACCCCATACCCTTCCTAAATAGGACATTCTTTTACACTCTTCATAAAGCAAATACCAACATGCAAGATGAAAATAAATGGAATAGAAAAGGGAAAAATTACTAGCCACATTTGCATAATTATTAAATACAAGGTTCAATTTCTTTAATTTCATTCATTCATTGGATTTAGAAGGCTCTCCAACTCCATAAGACTTAGCATTTCACCTATCTTTCAAAAGCTTTACTCACATCACTGAGCTGAAGTGCATTCTGCTTAGCCTGGACCATGACGGGAGAATCCACAATACTTGTAAATTTAATAGTGTCTGGATGCTGTCGGTACTTCTTCTCATTTAGAGCCTCTCCTGCTTTTCTAGCTTTCTCCGCTTCAAGGGAACCAATTGGAATCCACCCAATACCTTTCATCCAGCTATTAAAATCTGACTTGTAAAGATTCTGAAGAAAGAAAGAAAGAAAGAAAGAAAGAAAGAAAGAAAGAAAGAAAGAAAGAAAGAAAGAAAGAAATATTATCTGCAATAAAAAAAAAAAAAAAAAAAAAAAAAAAAAAAAAAAGAAAAAAAAAAAAAAAAAAAAAAAAAAAAAAAAAAAGGGGGAGGGGGGGGGGGAGGGGGGGGGGGGGGGGGAGGGAGAGAGGGAAGAACTGATTAGTTTAAAAAACTTCTTTTCAAATTACATTTATCTGAACACAAATGTCTCAGTAGACTTACATCACTCTGAATCTGCATCATGTTTTTAGCTCGCTCCACACTAATATCATCTGGCAATAATGTATAATTGTGCAGGACATTCTTGTAATTGGTATCGCTGACAATTTCTTGGGCTTTCTTAGCAGCTACAACATTCACCATATCAAGTGGAATGTTGTATTTAGTCTTGCTTTGTTCATAAGCTTTCTTGTAGTCCCGCTCTGACTGCATCTTGGCCATGTTCATATAATGGACTAATTTGAGGTCATCTTGAATGCTCTGGAAGCCAATCAGTTTGCCTTTGCCTTGTTCATAGCCTTTCTTATATTCAAACTGTCAAAACAAGATTGAGAAGGAGATTTATTTCCTGATGAGCATCATATAACTGATACTACATAAAACCAATACGGAAAACAAAAAGACAGTAAGGTCAAAATGAGCAGAAAAGTGTCTACTTTCCAGATTGAATGCATGCATTTAGTAGTGCCAGAAGAACTGCAACAAGCAACAGCATACAAAGTATGCTTTTGGAGTACTGGTGAAAAATCCCAGGCATTTGCAGAATTGTGCTAAATTCTGTGTAAGTAGAATTCTGTAGATGCCATTGGCATTTCATGATCAAATCTGTTCACAGTACGCTCAATAATTGCAACAATTGCATAATATTATTAAAACTGATGATAGTAGGGATAGTAGTGGAAGTAACAATAACAATAATGGATTGGATCAACTAATATTTAAGACAATGTGAAAATTTGGTCATGGTTAATTTATTTTATTATAATTCCCACTTGATTCACTGGGAATTAAATGGAATCAAAGTCCAGCATCACCCTATGCCCTTTCATTTGGCATTTATATCCCATTGTCTATGGCAGGGCTTGATTCAAGGTTAAGATTATGAGATTATAGTGGCAATTCTCAGATTTTAAGAACTGTAGCACTGTTAAGAATTTGCAACTGTGATCGAGGTACAGTAAGATAATACAAATGTTACCGTCTGAGAAAAGTAAAGCAAAATAAGAAACTAAACTATTGCACTGATATATTATTAATCAAACGTATTTAAACACCACTAGTTAAATATCTGAAGCAGCTTACTATGATCATAAAACAGAATAAAATGGAGGGGAGAGAAGAGAAATAATTGAAACGATTCATGAAAAATAATAAATATAAACTATTGGAGGAGTTACCAGCTCAGAAAGAGATTCATGAAAAGTTAACGGTTGGAAAGGCTCCTGAAATGAATCAGTGTTGGGGCCTGGCAAGTCATAGATAGGGGGGCATTCCCATCTGCAAAGGCTACCCATAACAAAGATGCAAATGATGCAGTGAGCTAATTGGCAAAGATAAGGCACAGTGCCGTTCAAGTTCTGCACTCTGAAGTCCCATGAAACTGAAAAGTTAAAAGATATTCTTAACTCAAGAGTTGTCAAAGTCTTGTTCCCAAATGGCTGCCTGATAGAGGCTCAGCCACTGCTTAACATGTCGAGGGTGTTGAAACGATGGCTGGTAAACTGTACAAATCGGTAAATGCATTATAAACAGATTTGTTTGTTTGTTTGTTTATTAAATGTATACATCACACATCTCACTATCCAGAGTGACTCCAGAAAAGTACCACTCTTTTCTGGGATTGGTTTAATTCAGAAACCGGTCCACTAGAATGCAGGTGATGTAGCATGGAGGTGCTTTTTCTTAGACTGATGAACTAGTGTCAAGTCCTAAAAGTGAATTACGGTAGTGGAATTTCCCTTTGCCCCCAAGTAAACCACTCTTTATGATGGGCATACTCACATCACTGGCAGCCTTTGTGGCACTTTTAGCTGCTCTAATGGGAATGGCATCGCTCCTCAGATCACAGCCCCTCAATTTCAGGTCTTCCAACCCCAGTTTGTAATAAGTCTGAAAGAGAATGAATGTATTGAGTCATCAATGTCCACCAACTACATGTGCAGTTGAAGTTCCATTTTTTAAATTGTCCAAAACAAACTTACATCACTGATATTGTAGGAATTAACCTTTGCCTGGATAAATTGAGGCGCATCTGCCGGGAGGTTATAATGGTGAATTACTTCTTCATTTTTGGCTTTATAAAGTACCTGAAGAGGAATCAAGTGTGAAAATCAGTGTGACATCCAAAACCAAAAACGAACATTATAATTTATTACAATTCCAAATTACAGGTTTGGTTTCAATTCAGAAGTATAGGTTACGATTGATCAAGACCCCTTAGTCTTTTAAGGGTTCTGTGACCTGCAGCAAATGTATATGTCAACTCGTGAAGCTTTCCTGACCCACTCCCAAGTTGCCATAGGCAGGGGGATGGGAAATCACGCCTCGCAGCTGCACTGAGGAATTCGCACCTCAGTCAAAACAAAACATATCCTAGCTGGCCGAAGTCAAGACCATCTCCACGGAGACCCGCAACGGCCGGAGGGAGTGACTTTCACAATCTGTGAAATTGCCTCGTTGGGGAATGTGACTGGTGACACACCCTGGGGGGAGGGGGAAACAGGGTCAGAGGCAAGGCACGAACTGGGTGAAGTCAGAGGTGTCTTCACTTGGTTTGTGCCGACATGGCGCTCCTAATAAACAACTGGATTTTTCTTGAAAAATGGCTTGAGGCTCCTGCTTTTATTAGGGCATTGGTCGGAACCCTGACATTATAATGCAGTTAGTCCAAATGCTAACCAACATATGGACCCCATTTATTTGTGTTCATTTCCTTTGTTCATGTCCATGTTCATATTTATACCTGCTATCTTGTACGATTGACAAACTAATAAAATAAATAAATAAATAAATAAATAAAAATTACCCATACTTACATCACTCCGCTGGGCTTGATTGATTTTAGCCTGAACCACAGTAGGATGATCTTCAATTTGTGTAAATTTAATAGTGTCTGGAGGCTGACGGTATTTTTTCTGTTTATGAAAAAAACAAATCAATCTCATTTACTGAATTTTTCCATTGCTTCCTTCTAGTCATTATCTACCACTTCACTGAAAAGCCATGTTAAAGATTTTTTTTTAAAGTCCAAGTCTTGAAAGATTTTTAAAAGTAATCAAGGCCGAAAGACTTTGATGAATCTAAAACATTAACACTTTTTCTATGCAAAACACTTATTCTACCCCAAGAATTGGGTTTCGATGTTGTAATTAATTAATTAGAAGCAAGCAAATAAATAAAGTCCTCCTAAAAGAGGTGTAGTCAATTTTTATACATAGTGGGACACAATTAACCACTTTATACATCATATTTGTACCACATTATGGCTCAAGAGTGATGGAGCAAAGCAGAACTAACTACAGATAGTTGCATTCATGGATAATTTAACCAACTACATGAACATAAGACTTCAGTTTGTTTCTATTGCTATAGAAAAGGGGGGAGAAGGAGAAAGAGAAAACAAATTTCACACAGCAATCTAAGTTGCTTGTCTTTTTCAGAAATTCCAGTCCAGACTGCAGTGAGTTGATAACACAATAGGACTGGTGCTCAATCCAGACTTCAAACTGATCGGTCTTTCCCCTACTTCTTGTCCTTCCCATCTGCTTAAGGAAGGCAGGGCTCACTGGCTTGCTGGACCACTCTACTAGTGTCTTTCCTTTCCTTTGAGGGGCTATTTCCGTTTTACTAGTCCCCTGCTTTTCCCTTGGTTTCCCAATGCCTGCTCACATAGATGCCTTCATGTTCCACTTCTCTGCCCTCCCATTATCTCCTTTAACACAGGACCCTTTCATTTCTTTTTTCTTTTCCTTGTGACACCACTGTGGCTCTGATGCCACGGTAATGAAACCAATAGCCAACAGTTGTCCTTTCATCCCTACAGCCCTCTGTAGATTCACAGAAAGTATTTAGCTAGGAAGAAGGATAGTTCAGTTCAAAAACAAATAACAACATTCATATGTTGTAACATAAAGATTTTTTAAAAAAAAAAAAACTAAAGGGAAGATAATTTTTTCAGTACCAGTGGGCTAGGAATGGGAAAGCCTGGGCATAAAGCAAAAGGGTGACCATAGAGAGATATAAGAGGTGAATGAAGAATGATTAATTCTAGCTAAACAAATAATTTTTATTTGTCCAACTATTTACTAGGTCTGCACTGCTATTAATCTTCTCATCGTTCCCATCACCCATCTCCTCCCACAAATGACTGTAACTTTGTGGCTTGTAGCCTTACGATTTATATTGACTGGTTCCTACTATGACTTGATTGCTTATTTGTACCCGGACTATCATTAAGTGTTGTACCTTATGATTCTTGGTGAACGTATCTTTTCTTTTATGTACACTGAGAGCATATGCACCAAGACAAATTCCTTGTGTGTCCAATCACACTTGGCCAATAAAAAATTCTATTCTATTCTATTCTAATAATCTTTTATGGACTTTATGGGCCTTTTTCAGATTTTTACAATACAAGATTTTTACAATACAATACTTCAGCTTCAACCACAACAATACACGAGCACACAATAGATACAAACTTAATGTAAACCGCTCCAAACTTGACTGCAGAAAATACGACTTCAGCAACAGAGTGATCAATGCCTGGAATTCACTACCTGACTCTGTGGTTTCTTCCCCAAACCCAAAAAACTTTAACCTTAGACTGTCTACTGTCGACCTCACCCCATTCCTAAGAGGTCTGTAAGGGGCGTGCATAAGCGCACCAGCGTGCCTACCGTCCCTGTCCTACTGTCCTATTGTCTTCATCTATCTGTATTCACTTTGATTATGTTTATGTTTATACCTATACCTGCTATCTTGTACATGTTTGACAAATAAATAAATAAAATAAATAAAATAAGATGACTGTAAAAACCAACAACTGCCCACCAGCAGAGAACACAAAAGCCAAGGAGCTAAAGGTGGAAAGCCTGCAACTGTAGGAGGGAAGGGAGAATGACAGATCCTGCAGCCAATCAAACCTGGAGCTGCTGCTAGTTCAGCGTGACTTGCTGGAGACCAACTGCTCTACAGAGCATAAGTCAATTCTGATTAGAAAACAGAAGTTTTTAATTGAAGCAGAGAAATACAGGGACATGTTGCATTTATGATGGGCCAGGAGTCAGAAGAGGACCATGTCATCCTTTGTTGCTCTCAGGAAGTCTTCTACAAAAATACTTGGTTGGACGGTCCTCCCCTGGATTTATCAATCCAGTGTGAGGTGCCACTGATGCTGAATTATTTGCTTATATTCTTGAAATCCATAATCTTGTTACTGAAATTATACAACAAACCCACTTTTCTAACAGATATCACCTGAAGGTTATGGATTACAATGTTCTAAATTTTAGTTGTATCAGAACATTGTCTTAAGTCTACAAATCTGCCTTCGGATTGAGTGTAACTGCTGGAACTGTACTTGGGAGTTGGGCGGCATACAAATTTAATAAATAATAATTTAATAAATAATAATTATGTGACTCTTGTTTAAATATGTGCAACTACTGGTTAACTGCTTGGGTTGAAAAACAGTGTGCAAAACATGTGATAAGTGAGAGGGTTATTGATTAGACTGGGGATTCAGTGCATAGCCCCTTTTAGGGTATCTGATTTTTTTTCTCATTTAGCTATAATTAAATATGGAGAACCCCATTGAGCGGCGCAGTGGCCTAAAGGTGCAGACTCTCACCTCACACTTAGGAGGTTGAGAGTTCAATTCTAGGTAGCAACATATGTTTTTCTATTTGGGCACAAAGAGAAAATATCTGCTGCAAACTCTGCATAAGCATCAGGAAGAGCATCTGGCCAGTAAACACTCAGCTCCCTTCAGTCACCCAGACTACACCCCGATACAAGGGATTACAGAGTCGTTAAAAGAGAAAAAAAATATGAAGAACCCAATAACTAATCTGAAATAACTCTGGCTTTCTTTACTTACCTCACTTACGTATCCTGAAGTTCTTTTTGCTGTTTCTGCATCCAAGGATCCATAAGGTATCCAACCACATCCTTTCATCCAACTATTGTAATCAGCTTTATATTCATTCTGGAAAAGACCATAATGAGTTTAAAAATGGAAAATTCTTGCCTTCATGTTCATGTGACAGTTTATTCGAGCTGTCCTATACGTGGATGGAATGTTCTTTAAAAAGGTAGCCAACAGAAACTATAAGTCATGAATTAAAACTAGGATGATAATGTAATTGCCAAAAACAAAATGATTAAATTATTCCAAAACTGGTGCAATGTGCTTCATTAAATAGTAGCACTACCTAAATGAAAGCAGGATCAGCTTTGAAAGGTGCTTGATCTATAACCGTGATGGCGAACCTATGGCACGCATGCCAGAGGTGGCACGCAGCGCCCTCTCTGATGGCGCACGAGCCGTTGCCCCAGCTCGGCTCCACCGCGCATGCGTGCGCGCCTCCCACTGGCCAGCTGATTTTCGGGTCTCTGCCACGCATGCACGGTGGGGCGGAGCACATGCGGGAGATGTGCGGCATGTGTGGGAGGGGCAGGGGGTTGCGCACGCATGCGTGGGGGTCACGCATGCATAGGGGTGGGGGAGCACAGGGGGAGCACGTGCATGCACTGGGGGAGCACAGGGGTTCGTGCGTGTATGCACGGGGGAGCATGGGGGGTCACGCGCATGTGCGGGGGTCACGCATGCATGCGCAGGGGGTGGGGGGAGTGCAGGGGTCATGCACACATGCGTGGGGGGTGCACAGGGGGGTCACACGCACATTGAATTATGGGTGTGGGTGTGCGGGCGCTCTGTCGCGCGCGTGGACACGCGCGCTTTCGGCACGCGACAACAAAAAGGTTAGCCAACACTGATCTATAAGGTCCATCTGGAAAAACCAGACCTGTAGGCTATACTAAGACATTTTTAAAGAAACACATCCTGGGATAAGAGAATTTCTGTATAATCACTAGAAGTTGAACTCAGTTTGAAACCAACACTTGGCTTTATGTAATAGTTAGAATTTCATACATGGGCAGGAATAGTATAATATTTTTAGAAGCTCTCTGAATTCCAGATTACCCTTTACAAACAATAGGATATTGCGAATACATATTATCTCCGTTATACAGACAAGCTACAAAACATTTTATAGTTTTAAACCTTTCTTCGATTCTATTTTATATTCCAAGGAACATTTACTGAAAATTATACTGAAAGCAAGTTTTTAAAATCAATTATTGGGTTCAGAACTCAAATCTGTTTATCAATTCAAATCAAACATGCAATCAAACTGATCTGAGTTTCTGAACTTCTTCAGAAAAATAGCTTCAGTGCATGCACAGAACATTCATAATCACTGAACTGATTCAAATACACTTTATTTGACTAAGTGATTCAACTTGAATAATCAAACTGATTTAAAAAGTCAATTTGATTTGGACATTTCACTGAACAGCATTTGAATCAAATCCTTGAATTCAATCTTTGTACTGTACAGTCCTAGATAGCAACTACCTATTATTCTTTTCGGATTACAGAATTTCTTTTCAGTCTTTAAATCTATTCTCTTTTTCACAAATACTCACCAGTCTATATTTTAATGTTTTAAAGCATCCTTCCCTAACGGAGGTGTTATGTTCTAACTGTTTAAACTATGTTGCATGGTTCCAACCAGGTCCAGCGTTTGAGCGGGAAAAAGCTCAAACGCTATTGGCTGGTCTGTCTGACAGCTCCCTATAAAAGGGCAAGCTGTCAGACTGCTCTTTGCTGGTTACTGATACAAGAGCTGAAATAAAGAGCTGCTTTGGAAGTCTGTCTCCTGTCATCTCTACCCACTATCTAACAGTGGCGACGAGGGCTTGGGCCAGGAGAACTGTGACTAGCTTCTTCAGCACTTTCAACCAGCCAGGCAGACATCTTCCTGCCT
>QLTV01002719.1:1296391-1328142 GCA_003457575.1 Thermophis baileyi | reverse complement strand
GCTGCCTCACCACCATCTGTATTGCGCAGGTCTAGTAGTGCTCCAAAACGCCCCGCCTACCTGCGTGATTACGTATGCTGGACAGCTCCATCCAGGAGGGGAGGGGTGTTATGTTCTAACTGTTTAAACTATGTTGCATGGTTCCAACCAGGTCCAGCGTTTGAGCGGGAAAAAGCTCAAACGCTATTGGCTGGTCTGTCTGACAGCTCCCTATAAAAGGGCAAGCTGTCAGACTGCTCTTTGCTGGNGCTGCCTCACCACCATCTGTATTGCGCAGGTCTAGTAGTGCTTCAAAACGCCCCGCCTACCTGCGTGATTACGTATGCTGGACAGCTCCATCCAGGAGGGGAGGGGTGTTATGTTCTAACTGTTTAAACTATGTTGCATGGTTCCAACCAGGTCCAGCGTTTGAGCGGGAAAAAGCTCAAACGCTATTGGCTGGTCTGTCTGACAGCTCCCTATAAAAGGGCAAGCTGTCAGACTGCTCTTTGCTGGTTACTGATACAAGAGCTGAAATAAAGAGCTGCTTTGGAAGTCTGTCTCCTGTCATCTCTACCCACTATCTAACAGGATGCTGTATGAATCATTACAGGTCAGCATATTTTCAAGACAGCTGATGGCCACCTTTGGTTTTAAAGTTAGATATGCTGAACAAATGTCTGGGACTTATATTTCCAACAAACCTGGAGATCAGCAGTTAGGGAAGGCCAAAATAGACAATCCTCAGTTGGGTTTCTTCCTGCCCCGGTTGTCAAACTCTGGAAAAAGGCTTATTCCAGAGCCGCGGTGGCACAGTGGTTAGAGTGCAGTACTGCAGGCTACTTCTGCTGACTGCCGTCTGCCTGCAATTTGGCAGTTCAAATCTCACCAGGCTCAAGGTTGACTCAGCCTTCCATCCTTCCGAGGTGGTTAAAATGAGGACCCAGATTGTTGGGGGCAATATGCTGACTCTGTAAACCGCTTAGAGAGGGCTGTAAAACACTGTGAAGCAGTATATAAGTCTAAGTGCTATTGCTAGTGCTATTGCTATGGAAATACACTGCCCACTCTCTTTTCTGTATGAAGTATTCTACAGTTCAACAATGCTAGATTTGAACAAACATTGCTACTTACGTCACTTAGTATAGTATTAGCCTTCCTGGCCAGCTCCACATTAATACTATCAGGAGGATAGGAGTAATTATGGATGCGATGCCTGTAGTCTGTATCACTGATGATCGCCTGGGCTTTCTTTGCTTGTACAACGGGAATCATATCCAGTGGTGCTGTGTATTTGGTCTTTGATGCTTCATACCCTTTTTTATAGAGCAGCTATGATATAATTAATACAAGTCATTAACCATTTGAAGTTTGAAAAAAAGAAGCCCAGATCTTTGTAAAATGTGGGTGATAATCCCTCTACAATATCCAGTGGGTATGCTAAAAGCAGGCACAGCTTATTTAAAGAATCCTTTTTCTGCAACATGGGAAGGTCTTCTGAAATGACTACAGTCATATGCAAGAAATAGACTAGGTTGGGATTATGCTGACTGTCAAATAAGCCAATGTCAATAGGTATATGCACTTCTGAATATATGCCCGACTTATGCTAAAAATTTGGTGCATCTACTGATAACCTAATATTCACTTACTTTTTGTACTTCATAAGCATTCAGGTTAATAGCCCAAGTATTATTTTTACTAATATTTGCATTTCCTCATCATTTTGTTAGGCAATTATGAGAACCTACTTTCCTTAAAGGATGTATTATTATTTCCCACTCAGATTTAACACTCTGGACTTGCTCATTATGTTTTCAAAATTAGAGATCAGTGGTTCTTTATTAAGAATTCACTGAATGTAAACTTCACCTAAAGGGACACTCTAAAGAAATATCTTCTGAAAATGGTTTTATATCTAGATAAATCAATGCTTTTCAGAGAATTCAGCATATCATCAACAAACTACATATTATTTGGTTTATCTGTACTTACATCACTCTGTTGCTTGGCCACTTTTTGACAATGTATCATTTTGGGATCATCTTCAATACTCAGAGCTCCAATTAACTTGCCTTTGCTCTCTTCATAACCCTTTTTGTATTCAACCTGTATGGTCACAAGACAATAATGTATTTTGGTATTCTAAAAACCTGGCTGCAAATGTAAATCAATCCAAGATCTACCTTAATTTCTGTGTAACACTTACATTACTTGCAATTTTTTGCTTGGCTTTTGCAGCTAGAATTGGAATGGCATCCATCTTGATGTCAAATTTATTTGCTTTTGATTGATCCCAGTCATACTTATACCAATTCTAACCCAAGGGAGAAGAGAAAAATACATGAACAAGTCATGACATAAAATCCAAAATGTATTACATATAATCCATATATTTATCTTAGGGAGTGCATAACCCTATAACTGCATAACTATTGCAATGTGCATGTTATTATGAGTAGACTAACAGAAAACCAGACTAGAATAATGAGTAGAATAACAAATAGAATAATCTTTTTTGGCCAATCTTTTAACCCACAAGATTTCAAGCTCTTTAACATCCACTCAGCAAATATGTAGAATTTGTATAAAGTAAGCCCTTTATGAGATTAACATTACTTTATATTGCAAGGGTTGTCAAAGACATGATCCAAACAATGGTAAGATCTAATTTCAGAACATCAGTCTAGAATGAAGCTCTTCATTGTAGTCCATGTACCCTAAGGAACCTTTCTTCAAAGCTGGAAAGCATTGATGTCTGTAGAATACATGGGTTTTTTCTATCTATAGTAAATAATTAAACATTTATAAGGTCTTTTCCTTCATTGGTTTTTCAAGTGAATCTCTGTCTGTGAACTCTCACATAAGAACACACACATACACACTAACATTTGCTGTGATTTCTTGGTCTTCATAGCCTCCTAGAACTGTAACAGCCTCTTTCCCTAGCATGTTTCTTCTTGCCAGCACCTATAGACTCTCCTAAGTATCTATTCTGATAGTTTTCTTTTCTCCTTTCTTCATTGCCATCTGTTCATCATTCTTCCTTTTCAGCAGGGCTGTCAAACTCGCAGCCCATGGGCTGGATGCGTTATGCACTGGCCACAGCCACGCCCGGTTTAGCAAAGGGAAAAAAATCATGATACGTCACATGACGCTGCTGTGACGACACGAGTTTGACACCCCTGCTCTTCAGTATCTTATTTCTTAATTCATCATTGGCCTTTGCCCAAAGCTGACACCACTCACCAAACTAACTAGAGGTGATGACAGCTGATTATGAAGAAAATCTAAGTGGTGATCTAAGTTCTCTGCCTCCAAACCAGGGGTGTCAAACTTAAGGCCCGGATCTGGCCCACGGGGTGCTTAGATCTGGCCTGCGGGGCCGCCCTGGAAACAGAAAAGGACCGGCCCACGGTGCCTCTGCCAGCGAAAACAGAGCTCAGGAGGGCCACCCTCCTGAGCTCCATTTTCACTGGCAGAGGGTTGCAGGAAGCCATCGCAGGTGAAAATGGAGCTTGTGAGCCCGTTTTCGCTGGCAGAGTGCTCAGGCCACCACAGGTGCCCCTGACATGAGTGATGTTGAGCTGGCCATGCCCACCCTGGCCCCCCGAGGTCAAACACAACCCCAATGTGGCCCTCAATGAAATCGAGTTTGACACCACTGCTCTCTCCCTCACAGGTGTTACCTGACAATCAAATATGCCCTGTTTTATGGCTTATTATCTTCACTGTCATGAATAGCATTATGATTCTCATTCTCCTCAGTAGCTTGTTTTTTTAGCTGTGAAAGTATCATTCATAAGACTCTTACATCGCTAATGTTGTAAGCATTGACTCTGGATTGGAGGAATAAGGGAGCATCTGGAGGGAGAGAACATCTGTTTTTCTCAGCTTCGTGTTTGGCTTTGTAGTTCAACTGAAATGTAAAATGAAAATCACATAAAAAGTTATCATTTGGAGGACAGAAATTAAGCATGCTAGCATAGGCTGTTAATGCCTGAACAAAATAAGAGGGAAATCCAAACCATTTAAAGTAAAAAAATTTACAGTGGTACCTTGGTACTCATCTTTAATTGGTTCTGGGAGGAGTGATGAGTACCAAAAACGATGAGTACCAAACAATTTTTTCCTATATGGAATAATGTAGTGAGTCACAAGGCAGCCAACACCGACAAGTTCTAGCTTGTGCGTTGAGTACTAAACAAATGATGAGTACCGGGACAAAATTTTCATGTCAAAATGCGTTGAGTACCAAATTCGATGGGTTTCAAAGCAGTTGAGCACCAAGGTACCACTGTACTTTAATAACCATCACAATCTATTCTATTCTATTCTATTCTATTCTATTCTATTCTATTCTATTCTATTCTATTCGAAAGGCATGGTATAAATCAAGTAAATAAATACGTTTACACTGTTCAGTTAATTCAGGAAAGGCTATATCGATGTCAGTCAAAATAAAGATATGACTGGACTTTTCTTTCATGAACACAACAATAACAGATCCCCATCTGCTTTCATAACCAGGGGTGGGATTCAGCCAGTTCGGACCAGTTTGGGCAAACCGGATGCTAATTTTACATCTGGTTCGCTGAACCGGTAGTTGCAAGGACTGGCTGGCCCCACCCACCCCGCCCCTCCCAGGAGTCTCCACACGGCCCGTTTTGGATGCCAGGTAAGTGCAGGGCCTGCACAGAGGCTCTGGGAGGGCGAAAAACAGGCCTCCCGGAAGTTCAAGAAGTCCGGAAACAGGCCCGTTTCTGGCCTTCAGAGGGCCTCCGGAGCCCGGGGGAGGCTGTTTTTGCCCTCCTGGAGGCTCAAGGAAAGCCTCCAGAGCCTTGGGAGGGTGAAAATGAACCCCCCGCCATGTTGCAGGATGCCGAGTAGGCCACGCCAACCATGGCCACGCCCACCCAGCAACCGGGCAGAGAACCGGTTGCTAACATTTTTGAATCCCACCCCTCTAATCATAACATAGTTATTTTGAAAATTAAAAATAGGAAGCATTACCACAAAGCAATGTCAAAAATAGATCTCCTGTGTTAAAGCAACATTAGCAACCTATACATCCCTGCTGATTGATTACAAGCTCAGCCCTTGTTTTCCCAATTATATTGCTACTTGTTTCATTGACTCTGGTATTAAATATGTACAAAAATATACAAGTTTGGAAACAAAACATTCCAAGGAATACTGAACTATTCCATTATTCTTTTTGACTGCTATGGATCTGGTTGTTGCAAGGATGATCCAAAAAATTTCCAGAAGTAAATCTTTTGGAACAAGAAGTAATCTGTGATATTCCCAGCATAATCCAGCCTCACATTTCCATAAAAGTTACATTGAGCTTTTGGATTACCCTCAGGATGGCTGGATTGGTATGGTCTAGAACAGACCTGGGCATTTTATGGCCCTTGGGCCACATCCAGCCCTTTGGCTGTCCCTGTTCAGCCTATGAGGATTGTTTTTATTTTGAAGGTGACTATTTTTTTTTCAATTTACATATGTTGTGTGCATACATGTCTACACACCTTCATGGCCTTATTGTTTCGGCACTCCACAAGAGTCCCCTTTTCTCATGTGGGAAAATTAATTGCCCACCCCTGGTCTAGAGAATAATGAGACCTTCTGATATTCTACAAAATGTTATGTTCCTCGCATGGTATGTTTTGAAAATCATAAACCGGAATATTTTCAACAGTCAGGTAATAAAGCTACAACTTCATGAATAGAAACCCATTACTAGAAGAGAAAGCATCTACAAAATAAGGCCAGATGGGACTTTGTTAGAGTTGCTAGGTTACTCACATCACTCAGCTGCTTGGAATTAATTTGTGCTTGTACCATAACCAGCGAGTCTGTCACAGGGGTAAACTTGACCTGACCAGAATGTTTCTTGTATGCATGCTAGACAAATGAGGAAACAAAAGGTAATTGCATTTACTTTTTAGCATATATCAAATTACAGTTCTACTTTTCAGTATCTACAGAAAAATATTTTTTTTAAAAAAAATTCTAGCATACTAACATGTTCCATTCATTCATCAACAATATATCTAAACCCACTGCTGTTTAGAAATCTTAAAGCCTTCTGATTATCAAATATATATATATTGTTATTTTAACTAAAAGATGTGAATAGAAGCATATTGTCCCATACTTGTTACACACAGATACAATGCTACTGTCTTTATTTGCACTGCTGAGGATGAAGCCTATTACTAGTAAATCTATGCAACATATTGGCAACAAAACCTCTGTCTTCAAAAAGACTAAAGCAGGGGTGTCAAACTGGCGGCCCATGGGCCGGATGCGTCACGCGCAGGCCACACCCACCCCAGCTCCGCGAAGGGAAAAAAATGTTGTGATACGTCACGTGACGGCAACATGACGTGGCGAGTTTGACACCCATGGACTAAAGCATTAACTGTTTGCAAAGCTTTATAGATGTTTCCAGATCTGTTTCTGCAGGCTCTGCATGTCTGCCTGTGAAGGGATTGTCTGTAAAATGAAGTGGTAGTGTCACGCACATGTGTGAAAGCAACCAGGACAGTTTTTCAAGCACATGAGGGAGCCTTGAAAAAGTCAAGGCTACCTTAACACTCCCAAGAAAGTGTTTATGGAGATTCTCAATCATCCAGGTCATGATTGTCCCAAAGGTGCTTTTTGAAGAGGCCACTGGACTTTCTGATTTTTCTTTGAAAACATTTCGCTTCTCATCCAAGAAGCTTCTTCAGCTCTGTCTGGATGGTGGGGAATGGAAGGATTTATACTCCGTGCAGACAGCTAGTCATTTGCATTCGTTTAGCGAGTTGAGGCCACCTGGAGGTTTATCTGTGTCATCAGGGTCACCTGAGTGGTGCAAATGGGTGTGGAGCCTTCTTGGAACTGTTGAAAGTTCTGTGTTGTAGACTGGAGAGAGATGATGTCATATTCCTCCCCCTTTGTTGAGAGAAGGCTGTTCAGCTTTGATATGGATGGCCTCTTTGACCCCTCTTTCAAACCAGTGGTCCTCTCTGTCCAAAATGTGGACTTTGCTGTCTTCAAACGAGTGGCATTTGTCTTTTAAATGCAGAGGGACTGCTGAATCTAGTCCTGATGGGTTTCTTCTCCTATGTTGTGCCATGCGTTTATGAAGTGGTTGTTTTGTCTTCAAAGAAAAACCAGAAAGTCCAGTTGCCTCTTGAAAAAGCACCTTTGGGACTCTCAGGACTCCCAAGAAAGATGCTTTGTTTCACTATACTGGTATAGGCTTTCACAGCCAATATCTCTCAGGCAATGTTGAGCTTCAGGGTTTAGTAACCATGTCTAGAAAGCATCCCTTTGTGAAATATCCCCTTCAAACACTTTGCACTGCTTTAACGAAGAACATTCATGCATGCATGTATCAGCTTTCATGGCAATATTTGTTGTATTTGTTTCCTGCTGCAAACAATAGGGGCTTGTGGTAGCTTACACTCATAAAACACAGATATAAAACATCTGCAATGAATAACAAAAATGTAAATATAAAATAGAAATATGAATAAATGCCAAAATAGTAAATAACCACTAGTAAAAACTAAGATAAAAGACAACCACTCGATGGGGAGAAGAGCCAAGATGGCAGACAGGCAGCAATGGCCATAAAGAGTTCCTCCAAAAGTAAAAGGTTTTTTTTTAACCTTGTATTTTTAACCCATGACTGACATTTACAAATTCACATGTATTGGAGAGGCTACCAATCTGTTCTAGCTACATTGTAACAATACTGTCCGGGTTCCAAGTAACATACCCACAGCAAACAAAACTCCGAGGCAGATAGATTCCTCAAAGAATAGTTTTATTGGATAGGTCATATTGGCACAGGCTGGTGAAAACCGACTCTAAACGTTTCCGTGGTTTTCACCTAATTAAAAGTAGAAGTTTTTCACTTTCTCAAAACAATCAGTCACCCGGTCCAATCAGGATACAGTCCAGTTGCTAGGTGACCTCAGTCCCCACCTTCCAAGCACCTGCTGGAATGTCCTTGGTTCCCAAGTGAAATTATTTTGTTTTGGCTACAAACCCCAGCTATCTCTACTCTACTCCCTATCCCTTAGCTCCAGTTGTGGCAGCACTGAAGCCTCAAAATGGCCTCAGTCAAGTCAGCTTCAGGGTTGACAAATACTACAAGCCAGGATTTTTAAAAATGGGGAAAAGGAGAAAGAGACGGCTTGCTCACTCTGCAGCACAGAGCTCATCCAAGCCATTGAAACGGCAGAAAATGGATGATTATATTGCAGATAGTCTCCTCCAGTAAGTAACTCAACTGCAGTCTCCTTACCACCAGATGTCACATGTATCCTATATGTATACCTGAACAGCCACCTTTCAGCACAGTAATAGAGGAATAGAAAAGAGCCGAGGTGGCACAGTGGTTAGAGTGCAGTACTGCAGGCTACTTCAGCTGACTGTTCAGCAGTTCAGCGGTTCAAATCTCACCGGCTCAAGGTTGACTCAGCCTTCCATCCTTCCAAGGTGGGTAAAATGAGGACCCAGATTGTTGGGGGCAATATGCTGACTCTGTGAACCGCTTAGAGAGTGCTGTAAAGCACTGTAAAGCGGTATATAAGTCTAAGTGCTATTGCTATTGCTATAGTAACAAAACTGGAGAAGCAAGTATAATGCAAGACCTTCTACAAACTCCAATATTGATCTGCCAAAACATAAAAAAATTAAAATGCCCAGGTGATGCTGCAATGGCATCTGTTACCAGGCTTCAGACCGATCTCTTCAGGAGGAAGTGTTTGAACCAATGAACACTACAAGGAAAATGCCTCTAGTTTGTACCTCCTTGTTGTAACAGTTCTATGGTTTCTTAAATTCTGATTTGGCATCACATGTGACCTACCCATTCCAATTTAACCTTACACGAAAACATTATGGCTCTTTCAGCATTATGTCTGGGTTGTTTAAGAAAAATAGTGAATTCCATTCTAATGCCAAGAAAACTATGTGGATGGATGTCTGCAGAGGGCAGGAATGTGGAACAAGAGCCCCCACGTCCATAATCAGCCATGAATCACGACCAATCCAAGGAAACATATATTAGCATTGTAATATTAAAGTTTACCTTAAAAAAAAAAACACTTCAGAAGTTTTTTTAAAGACTCTGGACTACTGTACATACAAATATAAAATCTCACAGTAACAATGACTTACATCTTTGCACATGTCCAGCTTCTTCATGGCTTCATATTCTTGAGTTATAGTTTGAGGGAAATAGCATTTAGCCTTTTCGTCTTCATAGTCTGCCTTATAGTTTTTCTAGAGGAACCACCAGAAAACATCATAAACACCATGAACTGAACAAAAAAAAGGAAAAAAATAGAGGAAAATAGGTACAATTCATACTCACGTCACTCTTCATAGCTTCAATCTTCATGCAATGCGCTTGATAGGGGTCCTCAAAAGTGCCTATGTACCGGCCCAAGACATTGGTTACATAAGGCTCCTTGTATTTCACCTGTGGAGAAACACAGTCACATGTTGCAGCAAACCAAACAAGACTATGTCTGGAGCAGAAGCAAAGGAGAAATCTCCACCACACTTACCCCACTGAATTTCTTAAGAACGTTATCCACTTGATACTGTGGAGTCTCACAATAGTTAATGCTTACTCCTTTTGCTTTTTCATATAATTCCTTATATAGTCTCTGCAAGAGTGGGGGGAAATGGAGAAAGGGTTATAGGAGATGATGTTGCAAATATTGTTCCTTCTGTGTCTGCCTGCCTTCCCACTTACACATTTCTGTTTCCATTTCATCCTGAAATATACATCACAATGCATTCCAAAAGATTTCATCCAAATTTATATTCTGAATTCATGATTGGGATGGAAGCATAAGTACATATTCTATGTATTAATTTATTTTTGCATACATTTGTAAGCTCCCCCAACTGAAACAATTTGACTCTGGACAGCATACAACAAAAGTAAGACTAACAAAAAAAATATAACTAAAAGAAAGAAAGCTCAGTACATAAAATATAAAATAGCAACAAAATATTTAAAAAACCAACCAAAAGGAAACTGGGCCCTAATCACCTAGGGGAAAAAATCATGTAATCTGGATTAAACCCATGATCTGTATGGTCAAATAGGTTAATTCCAACAATGGCCTGAAGTTGTTTATGAGAAATCTATCATAAATTCTAATGGAAACAGTGACTGTACTTTAAGTCAGTTTAACAATGGTTGCTATTAATGGTCCATTGGGACATCTTTCAAATACAGATGTCCCATTTAGGCCATTGATGATTTAACATGTTGATGTTCATGAATTAATAGTAATAGCACTTAGACTTATATACCGCTTCACAGTGCTTTACAGCCCTCTCTAACCAGTTTACAGAGTCAGCATATTGCCCCCAACAATCTGGGTCCTCATTTTACCAACTTCAGAAGGATGGAAGGCTGAGTCAACCTTGAGCCGGTGAGAATCGAACTGCCAAACCGTCAGTCAGCAGAAGTAACCTGCAGTACTGCATTCTAACCACTGCACCACCACAGCTCATAATGTTATTCTATTTCAAATACTTCTTCATCAGACAATTGTGGAATCCTTGCTGCTCTCTGAGCAAAGTTGTTTGCCTGCAGATGTTTTGTTATTGGTCTGAGCTAGTTCTATTGGTATCATCAGACAATTCACTACTTAATATAACTGTGAATAAATTATATTAATTATACATTATATAAACATACATTACAAAATTGGAAGTTCCCAAATTTGATATAGTCATAAAAGAAGATTATAAGAGTTATAAAAATGTTAGCAAGTTATTGAAGGTGCATGTGATTCGTGTCTTCTTTACTGGCTACTAATAGATGCAGATTATAATTTTAAAAAATGATTTGGGAATTCTTATTTCACTACTAATTTTTCTTGCTTTATAGCTCTAGAATACAGGGAGCCAAAAAAGGGTTGTGCTACATCATCATAAAGATTCCAACATGCCACACACCCCATTTTACCGTATTTTGGGATTACTTACGTCATTTTGCATCTTGCCTACTTTCAGAGAATGTAAGATCTTGGGATCATCCTGGACGCTCAAGGCTCCAATAAGTTTCCCTTTGCTCTTTTCATAGCCTTTCTTGTACTCAACCTACAGGGGGATATTGGAATAAAATATTTTCATAGGCTACAAACTTTCATGCAAATTGAAAGCTACTACTCTGTGCCATACTTACATCGCTCACAATTTTTTGTTTTGCTTTAGCAGCCAGAATCGGGATGGCATCTACTTTGATATCAAACTTCTTTGCTTTCGATTGATCCCAATCATACTTGTACCAATTCTAACCAAGAAAGAAGAGGAAAATAAAGTGGATCAACCTGAACTAGGAATCAGGAGGATACGTCTTTTTTTTTTAATCAAAAACCATACCTCAATTTGATTCATTTTGAAAAT
This sequence comes from Thermophis baileyi, assembly GCA_003457575.1. Lineage (NCBI taxonomy): Eukaryota > Metazoa > Chordata > Lepidosauria > Squamata > Dipsadidae > Thermophis > Thermophis baileyi. Next base: position 1,316,724 of record QLTV01002719.1, on the reverse strand, counting down.
ATTCTTCAAGATAAGAGCAACAATTGTCATTTCTAACCAACCGAACAATAAATTCTAACATTCTTTATGCTTCAATAAAATACCATCAAGAAATAGAATCGCCTTTAAATATTTGGAACTTTCACAAAATGAGTCCATTATAAGATGAATCTATATGTACAGATTGTCTTGGCAATCTATTCCATACTAATGGGACAGATTTACTCTCACCCACGCACACACACACACACTCACACACACATCTCTCTCTCTCTCTCTCTCTCTATCTATCTATCTATCTATCTATCTATCTATCTATCTATCTATCTATCAACAAGGATATAGATATAAAAATATAGACACTTAGACATAGAGAAAATGCATATCCTCATATAATGATTATTTTGTTATAGATACATCTGCTCAAATATACCTATTACTTCCCTGTCCTTTACTTCCCATTCCTACTTATAACCCAGACTCTTTTCTAGTAATTCCTGTGATTACAGTCACTCATGTTCTAAGTACTTGTGAGATCCTTAGAACCCAACTTCCTTCTTCTACATCATTTCTGTTTCTATTGTTTCTCCTGCCAAACATGCACAACAGATTCCTAAACGTGTTGATAAATTCTGCTTTCCCTCTTCCTTCTTATGTCATCATATCATTCTCTCATTTTATTTCATCCTCTACCAATAAATCTTGGTCTTTGTTTTGTTTTAAATATAGCTAATTAGATTGGTTCTTTTCAAGCTTGATGTCCTTGTCCATGCTGACTATGGATTACAAGAGTCTGTCCAATGTATTCAAAGAACATTCAACTAGGCTTATTTGCTGTCTGCCTAATATACATCTCACTGCAACTATTTTAGATTCATGACCTATTATCATAATAGCAATAATATTATTTATTAAGAAATTGAGTCGGAAGAGCAGTTGTCCATATTACTCACATCACTGATATTATAAGCATTAACTCTGGACTGGAGAAACAAAGGAGCATCTGGAGGTATAGAACATCTGAATTTTTCAGCCTCGTATTTAGCTTTGTAATTCATCTGAAATATAGAATGAACAAACAGTGGTATATAAATGACTAACACACACTGCTCTTCACTATGGGAAGAATTCCTTCTCCTAGAGACCCACTATGGCTACAGAGTTTTATGTAACCCCGCTAACTATTGATCAAATCATCAATGCCTTGCTCCAGTACCCAAACTAAATGCTTTCCTAGAAGGACTACCTTGTCCAAATGATGAACCTTCTAAAGGAGAAGATAGGACAGAATGGTGGTACCCATGCAGTACCAATTATTCCCTTATACCAATAGCAGCAACTTCAACTTTTTTAATACCAACCTCCTTTCCTGACAAATATATTTGAAATCTAAGAAAATTTATTACTTTCCTATCGCACATGAGCCACATATCTGCCTGAGACCAAATGCTTTATTAGCAACAGAATTGATATAGGATTTTCAATAAGCCTGCTGATGGAGGGAACTATAAAATGGTAACCCTCTCCTCCCCAGTGCTTATTCAGAAAAGTTCAGACAACCACGGTAATTTTGTGGTATGCCTGAGAGTTAACTTTGAAGATCTGGTCAAGTGAATAGCAGACATTTGTATAACTAATATGATCCGGAGAATGGCTCACTTCAATGAGGAGAGGAATGGGAGGAATTCCTCACCAAGAAGAGGTAAAAATATGTCTCCTTCTTGCTATCCAGTGCCTGGAAGAGGGAGGGTATAAAAAGGCCTGAAATGTAGTCCAATTTCAGTTCTCATTTGGGTGGAACAACCTTCCTTCCTTCCTTCCTTCCTTCCTTCCTTCCTTCCTTCCTTCTTTCCTTCCTTCCTTCCTTCCTTCCTCCCTCCCTCCCTCTCTCCCTCCCTCCCTCCCTCCCTCCCTTCCTTCTTGGATTTATATGCCACTCGTATTCAACAGGATTTATAGGCTACCCATTATAGTATGCTAATACATATGGAATTATTTTCTGCCCTGACAGGATGGAACTCCATCCTCCTCTCTTTCTATTGGAATATTTAGCCTATTTTCTTAGGCCTCAGAAGGACATTGTGGGCTTAAAAATGGCTAGAGCTAAACACATTTTTCCTTTGATATTTTTAATTGAATAGCTATGAATGTTATTTACAAAAATGTATAAGACTATAAGAGATTGATTATCAAATTATTTAATTAATATAATCTTATATACTTCCTGTTATTTCTAAAGCATTGATGGAAATTTGTGGATTTTTATTTGGTGTTGGAATTATTTTAAATATTTTGGAATATTCCAAGAAAATCTAATTGTCAATGTAAATACTTTCATTGTTTTTATCTCTAATTAATATTAATCTAAAACAGATTAGTTACAATTCCCCTGACTATACAGAATAAATTAAATGTTGAAAAAAATAATATTTCTTCAATATAGGTACTTAGAGGGAATCCTGTTTTAATACTTTCAATGTATTTTAGGGAAACTGCAACTTTATTACAAACATTTCTATGAAAAAGACAAACTTCTATGTTTTCTTTATGCAAATTACTATCCTTTCAGGATATGGTGGTGTCAATTTTTTAGATTTTCAGTTTTATCACTGGACATTTAACTTCTCTCTCTCTCTCTCTTTCTCCTTTATTTCTCTCTCTCTCTCTCTCTCTCTCTCTCTCTCTCTCTCTCTCTTTTTTTTTTAATTCAGATTATCAAAAACACATCCAGACTTGAGCAGTGAACTGTTTTTCTGCTGTTTGTGAGTCAGCATCAAAGCACAATGGCTTCAAATGCACTGGTTCAGATGTGGGATTCAGCAAGTTCTGACCAGTTTTGGAGAACCGGTAGCGGAAATTTTGAGTAGTTCGGAGAAACGGTAAATACCACCTCTGACTGGCCCCGCCCCCATCTATTCTCTGCCTCACGAGTCCCAGTTTTGCACTATACTTCCCCTGGAGTGGGGAGGGAATGCACATTTTGCAGTATCCTTCCCCTGCCCTGCCCCCCACGCCACGCCCACCAAGCCATGCCCACCAAGCCATGCCACGCCATGCCCACCACGCCACGCCCACAGAACCGGTAGTAAAAAAAATGAATCCCACCACTGCACTGGTTCCATTTCTGACTATTTTCTACCTCAGTAATAAGGTAAACAGGTTTGATCAATGAGGAAAGTAAACAAAGGGGTGAAAAAAATGCCTCTTTGGTGTCAATTACTGGTAGCAGAAGACTTGTAGATGGACCACTGGTACAGATCAACAAATGCATCCAGCCAACTCTGAGAACCAGGCACAGCTATGCTTTCTCCACCAAGGCAGGATGAACAGCTTCATCTTGGGGATTGGCAGTTAAAGAACAACTTCTGTTCTACTTCTCTTTCCCCAGAGTTCTCCAGTCCTGCAGAATATCTCAGTGGGACAGGAGAATTATTAGAGGCTTTATCATGGCTTATTCCCTGGCATCCTTCTTGCTTTCTCCTGACGTTTTGCCAGAGCTGTGGAGGAAAATGGCTTTGGGGCACAATGGGAAAGTTTTGATTCTCCTGTTGTCAAATGTTGAATGACCAGGGAGCCAGAGGAAGCCAAAAGCAGCAGGGCAGTTTGTCCTCCTCTTTAACTTTACCTACAAATGAGGTACTGCAGACTAGCTGAACTACAAGACTCGTATTGCCTATGGTGGAAAATGCCCCTTTAAAACAGAACAAAAATAGTGGACTACAGGGTGTTCTTCCAATGGGACAAGATTGAATTAAAAGATGATCACATCCATTTCTGTACTTCTGGAATGGCTAGGAAGGCACATTCCTGCCACAGTTAGCAGGACATATGAAAGTGTCTCATGATTTTTTAAAAAAAACAGCTAAGGGTGCAATTCCAAACTTTTTAGAATCATCTAAATCAACATCAATGACATGGTCAGCTTCTCCAGAGCCTGAAGAGGGGAGGCGGGACAAAATAGAAGAGGTGGCATAGGGGCTATATCTGCTGAAGTAGCAACCAGCAATTTCTAGAAGTTAAAAATGATCAGTTTGTAAACCTCTCTAAGCTATTCTGAGCACCAAACACCTGTTAACTGAGAAGGGTGACAGAAAAAATGCCCATATTTAAAATTCCAAAGCATAACCCTATGTAACGGCATGCCTGCCTCCCAGGGCTTAATTCTTGTCTGCAACAGAGAACCTAATCTACCTGATTCATGTCTGAGAATCTTTTGCTCAGATTAAGCACATACATGAATAAGAGGATGAGCTTCTGGAAAACTGAGATGCACTGCTATGCTCATTCTGACACATTCTAAGCAACTGCTTCAATTTGTTTTCAAAAGTGTTGCCACAAAATTCTCACTTTCCAAATAGAGAGTTACGTTATTGCAATATAAAGAATCTGCAAGTCCCAACTAAACGCTATGCTGTCTGTCAGACAATTTAGCAGGAAATGTAATATCATGCAAAGCCGGGTCCTGTCCATTTCCAGGTTGCTTACATCACTCAGCTGCTTGCTATTAATCTGCGCTTGTAGCAAAACTGGAGAATCCGACACTGAAGAAAACTTGAACTGGTAAGGATGCTTTTTGTAGGCAGACTAGAAAAAGAATAAAATAAAAACCAGCAGCGATTACTTTTCAGTAAAGATCAGATTTATGTTTTTCTACTTCATGATATTATTATTATTATTATTATTATTATTATTATTATTATTATTTATTAAATTTGTATGCCGCCCAACTCCCAAGGGACTCTGGGCGGCTCACAACAATATAAAAAACCATTAAAACAACATTCTGCTCTGCTACTATCATCCATGCATCCATTCAGCAAAAATATAGATGGGAAAGGCAGCATTTATATTGACAGTATTTACTGTATGATGTTAAAATTCAGTTCTTGTACCATCAATAATACTTCAGATATTTTCACGTATTTTTATTTCATTTATTATTTTAAGAATATCATGACATAATACACCACTGAGACTCTTTTATTTTTCAATTCTGAAGCACATAAAAAAATATGACCTCGCTAAAACAATGACTTACATCTTTGCATATGTCCAGCTTCTTCATGGCTTCATATTCTTGGGTTATGGTTTGAGGGAAATAACACTTAGCCTTTTCATCTTCATAGTCTGCTTTATAGTTTTTCTAGAGAAACCACCAGAGTTCAATAAGTACCATGAACTGAATAAGTGGGGGGAAAAGAGAAATAGGTACAATTCATACTCACATCACTCTTCATAGCTTCAATCTTCATGCAATGCGCTTGATAGGGGTCCTCAAAGGTGCCTATGTACCGGCCCAGGACATTGGTTACATAAGGCTCTTTGTATTTCACCTGTGGAGAAACACAGTCACATGTTGCAGCAAACCAAACAAGACTATGTCTGGAGCAGAAGCAAAGGAGAAATCTCCACCACACTTACCCCACTGAATTTCTTAAGAACGTTGTCCACCTGATACTGTGGAGTCTCGCAATAGTTAATGCTTACACCTTTTGCTTTTTCATATAATTCCTTATATAGTCTCTGCAAGAGTGAAAAAGAAAGGAGAAAGTGTTATAGGAAGTCATGTGGAAAATATCATTTCTGAATTCATAATTAGCATGGGCACATAAGAACTATCTTCCTGGCTTAATTCCAGGGTATAGATTAGCAAAGGTTTTCTCTCCAAGAGTAGCAAGGCAGGTGTTTATGGGAAACCCAAATTAGATTATAAATAAAATGGCAAGGATACTTCATATCAATTAACAATAGCTATTAATGTTCTATGTAAACAGCTTTCTGATATGGATGTTCCATTTAGTTCATTCATGAACGGATACGTTGATGTTCATGATTATTTTAGTTGAAACATTTTTTCATCAGACAACTGACTACTTAACTTGACTCTGAATAAATTAGGATAATTGGGCATTAAATAAATATATATTATAAAACTGGAAGTTCTCAAATTTGATAGTCATAAAAATATTAACAAATTACTGAAGGTGCGTATGGTATGTGTCCTCTTTACTGGCTACTATTAAAATAGTACTAGATGCAGATTATAATTTTCAAAAAATGATGTGAGAATTCTTATTTCACTACTAATTTTTCTTACTTTATAGCTCTAGAATACAGGGAGCAAAAAAAGGGGCTGTGGTACATCATCACAAAGATTTTAATAGGCCACACATTCCATTTTCACTTTATTGTAATTTGGGATTACTTACGTCATTTTGCATCTTGCCTACTTTCAGAGAATGTAAGATCTTGGGATCATCTTGGACGCTCAAGGCTCCAATAAGCTTCCCTTTGCTCTTTTCGTAGCCTTTCTTGTACTCAACCTACAGGGGGATATTGGAATAAAATACTTGCATAGACTACAAACTTTGTCTGCATATTGAATGCTAAAGGTCACCCTCATTACTCTGTGCAACACTTACATCGCTCGTGATTTTTTGTTTTGCTTTCGCAGCCAGAATCGGGATAGCATCCATTTTGATATCAAACTTCTTTGCTTTCGATTGATCCCAGTCATATTTATACCAATTCTAACCAAGAGAGAAGAAGAAAATAAAGTGGGTCAACCTGAACTAGGAATCAGGAGGATAAGCCTCAAAATACATACACTGGCAGTAGAAGATACTTTTATCTGTAACCATACCTCAGTTTGATTGACAAAATGAAAATATTCTTCAAGTTAAGAGCAAAAATTTCTAGCCAACTGAAATATAAATTCTAACACTTTTATGTGCCACCATGAAATAGTATTAAATATATAATCACTTTTTAAAATTTGGAACTTGTAAAAAAGCCTCTTATGAGATGAACTGTACACGATATGCAAATACATGACGTAACCAATCTATCCTCTGCACTACTTGAACATAAAGGCAGAATGCATTCACCTAATCAAGTTTTTTATCAGCGCCTGATCCTTGCCTCAAAACCAAGCTGTGATTTATCACATAATTGGAGGTATGTCTACTCAACCACACACCTTCCATAATATTCCCAACAACTGGTTTTAGATCTACTTTTCCAGGTTGTGCTAACTTGATTAGACTCTTTCCCTATCATTCCTGCTATCTTTTTCCTTTTTCCTGACCCATATAGTCTTTCCTAAATATTTGTTGAGAAGTTTAGTTTTCTCTTTTTTAACCTTACATCATAATTTTGACATGCTTCATTCTTCTTCCCCAAGAATCAATATGCTTCGGACTCCTTTCTCTTTGGTTCTAAAATTAAGTTAGTTCTTTTTTCCAGTTTAATGCCCTTGCTCATACCGACTATGGATTATGAAAGATGCCCAGTGTTTTCGGAAGGCATTCATCTAGTCTTACACCTTGCTTACCTGATTGACATCACACTGCAGTGTTTTAGATTCATGCCCTATTATCCTAGTAGCAATAGTAAGACTTCACGTAATTAAGTCAAAACTTAAATTATATATTATATCACTCGAACTGCAAAACTATCATACAGAAGTCTTATACTTACATCACTGATGTTATAAGCATTGACTCTGGACTGAAGGAAAAAAGGAGCATCAGGAGTTATGGAACATCTGGATTTTTCAGCCTCATGTTTGGCTTTGTAGTTCATCTGAAATGCAGAATGAGTTAATAAGGACTTAAAAAGCAACTTTGTGGGGACATATAAAAATGTCACGCAAACACACTGTTCAGAAGACAGGTAGATAATTTCTCAACAGTGTGCCACATATGTATCTAATGTCAGAGGCATACCTCCACTAGTATCTGCAGAACAGAGAAAAAGAGTTTCTTGGCACCATCAGATTAAGAATGTCTTTGGCTTTCAGTGGGTCAGCAATCAAAAATGATCACTTTCACTTTGTAAAAACTGAAACTAGTTACCTATCAACCAGCAGTTCCTGACAATTCCTTCCAATCACTTAACATCATTGCAATGTTAAATACCTGAAAGTCCCAAATAATGCTGGGCTCTTTGTCAGGCAACTTAGCAGAAAATATAAGACCATGCAAAGCCTTACGTCACTCAGCTGCTTGCTATTAATCTGTGCTTGTAGCAAAACTGGAGAATCCGACACTGAAGTAAACTTGATCTGGTCAGGATGCTTTTTGTAGGCAGACTAGGGAGAAAAAGTTTTTAAAATTCAACGGCAATTAATTTTTGGTAGACATCAAGTTTATGATTTTATAATTAATGATACATTTTATGAAGATCCATTGTGTTACCATCATCCATGCAGCCATTCAGCAAAAGTACAGCTGGAGAAGGCAGCATTTAAATTGACAGTATTCGCAGTATGAAGTTTGAATTCAGTTCTTGTGCCACCAGCAATACTTCAGGTATTTTTGGATCATGTAATATCTTTTATTTTATTTATTGTTTTAAGAATTTCATGAAATAATATACCACTGAGACTCTTTTATTTTTCAGTTCTGAAGCTCATAAAAAATATGATCTCACTAGAACAATGACTTACATCTTTGCATATGTCCAGCTTCTTCATGGCTTCATATTCTTGGGTTATGGTTTGAGGGAAATAACACTTAGCCTTTTCATCTTCATAGTCTGCTTTATAGTTTTTCTAGAGAAACCACCAGAGTTCAATAAGTACCATGAACTGAATAAGTGGGGGGGGGGAGAGAAATAGGTACAATTCATACTCACATCACTCTTCATAGCTTCAATCTTCATGCAATGCGCTTGATAGGGGTCCTCAAAGGTGCCTATGTACCGGCCCAGGACATTGGTTACGTAAGGCTCCTTGTATTTCACCTGTGGAGAAACACAGTCACACATTGTAGCCAACCAAGCAAGACTATGTCTGGAGCAGAAGCAAAGGAGAAATGTCCACCACACTTACCCCACTGAATTTCTTAAGAACGTTATCCACTTGATACTGTGGAGTCTCACAATAGTTAATGCTTACTCCTTTTGCTTTTTCATATAATTCCTTATATAGTCTCTGCAAGAGTGAAAAAGTAGAAATAATCATGCAACAGGGATTTAGAAAATATTTCTTATATGCATGATGTTGTCTCCCATTTAGAAAGTTTTGTTATTGAAGTGTTGGTTATCTTGAGAAACAATAACAAAAATTTATGGGAAATAAATAGCACAATCAATATATGAATTGGGCCAATAGGAAGGAGAAGGCCAAGGAACTTGTACCATAGTTAGTTGGATTTGATGGGTGATAAGTTTAAGGAACAAAAACCCATTGTTCAATATGTATACCATATAATCAATATACCGGTGTTCATTTGAAATTAAATATAGAGCCAAGATTATAATAATTTCTTTTTAAAAAGTTTAGGACTTGTTATTCCATACTCAGTCTCCTTGCTTGTAAGCTCCTGGAATCCAAGGAAAATGTTGTATGCCTCCCACACTTCCTGTTTTTACAATACTATACATTGGGGTTACTTACATCACTTTGCAGCTTGCCTACTTTCAGTGAGTGCCGGATCCTAGGATCATCTTCAACACTCAAAGCTCCAACAAGCTTTCCTTTGCTCTTTTCGTAGCCCTTCTTGTACTCAACCTAATTGGGAAAAGAGAATGACATAGTTTCATATGCTATAAATTTGTATAAAAATGGAAAGCCAAGAATTGCCTTTTTTAAAATTCTGTGTAACACTTACATCACTTGCAATTTTTTGTTTCGCTTTGGCAGCCAGAATCGGGATGGAATCCACTTTGATATCAAACTTCTTTGCTTTGGATTGATCCCAGTCATACTTATACCAATTCTAGTCAAATGAGAATGATAAGAAAACATAAGGAAAGTATAACATAAAGAATCAATGCAGCCATATACTGTAGAAAATATATAAAATCACAACAATCTGGCATATTCAAATCATGCATTGAAATCCGTGCACGCTTCGAAAACCTGGTTTGTAACATGTATTACTAATATGTATTACTCAAAGAAAAAGAAATACTAGGTTCATCTGTGTGTTGGTTTTATAAAATGACTAGATCCCTCTTGGTTTTTATATATTACCCTAATTCAGTGATAGTTGTATTCAGAATTTGATTCCATTAACAGTGTTGAGTTATCCACACAATGTTCCTCTTGTTTGTTATCCATTGGTACACATTTCTCTTTCCTTTATCTCTCTATTTCCTTTGCTTCATTCTATACTCTTTCTTCATCTCTACTGATTTTTTTTCAATCATTCCACCTGTCAGTCACTTCCCCACTTAGCCTTTCCTTAACCAGTATATCTCCATTTCTTTTACCTGCTTTTCTTCTTTTTTCTTCTTTTCTCTCTCTCTCTCTCTCTCTCTCTCTCTCCCTCTCTCTCTCTCTCTCTCTCTCTCCCTCTCCCTCTCCCTCTCCCTCTCCCTCTCCCTCTCCCTCTCCCATTCAGTCATTTAATTTTTCCCTTTTAGGGATTTCTTCTTTTCCTTACTCTCTTATAATAATTCTCCGCAAGATGCCATCCAGATGCAGGGTCCCTAGTGCTAATAATACAAAGTTAATGTCCAAGTATGCCACCTTCCTTCCTTAGTGGATTTTTCATGGTAAATAAAAAATGAAGCAAGCAGTGAGATTGAGAAGGGGGAACTACAACAATGATAAATAGAAGATGAAAACCTCTGCTCACCCATTGAATTCTGTAAATGTAGAAGAGTAACTGCACCATAGTAGCCACATCTGGAAGTACCCATTGTTACTTCCTCTTGCTTTCAATTTTTAAAAAGTTATTTCTAAATAAGCACTAGACTTGTGTCCTTCCCTTTCTCCCATTCTTTTGGACTTTCTTCTTTTACATTTTTCTCCTTCAGAACATAGCTAGTCTAAACTAGCAATCTCTATCTCTACTTCTATCTCTATCATATATCTATCCTATCTATCTATCTATCTATCTATCTATCTATCTATCTATCTATCTATCTATCTATCTATCTATCTATCTATCTACTTTTACATCACTAATATTATAGTCATTAACTCATTCATAGTAGTAATACTATTATTAATTATGAAATTGAATCGCAAGAACAGTTGTCCATAATACATACATCACTGATATTATAAGCATTGACTCTGGACTGGAGAAGCAAAGGAGTATCTGGAGGTATGGAACATCTGGATTTTTCTGCCTCATGTTTGGCTTTGTAATTCATCTGAAATGCAGAATAAGCAATGCCATAAAATGAGTTAACATGAAAAAAAAGTTGAATTACAACACTACCATTCATTGCTAACATGAGATCTGATCAAGACAACAATTTCAAATGTTTCAACTCAAATATTTCAAAAGCAAGCCATAGTTAGCCATTTGGTTCACCAACATAAGGATGTGTATCGGTAGAATGGATCAGTATAAATCATCTGGAATGAAATATGCCTCGCATGCAGACAAAATAGTTTGCTTGCTTTCCTATGATGTAGCTTCTTCAATAAAAATGGTAAGAGATTGATAAAACTTTTGGGGTATAGGGAAATTTCAGGCTGGTATTTGGACACGCTGTCATTAAGACTTGAGGCAGTTTGGTGCAGTGGTTAAGGCATCAGGCTAGAAAGCAGGAGATTGTGAGTTCTAGTCCTGCCTAGCCAGCTGTGACCATGAGCCAATCACTCTCTTTCTCTCAACCTTAAGAAGGAGATAGGCACAAACTACTTCCGAAAATATTGCCAAGAAAACTGCAGGAATTAGTCCAAGCAGTCACCAGGATTCAAAAACCTGATTCAAAGACACAACAACAACCACCAAGTCATTAAGACTGGTTGCTGGACTCTAAAACGCATGGCACCCTCCTACTTTGATATCTTATCTGTGTGAGATCTAACTTCCTGTTCTTTTAATAGAAATCATGTATGCAGATATAATGGGAGGAAGCCAATTTTATTCCCCTAGTAGTCTCATCACTGCCCCACAAAATCAGATGTTGTATGTGTACAGAGGAGAAGGAAGAAAAAGAAATTCCTGTCTTACTGCTAGAAGTCTCGTTCCACTTTTCAATTTTAATATAATTGGTAAACATAGTAATACCATGTCTGAAAAAGTGGGTTTTGTGCTTTAAGTTTTTTTTTTACTATAGGACTTAAGACATGAAAGTAAACAACCACCATATTGAAGAATATGCCAGGATAAGTGAAGAGAGAGATTCTTCCTACACAGGGGTGGGTTCTAACTTACCTCGCTGCTGGTTCGCTTTCTCCCGCGCCGCGTGGCCGTGCCTCGTGGGGAAACAAAGCCAAAAACAAGATGGGGATGCATGTGCAGTGCTGGAAACTCGGCTTCTGCGCATGCGCAGAAGAAAAAAACCCAGAAAAAATCCAAAAAAAATCCAAAAAAAAGATGGCAGCGCCGACAGAACCGGTTCCGTGACGTCACTGCGATGTCACCAGCGGGTCGCTACCAGTTCAGGCGAACCGGTCCGAACAGGTAGGAACCCACCTCTGTTCCTACACCCATCTCCATCAATTTCTTTCTATATCCTTCTCCACAATATCAAATTCCTAAGATGACAGTCCTGAAACCTGTATTGCATGGGTATCAAACTCGATCACATAATGTGACATATCGTGACGTTTTTTGCCTTTGTGGAGCCAGGGTGGGCGTGGCCTGCATGTGACGCACCCGGTCAGCGGGCTGCCAGTTTGACACCCCTGCTCTATTGGAAACTAACCATTGTTTATTCAATATGCAATAATCTACTGCATAATGCTTTAAAAGCAGAATAGGTACGTTTCTTGGTCAACCATGAGTTATTCATTCACCCTTTCATTGTTAAATATGCAGCATTATGACTGGAAACATTTTATCACGCACAAAGCTTCACGAAGTATAAAAATCAGAGAGGAACTCATTCTTTAAGTTGCAGGTTAACTTACATCGCTTAACTGCTTGGTATTCATCTGTGCTTGTACCATAACAGGAGAATTCGCCACCTGAGTAAACTTAATCTGATCTGGAGGCTTCTTGTAGACAACCTGGTTGAAATGAAAACAAAGCATAATGAATATTCAGGCTGCAATGCTACGGTCTTCCATTTTTGTATCAACATATATAAAAGATTTTTTAAAAAACAAAAAAAGCAGCAATCAGGAAAAAAATAGCACTGCAGTTAATGATGCTGATTGAATAAACATCTAATTGGGAAAAGTTTGATATAATACCATTGTCTGGACTTCTCAGAGGGTTTTTTTATATCAAAGCATATAATCATCAAGAAATCTCAGTATGTTTTGTATCTGGAATGAATCTGTTGCATCTAGAATACATTCTCTCAACACACATTAAGATTAATCAAGGGCAGAAGTTAGTGGGAGGGAATCAGTGGTCTCTGTCTTATGACCACTTTTGAATCCATTTCATTATCCAGGCAGATAATGACTGCCAAACCAGAAGCTAGCCAGATATTTATAATTCTGGCATAACTAGGTGTGTCATGTATAAATCCCCACTTCTGGCTATAGTTAAGGCATCTTACCTTTTTTGCAAGCTCAGCCATGGTTTATTTCGCAGGGTACAATAAGCCCTCCCATGGCAAGGCTAAGGGTATTGTGCAAATACAAATAGGCTATAAATACAGTAGCATGAGCTAAATCAAAATGTATTACAAGTAGTCGACTTACAACAGTTCATTCAGTGACTGTTCAAAGTTACAACAGCACTGAAAAAAGGACTGTTTGTAGCATCCCCATGATCATGTGATCAAAATTCAAATGCTTGGCAACTGGTTCATAGTTATGACCATTGCTGTGTCCCAAGGTCATGTGATCACCTTTTGCAACCTTTTGACAAGCAAAATCAATGGGGAAGCCAGATTCACTTAACAACCGTGTTACTAACTTATCAACTGCAGTGATTCACTTAACAACTGTGGCAAGAAAGGTCATAAAATAGGGCAAAACCCACTTAACAAATGTTTCACTTAACAACAGAAATTTTGAGCTCAATTGTGGTCGTAAGTCAAGGACTACCTGTATTTCCTGCAATTCTGAAAGCTTTCAGCCTATGATAGTCATGAAAACATCAAAAGATATCAGATGCTCAATTAAGGAAATGTTGTATAACTTTGACTTATTTACTATTCAGTAATGTGAACTATCCTTAATCCAGCCCATTCATATTGTCACTTAATGTGTTTGTGAGTAAGTGAGTGTACACAGTATTAAAGGTATTATTTACACCACCGTGTCCAATTCTACAGAAAGTGAATTGAATTGATATGTAAGATTTTGCTTGAGAAATTATGTATGTGACCCAAACACATGTTAACCACTAGATGTCATGAGCTGCCTATAAATTAATATGATGATGTAAGATGTTAGAAAGATACCACCTGAGGACAAACTACACATTACATGCAAATGAACTTTTTTTATTATTATTAATACAAAGCAACCTCTTCAGGCTGCAGTTTTCAGCCAAGACCAAGCAGATAGCATAGGCTACAAATAGTCTGATTCAATGTTTTTTTCCCCCACTCCTTTAGTCAAACTCCCAGTTCTTCAGTATACCTGTTGACATAATGGGACTCAGTGATGTGATCCTAATTCAACATAGATCACGATTCTTAAATAGAAAGCAGAATACATATTCCAATAGAATAGACTATTTGTAGCTCACGATTGACATGAGGGCTCCTTGGTGCTCTCTGAGCTTGCTTGTTTTCTTGCAGACGTTTCATAAATCTAACTGCTATTGCTATTGCTATTACCCAAACTAGGTAACATCATCAGCACTAGCACTGATGATATTACCTAGTTTGGATAACGAAATGTCTGCGAGAAAACAAGCAAGCTCAGAGAGCACCAAGGAGCCCTCATGTCAACTTGAGCTACAAATAGTCAGATTTAAGTCTGTGTTCACTTATGCGGCTGCAGGCTGACTGCCAGCTGCAGTTCGGCAGTTCAAATCTCACCGGCTCAAGGTTGACTCAGCCTTCCATCCTTCCGAGGTGGGTAAAATGAGGACCCAGATTGTTGGGGGCAATATGCTGACTCTGTGAATCGCTTAGAGAGGGCTGTAAAGCACTAAGTGCTATTGCTATTGCTATTGTTTGTCTATCTTCAAAACGCATTTTATAATTTAGGCATTCAAATTGCTTTAAATATGTTTTGAAAGACATGCTTCCCCCCCCCCCTATGAGGTTCTGAGCCATACACAAATGCAAGATTTCACAGCAGCTCTTACATCTTTGCACTTGTCCAGCTTCTTCTGGACTTCATATTCTTGAGTCAAGGTCTGGGGGAAGTAGCAGTTAGCCTTTTCCTCTTCATAGTCCGCTTTATAGTTTTTCTAGAGAAACAATAAGAGATCAGTAACCATAACAAATTAGCAGAGCCCAGGTTAGGTAGAGAGAACTCATACTCACGTCGCTCTTCATAGCTTCAATCTTCATGCAATGCGCTTGATACGGGTCCTCAATGGTGCCTATGTATCGGCCCAAGACATTGGCTATGTAAGGCTCTTTGTATTTGACCTAAAAAAAGAATGCCACCAGTTTTTATAAGAAACTGCACAACTTTATCTGGAGCACATTAAAGAACTATTTCTATCACACTTACATCACTAAAGTCTTTCAGAACATGGTCGATTTTGTACTTCGGAGTCTCGCAGTAGTTAATACTTTTCGCTTTGGCTTTCTCGTATGCGTCCTTATATAATCTCTGCCAGAAAGAAAAAGAATATAAAGTATTATAGCAGTATTACCATAAGAGGAACACAGAAAAACAAATGTAAATTCTTCTGCTGATTATGATGCCATCAAACCTGTGCTGTCTTCAAATGAAGCAAGCAGGTATAGAATGCAAATCTTTATTTTCAATTATTTATCTTATCTAAGTTATGAACACTGGGAAATAAAAGCCTTTCTGGAGGAAATGAGAGAACCAGCATCCTCTTTTCTACAATGGTAGACAAGATTTCTGTACAATTTCTTCTTCTAATAAAAGGAAAACTCCTTCTTCCCTATGTGTCCTCCCCACCTTTATTTTGTTTTTAACTCAGAGCTGCGTTGTTTCTGGACCTGGGGATAATATTACAATGGCATAAGCTCTGAGATTTCTTTTTCTTGCATCATCTAAGTTTTGCTACTCTTCTTTTTTTAAAAACAAATGGTTATAAAAATAATACAATACAAAAGGAAGAAAAGAAATAAGATGAAACACAGGTAGTCCTCAACTTACAACAGTTCATTTAGTGACTGTTTGAAGCTACAATGGCACTGAAAAAAGTGACTTACGACCGTTTTTCATACTTGCAACCGTTGCAACATCTCCACATGGATATGTGGTCAAAATTCGGATGCTTGGCAACTGGTTCATAGTTATGATGGATGCAGTGCCCTAGGGTCATGCGATCACCTTTTGTGACCTTCTGACAAGCAAAGTCAATTGAGAATCCAGATTCACTTAACAACCGCATTACTAACTTAACAACTGCAGTTATTCACTTAACAGCTGTGGCAAGAAAGGTCATAAAATGGGGCAAAATTCACTTAACAAACGTCTCGCTTAGCAACAGAAATTTTGGGCTCAATTGTGATAATAAGATGAGGACTAACTGTACAAGAATAATTACTAAAGATAGATTTTAAAATACATAGTGAAAAAACTTTCTAGGAACACATCCTTTCATTTGTGTCCCCAACCACCAACCAGTTTAAATACTTGAACAATATGATTGTTATTGATTTCTGTTTAAGTCCCAGAAACCAGATTCCCAATGTATAAATTTGCCTTGTGTAAGGCAAATTTAGATCTTGCATTGTTAGAAGCCCAGCATTATGTCCATATGTAGTCTTCAAATTATTACCATCCCTGGACATAGGTTCCTGCTAATTAAGGGGGGAAATGAATTCTGTTGTGTGATGCCTAAAATTTAGATAATTTTAAACTAAATTCCCCAAACACCTCTTCCTAAAATTGAAGGTTAAAAAAAACAATAGAGCAGCCTGAGCCATGTTCATTTTATGTCATTCCCAATTCACACGTGCTGTGAAGCAAAATGTAATCCCAAAGCATTCTTCACTCACTGACCTGGCTCATGATATACCTGGGGAAGCGAGACACTCTGACGGAAGGTTTACAACAGGGATGTCAAACTCGATTTCATTGAGGGCCGCATCAGGGTTGTGTTTGACCTCGGGGGCCCGGGGTGTGTGTGGCCAGGGTGTGTGTGGCCAGCTGGATATCACTCATGTCAGGGGCACCTGTGGTGACCCAAGCACTCTGCCAGTGAAAACGGGCTCCCAAGCTCCATTTTCGGCTGCGACAGCCTCCTGCAACCTTCTGCCAGCAAAAATGGAACTCGGGAGGGCTGCATGTGGCCCTCCCAAGCTCCATTTTCGCTGGCAGAGGCATCGCAGGCCGGTCCTTTGCTGTTTCTAGGGCAGCCCCACAGGCCAGATCTAAGTACCCCGTGGGCCAGATCCAGCCCCCGGGCCTTGAGTTTGACACCCCTGGTTTACAATATGGATGCAACAAGGGAGAACGCTTTATCTGAAGTTCCCCTGTGCAGCCATTGTCCAAAATTAGAAGATGCACAGAGTTGGTAGCTCTTACAACACAAATGGAATAGAGAGCAAAATCTTTTTCACAGATATTATACTTTGGGATTCTGTGGTAAGCATTGTACAGTATGTTTGAAGCAGGGGTGGGTTCCGAAAATTTCTGCTACCACTCTGTGGGCGTGGCTTAGGGTTACGCGTGCGCGCTCTCCCCCGGTACAATTCTGTGTCCGCGCATGCTCAGTCACTATAATCTGCCCGAAACACAGCTGAGGAGCTGATCAGCTGTGATTCGGGTGAAGAATAAAGGACAGCCTTAACCCGGGGGCGGGTGGGAGGGCCCTTTCCAAAGCAGCAGCAGAGCACAAACAGCCCAAAACGTTAAAAAGCCGCCAAAAATTCCCGGAAAAAAATGGTGGCGCCCACGGACCAGCACCGACCAAGGCGGGTCCACAACGCCATCATGACGTCACCAGCGCCTCGCTACCGGTTCGGGCGACCCAGTACAAACCAGGAGGAACCCACCCCTGGTTTGAAGTAAGCAAACTATAAGCTTACTATCCTCAAACAAGATCATGTATCTTGTCCTCCAGTGACAGCAGTTGAAGTAATATTTAAAAAGGAACATTCTACTCAAAGGAAATTTTATCATCTACCCTGATCTAACCAATTTGCTGATTAAATATTGCATTCTTATAACAAGACAAGATGTCACACAGCAAACCTATTAGTAAAGAAGCCTAATTTTAAATAACATATAATGATGAATTGTTGAAACTTTGTTTTGTCAAGCATCCCTGGGGGGAAAAATAGCATACTTACATCATTTACATTATTTGCAACAGCTTTTAGATGCCTGAGCATCGGATTCTCCGTTGCTGGAAGTACATTATAATCTGCTGAACCTTTGGCTTTTTCATAATCTTCTTTGTATTTTATCTAGAAAAATTAAGGGGAGAAATTAATTCATTTCCAATTTTACAACATGCTGTTTTGGTGTAACTCGGTGACCTTTTTATTTGGGCTTTTAGTTCAAAGACTTTTTAATGTTGGAAATATACATGTACCATTCTAAATCAAACACATTTGAAGCTCTTAAGAGATGCCATCTCTCCAATTAAGAAAACAGTTTCAACTGGAAAATGCTATTTGTATTCACATTTGGCAATTGTTCCATAGTCAAAAAAGCCATTGCTGATGAAATATAAGTAGAATGTATTGTGCTTTCAAGGGTTAAAGAAAGTACCTTTTTTGTAGGCAAAAATCATTTTCGAGTTCTATTATCTCTTCTGCTAAACTAAATCTGAGAAGGATAGTAATGCACTCAAAGAAGAAGTGAAGGACATTGCGTTCTCAACAGCTAGGATCCAAAACTATGTTTTAGAACAGTTATACTGTTGGGACACACACACACACACACACACACACACACACACACACACACACACCAACAGAAATGAGGGAGGCAATTTTCATCATTTTCCATGTTCCTTTGCCTCCCAGAAAAATAGGATTGTGACTAAGGGGAAAACAGGAATCAATGAAAGTTCTCTCTTCCACCAACAAAAGTTTCCACTGGATCACCAACATAAGCGACAAAGGAATTCAGTTTTTGCAGAACTCCCTTATTAAGCTCAAACATATTTTCTCAAACAATGCCAAGACCTAACAGAGGCATCCAAGTCTTAATGGCGCTCCACATTAAACTTTCCTTGACCACCAAGACAAGATGAGGCCACACAATATATATGGAATACCAGCTGTATAAATGGGCAGAATATTCCATGATCAGTAGATTCCATTAGAGTGGGAAAGAGTGGGTCAAAAAGAGCATGATGCCAGCTGTGACTATATGAACAAAGCCCCATGTCTTTTGTACATGTGTCAATGTCACAAGGACAAACAGGGGCTTTGTTCATCTGGTTGCAACAGCCATCTTCAGTTCTTGACCCCTCCAGCAAACATCCCTATCTGTGACACATTTTCAATTTACAGAGAAATGCCTTCATTCCAACTCAACCCATGTGAGATGACCAAAAGCTTTGAACTACTCCTGTTTTGGATAGGATTTTCTTTGTATGTAAACTGAAACTATCAGAAGATTCCAAGCACATTATGGGTCAGGCCATTGCCTGGTCTCCCCAATGGACTCAATTTAAACACATAGCTAGACTTATTGCCATACCTTACTGGCAGAAATTCCAGCACGCTTATTAACCGCATACTCTGGTGTTGCTGTCTGCATGAAATAGATTTGGTCTTTCTTCGATTCCCAGTCTTCCTGGTATTTTCTCTGCAAACAGGAGAAAGTGCAAGAATGTACAGCTCAGAATTGGAATTTTATTAGAAAGGCAAGCAATCAATATAAAATAGGGGGAGGAAGAAAGTGGGGGGGAAAGCAAACACAAAATGGCATTTTGATATTCCTTCTTACTGGGCTCAAGTTGTCAGAGTTCATTTTGGCAACTGCGACATCATAGCATGGTGTTTGGCTCCATTTGCCATTCTTCTTTTTATGGTCTTCGTGATACTTGTGCTACAACAACAAAAAAAAGAGATAAATATTGGACTGTAGGTAAACTACTTTAGAAAAAGAAATATATTCTTAAAATAGGTTTGCTTTCCAGCTAAAGGTGAACTATTGCACTATAGTTTTTAGACTCTTCTGTCTTAGAGATGTTTGAATAAAATGTAATTGTTCTATAGCTTTCCAAAACTTTCTCAGAAGAATGGAATGGAATGGAATGGAATGGAATGGAATGGAATGGAATAGAATAGAATAGAATAGAATAGAATAGAAAAGAATGGAATGGAATGGAAAGGACTGGAATGGAACGGAACGGAATGGAATTCAGCAAGGTTTCTCTTCCGTACCCCTATTTGCTCTTCTAGGAGAGGGAGAGAGA
>QLTV01002719.1:1269904-1292404 GCA_003457575.1 Thermophis baileyi | reverse complement strand
TTCTCAATCATCCAGGTCATGGTTGTCCCAAACGTGCTTTTCCAAAAAGCTACTGGAGTTTCTTGGTTTTCATTGAAAACGTTTTGCTTCTTCTTGGATGAGAAATGAAACATTTTCAAGGAAAAACCAAGAAAGTCCAGTTGCCTTTTGGAAAAGCACTTTTGGGTGCTCATATCCAGTTACGCGGGTCCAGAACTAATGACCGATCAGGATCTTGGTACTTACATCACTGAGGGCCTTTTGTGCCTTTGCAACTCTCCTAAGTTCAGGACTGTCATCATAGGGATAGAAGAGGGACTTGTCTGCTTCCCACTCTTCAACATAAGGTTTCTGAAGGAAAAGTAACCACAAAATTCATTGGGCATAGGCTGGAAAGCACGAGGTTCATAGGAAAGGATCAGATTCTTCTAACCAGAAGTACACCTACCTTACTGAATAAGGCTGTGTTTTTTATGGCATGAACAAGCTCAGGAGCATCAGGAGGAAGCAAGTACTTTTCCTTATTTTCTTCCCAGTTCTGTTTGTATAAAACCTATAATGGCAAAAAACAAAAACAAAAAATACCACATTGCCTAAAGAAGCTCCTCTTTTAAGTCCGATTCTTCATAAAGTCCAACAACAGTCAAATTCACTTGCCAGGATGGTTGTCAATCCCTCTCTTTCCTCTACTGCTTCTGAACACCTCAGTGTTCCTTGACATCTTTTATACATAATTGCCTAGACTTGATTCTTCAAAATTATTGTTTAAACACACATAACAAAGTCAAATTTCTACTATGTTAAGCTGTTCTGTGAAGGTATGCAACCTCAAAAAGACAATTTAGTGTATTTATTCACCTAACTGCATAAATGAGAATTTGCTAAAAAGACATTTTGTCCTTTTTAAATCATCTCTCCATGGTCTCCAGTAATAAACAGATGAGGCATATCTCCAGTGTCCAATCTAATAACCAAGGTTGTTGATTGTGTCCTTGCTTCATTTTATAAGACAATGGAAGAATGTTTTGGTCACAATAACTGTTTAGCGCCAGTCCAAAAGGACAGGAAGCGACCATACTGAGACAAACATTTCAAGACAATCCCTTGTGTGAAATGTATAGTTTATGCTACTTAGAACAGGGAAGATCAGCACAGTTGTTAGCATAGTCTACCCACAGCTTGGAAGTGTCAGGCATATCAATTCCTTCAGAATTAAGCCGCATCGTGGTAAAATCAAAGTTTCATGGAGAAATAGAAGCCCCGGCAACCTCTTTGAGACTGCTTGGTAACTGATTAAGGTAGAGTTTCACATATTTCACTGTCTGGGTAAATATTTCTTGGGGATTGAGTAGAATAAGGTATTCTTTTGCATTTCAAACATTAAACTGAAGTACACAATGTGACTTAGATTGTATCACCTGAAAAATTGAACATCTGAATGTGATGCTATCGATGGCTCCAAACAAACCAGTTTTGCCTAACCCAATATTTTCTGGGTGCATCAGCTTTCAAATTCTATCCTTCCTGATTCAAAAGCCATAAGGCATATGGAAAGAAAAGATGTGAAAAGGCATTCCACCCACCACAGGGGTAGTCATTGTTTAGTGACCATAATTGGGACCAGCACCTCAGTCATTAAGCAAAGCAGTTGCTACATGAATCAACAACTATGCTTATCATCTTTTTTCAGATTTCCTTTCCTTCACAGACCTGCAAAGGTCATAAAGAGAGGTTTGGTCATAAAGTTATTTCTTCATCACTATCATAACTGCAATGGTTGCTAAAAGAAGCAGTCAGTGAATGAGGACTATCTTTATAACTCACTAGAAATGCATAAACTTTACATTGGAAAGTTGGATGACAAGTGATAAAACATATATATTGTTGATATGTGTAATAACAGGTTCCTCTCATAATTTATCCAAAATTAAACCATTTGAGCTGCATAAGCACCACCTAAGTTGTTGTTTTTTTTAAACAAATCTCAATAATTTCTACATCACAGGATGTCTTACCTTGCTGACTTGCTGAGAAACTTTCTTTGCATGCTCAATGTCTCTTGCTTGTCCGTCAAGGTGGCAATCGGTCCTAGCTGCCTCCCCAGCCATGCGATACTTCACCTACAGAAAATACATATAGGCTACCGTATAGAAAACTGTAGTAAATCATTGCTTTGCAAGCAGGAAATGGAGCCAAAGCAAACTGAAATTAAGTTATCATGTAATTAATGTAATTTCTTCAAATTTATTTAATATACATTTAAAATGAAAACAGTGCTAGCTTTTGGAAAAGCTCTTGGGGGCCATTTCAGAGGGTTTGGAGATGACTGGCAGTGTTCTTATGCTGAGACAACCCATAACGCCAGCTGTCAGGTGTGAAGAAGCAAGACCATATGTTAAGTTCCAGTCAAGCTAATTTATTGCTCATGCTATACCCAGGAATTTAGTCAACTAACAGCCAGCACTAAATTGGTGCTAGATAAGAGCCAACAGAATTCAAGAGAGGCTGGACTTGGATTGCTTGTGGCAACCTAATGATTCCAAACTGATTCCTCTCTTGACTCCCCCACCCAGGCTCTGCCTCTTCTTCTCCTATTCCAGCAGCTTTCATGCCTGCAGTATTTTTCAGATAGTCAAGAACTGTACTTTTAACCCACAGGTATGTAGTAAAAAGTCTCAAATTTCTAGCTTCAAGCAGAGTCTGCAGTTTCCTTGGCCAAGGATCTAGCAGTATTCATATCCTAAAGTTCCAGACTAGCTTACTGTAATATTATGAGTGAGCTTCTCACTGTCCTGACTAGAATTAAAACAGTATTTACCTACTCATGGTTTCTTTCTTCCTCATCCTTACCTCACTGAGTTGGTCCTGGACTTTCTTGATTCTCCGAAGTTCGGGAGTATCTGTTGTTATTCCACATTGTTTTCCTTTTTCTTTTTCAAATTTTTCCTTGTACTTTTTCTGGGAGCAGAGAAGAAAGACAGCAAAATGTAGATCTATTTTTAGCGTGTCGAAATGTTATGGTTAAGAAGCCCTGTGGAAATGCCTTGCGCTTAAAGCTTAAACGTATTTCTATAGGTGGGCGCATTCGAATTACACAAACTGTTTTGATTTCAAAACCCACAGTTCCCTACAATTTGCCAAAAAGGCTGAACTACAGGTAGTCCTCGACTTACAACAGTTCATTTAGTGACATTTGAAGTTATAATGGAACTGGGGAAAAAAAGACTTATGATGTTTTTCACACTTATGACTGTTGCAGCATCTCCACATGGTCATGTGATCAAATCTCAGAGGCTTGGTAGCTGACCCATATTTATGACGGTTGCAGTGTCCTGGGATCATGTGATCACCTTTTGCGACTTTCTGAGAAGCAAAGTCAATGGGGAAGCCAGATTCACTTAACAACCGTGTTACTAATTCAACAACTGCAGTGATTTACTTAACAACTGTGGCAATAAAGGTTGTAAAATGGGACAAAATTCACTTAACAAATTTCTCACTTAGCAATAAAAATTTAGGGCTCAATTGTGGACATAAGTCAAGGACTACCTGTAATAGGAAATAGACTCCATAAGATCTGGGGACATCAAGTTTGTATGTGAGTAGAGGGAGTGTATCTACATGTATGTATACAAACACAGATATATCCCCATGCATAATTGGATGAAAGTTTAATTTATATATAAATGGCATAATGTTCTGATTAAGAGACATTTTTTCCCTCCAGATTTATGGCCCTACAGATCAGCTTTGGCTCCCTCTGAATGTACTGAATTTATGCTCTGAGTACAAAACACATACATACACCCACAGGGAGTGGGAGAGAGAGAGAGTTTAAAGAGATATAGGTAAGGTGAATTAGGTTATTTCGTTTAGCCAAAGAAGTTATGGTCTGAACAAGGAAAGACAATAAACTTGAACTTTTTCATATTATTCTAAATATTAAACTGGGATGACCCTAAACTTTGATACTTTCTGACAAGCTTACTCTGGAGACCAGGATTTCCAGTTCCCTCATATGCTACAGTAATTGACAGCTGTTATCAATTTCTGATACATTGAAAAAGTACACATGTACAAAATAAATATTTTTTTTTCACAAGGATCTTTTTAAAAATTGACTGAAACTCATTAAAGTAGGATTAAACTGCTTTGAATTTGAGAAGACACACATTTCTGACTTACATCGCTGAAGAGCTTTTGCATTTTTGAGCTGTGATCCAAGTAAGGTGTCCGAAACTTAGATGTGTCCACTTTTTTCCGTACAACTTTTTTTCTGACAGGTTGGGAGGCCTTGTGAGAAGGGTCTGGGGCTTCCGGAGGTTGTGTTGTACTATCCAAAGTACGTGACGTTGTTGTTTCGTAAGTATGCGTTCTTGTTTCTGAAGGATGCCTGCTTGTTTCCGAAGTATGTCTTGTTACTGTGTATGGTGCGGAACCAGTGCTGTATGTGGTCTCAGTGATCTCAGTAATCACCTAAAAACGTGAAAAGGTGTTTCAAATTTATCTCCTGACTCAGCACTAGTTTTAGAGCCTTTTTAGTTGATATTTTTGGAGTTACAATTGTCTATATTCCTGATAATCTTTTGAAAATCAGCACAACTGAGATACAGATACACTTTGTTGAGAACCAGTCTTTGACAATTTCCAAAGGATTTTCAAAATTAGTAATCTACAACCCACAATGAATGATTTATTTGGATAGTTTTTTTTCACCATACATCATTTCATATGGCCATGCAATGTATAAAATTACACATCTGAGTTGAGGCTTCACCTATCCTCAAGATAGTGAAGGCAGAAAAATCCCAAAATTAGACCTCTGGACAGGGAAGAATGGAATAGTTGTAGAAACTATGCAAAGAATCATTCATACTGTTTGTTTGATCTGTATGACTAGTACCCGGGAGTAGTCATACAGTTACTGTACTGTATTCAAGAGTATCATATCCTGATATTCTTGAATTCAGGAAGGTCCTTATGACATGTTACAACTATTTTTCTGAATTGAATCAGCCATGAGTTATGTTTCAAAAAAAGCAAATGACAGGGGTGGGTGGGGTATCATACAACTTTCCCCCTAGTCCCCAGTCAAGTTTCCCTTCAATTTGAAAAGTGCTTTTTAATATGCACATATTATTCAATTTATTTCTATAAAATGAAATATTTGTTTTCTAAATAAAGGAATTGGTTTATTCAACCAAGTGTTTTAGATTTTACAAGGATTTTCCTCACCATCGTTCTCGCTCACATCAGTTCGAATTTTGACAATATATATGGAAACAGACAAATTCTTCCTTATTCCAAATACCTTATTGATATTAGTAAGATTATTCCAAAATGTATAAGAGAATTAGTCTATGCAAATAATAAGCCTCTCTCTTTTTTATATTTTCTGAATGTATGCTCAAAGGTTATCTTATGAACTATTCCTCTAAAGTGAGGTACACACAAATAAACCGCATAAATTCAGAATCATACAACTGTATTTCTCCATCGACACAAAAACTAATGTTCTTAATGAAGGAATAACTTTGTCCCATCTGTCCTGCACCAGCCTGTAATCTATAGTAATCTGTAATCTAATCTGCAAGATTCTAGGATCCTCCTCAGTAATTCTGAAGCCTGGGAAAGGAAGCCAGGGATCGTGCTTCTAATATTTACAGTCATGCTGATATCATAAACAATGCTAGACTTCTAATTAAAAAAGTATATTAAAAGAATTGCCAGGAGGAATAAACGACAAATATTTAGAGTAAAATAATGTTACAGTATTTATCTTCAGGTTGGTAGTGACATTTATGAAAACATAATCCTGAGAAGAAAAATCCTGTTTCAAAGATGAACGTGATGAAGAACATGTGAATAAGTTATGCAACTTGAACAAGAAACAAAAACAAGAAAATGACATTGGACATTCCAAAATGAGTTTACATCAGACAGATGAATGGAAACACACTAACAGAAGCTTGCAGGAAGAAATATTCTGTACATACATGTTTACTCTTTTCTTCGCTGAGTTTTCACTTCCATTTAGCAACCTCTAAGAACTACTGTTTTTCCCTTTGTTTTCTGGTAGATGACCAAGATTTCAAGAGCAGAGATGTATACATTTTTAGGCCAATCATACCATTCAAGCCAATCAAAAATTACTCATTTATTTCACTAGGATGCAGACATCACTATACATCTGCATCTCCCAAAAGAAAATAAAGTGTTTTTAAAACATCTCAACTAGTACTTTACAAACCACTGAGCATATGGTCAAGGAAAAAAGTTCAGTGCAATTAAAGCCTGCTGCAAATTAAGGCAAATAAAAATAGGACTGAGCAATAATACATTAACTAAAACAAGACTCCAACTCTTGCTGGAGGGGAAAAAAATCAGGATTTTCATTTATTTGTCCTTTCTCCTACATCTCCCCCCCCCCCAAAAAAAAAGAATGTAGGAATCATGCAGGCAGAAAGCCACTTAACCTTGTTATCCTAAGCTACATTTTTCTCTACTGGGGAACCAGAGTTTCTCCCATCATTGAAAGAGATTATTCCATTCATGTAGAGTAGGCCTAGGTGCAGGTGTTATCATCTACTTGCACCTCCTAACCACAAAATTCGTATGTCCGGCCCTTAGCATCAAAAAGTTGCCCACCATTGTATTAGCAAAAGACACTCAAAGCAAGATCATTATTCTGTTATATAAGTTGTTGGTTGACTTTGTTCTTCCCAGAGGAAGAATTATTATTAGATTACTCAACTATGTAAAAAAAATCTATTAAATTATTTTATATTATACACATACACACAAAATGCTTAAAAAAAAGCATTAAATTCCACAAAATCAGACATTTGTTCATAAAACAGAGGCTTTTACCTCGCCTGGTTCACCCTCGACCTCCTCTTCTATGTAGTACTATAAACAAAGAAGAAACCTCATTATTTTTCACAAGGTCATTCATAAAAACACATGTGTTTCTCTTGAGGCAAAGAACAAAATCTTAGTCTGAAGAATGAAGTGATTGATAAAGATGTTCCATGGAAAGTGCTCAAAGATTTAGCTGCTGGTAAGATCCACAGGCATTTTGTTCCATAAACACCAGCGGATTTGTGGCTGCCAATCGCTCATAATACTTAATACTGTTTAAAAAGTTATTTTTCCTTGTATCGTAAAAACTTAGCTTTTTAACTGTTGTATTAGATCCAATTCAAGAATTCCAAGACTTCACATCTCCTGCTTGCACTTAAGGAATTTTGGATACCCATTGGCTTGTTCATACAATAATCTTTTAAAAGTCATGACTCAGTGGCGAGCGAACAGGATACATGAGTTCCCCAGATCATTAGCCATAACCTGAAATCATGATCAAACACCACCCTTTCATTATATGTACCATTTCGGTTATTAAGGAAGGGGAGATAATCCAAAAGATAATTCAAATAGCAATGCAGAAAGCAGTTAAACCCACAATATTTCCAAAGTGATACATCTGCAACACTCACTGACAATCTTGCATTTTTTAATTGTTTTCTTGTGAAAATGGCATTGTAAGAGAACTAAGCAATTCAATTCTTTAACAGGAAAAAGATTTTATTCATCTGTGAATTCTTTTTAAAGGAAATATTGAATGTCCTAGGAACATTTGTCATGGACTATTCATTTAAGTTTGCTACCTGACAGCTCTTGTAAAAGAAAGGCTTTCATAAAATGGCAAATGATGTGTCAAAACATGATCATATTTTATTAGAATGACAGTTGCACATTAAATTTTTTTAAATATATTTCTTAATTAGACTGTGCAAAGCTGCCTTTGCAGCTATTCAAATGGATGACTCAAATTTTGTTTGAAATGATTCAAGCCAGAACTGAAACATAGCCAATAATCTTACAGAATTTCTCTTGGATCTCTCAGGACTGTTTATGCTTCAGGGTGAATTATCATATTTAAACTTCAAGGAAGAAGGCATTGAATTTAAGGAGAAACCATGCCTGAACAAGAATTACTGGACAAAAAAAAATCTTATTGGCTTCCACTGCTCAGCAATCTAAAACAATCCTCTATCTAAAGGGGGAAACAAACGTCTGATACTGCTGTACAATATGTGTGATCGACCAAATGGAATACAAGCTATCAGTCACTTGTATCCAATCTCCTACAAGCCACAAGGAATTGAATATCTTGATTTTTCTGTCTGCCTGCTATATCTGCTAAGCTGATTTAATTTTGTGTTAACTCAACTGACATAATTATACTGTGCATATCTATAGGTCTCACATGTGGATACTAACTCACATTTAATAGACTATATTATATTAGATTATATCTTACAACTGTTGGTTTTTTTTTCCTTCTAGGCTATTTTCATGTTTTGAATTGGGTCTTGTTACGAGAGAGAAAGAGAGAGGGGGGGAGGGAGGGAGGGAGGGACGATAGCTACCTTGAGTGCTCAGCATATTGAAAAGACAGGGAATAAATCAAGGGGAGAGGGAGAGAGAGAGAGAGAGAGAGAGAGAGAGAGAGAGAGAGAGAAGTTGCTATTGTATCAGGGCTGAACTACTGCTTCTCAGCATCTTAACTAAGATAAAGTTCAATATCATGGCTGAACTCAAATTCCATAAAAAAAAATGATGCCTATGGAACAATCCAGCTCCCAGAAAAGTACAAACAAAATTCATTTCCCTTGATCTTCCAAAGAAAGCAGGATAGAGGTATAAGAAACAAAGAACCTAGATGTGGAAGACAATTGTAAAGAGAGATTGATGACTGCAGTGCTTCAGAAGATTTTTTTTTTTTAAGTCCAGTTGATCACCTCAAATCAATATGCTGATTTCAACACAGGAAAGAAAGTGACATTATGATCAGGGGTGGGTTCTAACTTACCTTGCTGCCGGTTCACTTCCTCCCACGCCACGTGGCCGCGCCTCATGGGCGCGCGTGTGCTTTGCGCACGCACGCATGCGCAGTGCCAAAAAAATAAAAAAAATCCAAAAAAAAGAGCTGAAAACAAGATGGCAACGCATGCCCAGTGCCGGAAACTCGGCTTCTGCGCAGAAGGGAAAAAAATAAAAAAATCCAATTTTTTTTTTATTTTCAAAAAAAAAGTTTTCCAAAAAAAAGATGGCGGCGCCCACGGACCGGCACTGACCGAACCAGATCCATGGCGTCACCATGACGTCACCAGCGGGTCACTACCGGTTCGGGCGAACCGGTCCGAACCGGGAGGAACCCACCTCTGATTATGATCCTTTAAGATTCATAATGAAATGAACAGTATCTGAAGTATTCTCTTGTTCATGAAGAAGCCAAGAAGGAACTCAGTTGAATCTTGTTTAAGTGGATTTTATACTCTTTTTTGGAAATATTGCCTATAAACTTCATCAAATTTAAGCAGATGTTCAGGGCAAATCTAATAGAAATGAATGTACTAAGACCAGCTATGTCAATAAAAATGTTTCTGCAAATCAGCTAACCTAAAAAAATGGGACAAATCATTTTGCTAATAATACTCCATTCATTGTACGTTACACCAGTACAAACTCTTGTGAAAAACTCTGTTATCAGTAATCTTGAATCTTTATAGTACCAGTGAAATATATTAGACTAATTTCATAAGGGGACCTTCTTAAATATGAGTCAGGGTAAATAAAGAAGAAGCAGAAATGTTGAAATGGCACAGAATTATCTTTGATAATAAGACTGAACTTGCATCATTATTAGAAGTGTCCCTGCTTTAATGTTAAAGATAGTTCCAAATTATTTCCCCAAACTCTTTTACACTAATACTATAGCAACCTCTAATTTTAGCCTAACTTTGCAGACCATCAAATCTAGCCTTAAATTAGCAATACCTTCAAAGTGCATTTTACTTCAAAACAGCATTCATCATCATAAGAGCAAGCTTAATTCACCAAACATTATTTAATGCATTTGGTTAGAATTATTTCTCCTGTACACTGAAAAGTCTTGAAAAATGGAAACGTAGAAGATGCTAATGCCGTCCATGTAGGACCCAATATGATTTATTTCCATGTCTTCATTTTACTGTTTGACCTTATCAGACTAATTTTATTGATCGGCCTAGATTTTTAAGCATGTATTCCACCAATAAATTCTACTGGATTTCATGTATTTTTGGTATTAAAAGATTTATCGTGCTCAATTTAATAGGATCTACAACATTGATTAAATTCTCAGACTTAGTGCATTAAGGTTCCTCTCCGTTTCCATGAATCACATTAACAAGAAGCCTCCAAAGATACTGGCACCCTTCAACGGAGCCTGATTCACTGCCACTCTTTGCAGAGGATTTATGCTTCTACAGATAACTTTGTCAAGATACTGTTTATTTCAAGCTTTATATATAATTGGCTCTTTTTATGAGAAGAATGTCAGGAGATAATGGTCCTCCTACTTTTTTTTTCACTATGCACTACTTAGACTGGTGCTTGTACAACTAACAGCATGCATATACCTGCTAAAGCACTACCACAAGTATAAAGGAAAATCCCAAAAGTGCTTTTTCAAAAGGCAACTGGACTTTGTTTTTCCTTGAAGATATTTCTCTTCTCATCCAAGAAGCTTCTTGAGTTCTGACATCAATTCCAGTTCTGACTTCTTGGATAAGAAGTGAAATGTCCAAACAAATGAAATGAAATGAAAAACAAAGTCCAATCACCTTTTGAAAAAGCAGCTTTGGGACAACCATGACCTGGATGCCTGAGAATCTCCATAGATATAAAGGAAAATTTAAGAAGATTTGGGGGAGGAGATGGAAGAGAATGTGTGCATTCATTTGCCTATATAAATGCATTGCTATTTCTGTTTATTAATTCTATGTCAGATTACATACATACAAAGGTGTGTACATCTGTGTGTCTCTCTGTGTTTATGTGTGTGTGAGAGAGAGAAAGAATGGTCATTCCAGCATGGAAGTAACATGAAAGCACCATTTTTTTTCTCATGCAGCCTACTGACCAACTTAAAATTGGCGGTGTGGCCACCATCATACCAAGCAAAAACAGAGCCTACTTCTCATTTAAGTATTCTGTACTAAACAATCCAAATCAATGTCCAAAATGAAAAGCATAAGCTATTTTTTCAGAGGACTCTGCTGCATGCCCTTTAAAATACAAATTTGTCTCTTTATAAATATAAACTTATTTTGCTCTCTAATGCTTTCCACTTTTAATTCTGGTTCACACAAAATTAAAGCATGAGGGCAAAAGATCAGTGGAAGAAACCAGGAAGATGATTTGCTATGTTTCTGGAAAAAGTTATCTTGCTTAAAACTAAGATTAGAAGCAATTGCAGCCTTTTTTTTTTACATCTGCTACAAATATCCCAAGAGACAAGAGGAAAAAGACAGACATCTGAAGAGACAATGCAACAATATAAAACTGAAATGATAATATGAAAGATAAAACCACTATTAGTCTACTAAGAGACAGACAATCATAAGACAATGGGCATGGCTATCAGACATACATGAGATGGAAAGAAGATGGAAGAAAGAGAAGAGGGGAGAGGAGGAAGAACAGGAGGAGGAGGAGGAGGAGGAGGAGGAGGAGGAGGAGGAGGAGGAGGAGGAGAAGAAGAAGAAGAAGAAGAAGAAGAAGAAGAAGAAGAAGAAGAAGAAGAAGAAGAAGAAGAAGAAGAAGAAGAAGAAGAAGAAGAAGAAGAAGAAGAAGAAGAAGAAGAAGAAGAAGAAGATTTTTGTAATAAAAGAAAAGTTAAAAACATTTCCTTGATTGTGATGCTGGTCATCAGAAATATTGAAGAGTTTTACTCTAGTAGGATATAATGTGATCCAAGAGTGACAAACACTTGTGCAACACATTCAATTTGATAATCAATGTGCATCTGGAATTACAACCCAAAACTTGCAGAAGCCGCATACAGAACTGGCATGGTAAAATGGAGCCTGGCAAGGAAACGCACCCATGACTTTTCATACAGGTCCTTTGTAGGCCAGTAAGTTGTTGCTAGATAGAATTACGGGCATTTTAAATGCCCATATGAATGTTAACATTATTAGCATCATTTATGCTGTATTTTTCTATTATTATTATTTTTTTAAGACTAAATCTGCAGGAAGAGGAGGAAAGAAAGGGCATCACTGGGCATTTACTGTCATCGTGCACTCTTACAACCTCATGTCCTAGGCCTTCTCTGGGAGTACCCGACAGCTGCTGGAGGCCGTTTAGAATATATCAATTTCTATAACTGTCCAGTCACCAGCTCTGAATTTGGAGACACACTCACTTCTGAAGCAGCCATCTCAAGTTCCTGACCTGCCATTATTTGCTGTTTCTTTGAAATAATAAACTCATCTGCATAGCTCAAGATAATAAATCAAACATTTACATCTTACCTCCACAACCTCATCATAATCGTCTTCATCTGCCATCTTTGTGGAAAGCCCGTCCACCTACTCACTGGTCACAAAGCAAGTCAGATAAATAAATATCAGCATGATGAAGTCAATGTTGCTCACTTATCAAAGCTAGTATCTCTATGTATTATAAAAATATTGTAAGAATGCCTTTTTTACACATACACACAGACAGAAAGACATACAGAGACATGCTACATAGATGAGGGAGATATGATTAGATAGAGTGATGGAGAGACAGACAGACAGACAGACAGACAAACAGACAGACAGACATGCATCTGTAGTTTATTCAACAATATAGGCTAAATATTATATATTAAAACTGTTATTTTCCTTTATGAGCATAAATATAGCAATTCTGCTTAATAGAATTGCTTAGGATGCAGGCAGGGAACAAACATAGATGATCGTATCTATCAACTCTCTTGAGTGATGTACTTGTAATGAAAAATTAGATAATATCATACAGTCTCTTCCTAGCTCAACAGAGTATGTTAAATGGAATATATAACAATCACGAGGCTGTGCATTGTGCACTGAGAATTTATGTAAAAACATCTACAGGGAGATGAATAATTGACAATTCTCAGCCAGCACCAACCAAAACCAACCAACCAAAATTAATGGTGCCCCATTAAAATTAATTAATATTTCTTAAATGGAAATTCACTTACAGTTTTGATTGTGAACTGCAACTAGAAGATCCTAAATATGTTTACCAGCAGGCAGCAGGTAGAAATTAATGCTTAGGATAAGGAGTGCCAAGCATTGAGCCAACATGGTAGCATAGAACAATAGCATTGCAATGAGATGCACTGGCTATGGCAGGAGCAAAAACTGGAGAAATGTCCACTTTAATTGTGTTACACAAAAAAGCAACTTGCTAGGTCACCTCCACGAAAGCTTTCCTAACCTAGAAATTTAGTTGGGCTTTTTTCACCTCGTTTTTCAGATCCTGCCACAATACCTGTGGGCCAATGTAACATTACTCTATGTAAACTACGGTAATAACCTTGGGGTCTTATACAACAGTAAACAACCACAAACATTAAATCATACAAATGTTGTTCAAATGACCTTAACTTGATGAAGTTAATTTCTCTCGTCCCACCATTGATCTCTGGGGATGCTCTCTTGCTTTGCTTCTGGGGTGCTTGACGTATTTCTCCAACTTCAGTCCTAGAAAAGATCAAGACTCTGGTTATTTAGATGGCAGAGAAGCAATGAATGAATGCATGCCTTGGAATGAATTAATGCACTGGAATGAGCCTGCTGTGAGAGATTGCAGGTCCCTCTTTTCTGGTGCAGGGAAGGAGATGAAGTCTTAGAACAGCTGCTTCCTAGTACAAAAATATTTGCCCTGTAAGCCAATACCCCAGAGCGATTGGCTGGTTTTGTCTAGTTAGCTGAACTGCCATTCCTTCTGAGGCAAGCGGCACTCCGGTGCTGTAGGTTAAATATAGGCCCTTCGAATGCTGCCTTTTCCTAGTGCCAATTCTGTTCAATCAAGGTGATATATAAAAATCAAAGGATAAAATGTTTGTTTCACCGAGGGAGTAGGACAAGTCCTAAAGTTGAGAGAGAGAGAGAGAGAGACCTCAAGAGCGGCTTAGCCAAAGGAGCCATTGATCTCCATGTGCAAAACGTTTCCAAACGACGGAGGCTAACTCTCCTCTGCCTTTAAAGCCTTATCAAACTCAGGACTGATCTCTTCCCAAGAGGGATTACTTTGATGCTGGAAAAAAAAGGTGTGTTAACATTTGTAAAATAGTTTTTTTTAAAAAAAATTAAAAAATCCCTCAGGCCATAAAGTCTGCAAACAAACAAACAAAAAACCCACAAACAAACTATCATTTGGTAGCAAACAAACCCCAACCTGTCTTTTTTTTTTTTTAAAGCAAAAGGTGGAAGCTTACCAGTTATATTTAAATAAATTTCCTTAGGAGCAAAGCCTCTCTGACTGTCCTCCCTCCTGAGACAAGCTGGGCAAAAGCAATGTTAGTCTGATGCATCAGCTCCTAAACCATCATGTGGTCGGGGGGAGCCAATCAGGTTAGGCGTGCTCAAGTTTCAGATACTAAATATACATAGTGACCCTTTGGAGGACCACCTGTTCGGTAAACCCTCCAAGCAAAGCAAAGTAGCTCATACAAATCATTGCTTTGTTGTTTTTTTAACCTCAATCAAAACATAGCAAGAGCATCAGCCTCTTATAAACGATTCAACCGTTATTCACAAAGACTTGTGGAATACAAACCACTATTAAGAGTTGTTAATTACAATGAAGTTCCAGGCAATGGGCCAATGGAAGCATGTTTTTTTTTCTCATCCCACTGTCCCGGAAGATCTATGGTTTCTGAACTTGAGATGATTTACCATAGCCTTTCATCAAAGACAGGGAAGATAAATGTTTAGATCAGGGGTGTACAGACTTGGCAACATTAAGACCTGTGGACTTCAGCTCCTAGAATTCCCCATGCTGGCTGGGGAATTCTGGGAGTTGAAGTCCACCAGTCTTAAAATGGCCAAGGTTGGACACCCATGCTTTAGATAATCAGGAGTGAGGTCTTGGCGTCTTTTCTCCATCCAGCCTTCCAACTTTGTTGGGTCTCAAGTCTTTTAGAATTGGAACATAGGTTGTAGATGCAAAGTGGAATACAGGGTTTATGGCATTCAGAAAAGATTGACAAAATGGGTATTCTCAAGAACAGTTGATGGGGCCTAGAAGACATGCCTTTTCTGACATGGTGCACCCACCTTATAGAACATTCTTCCTCTGGAGATCAGGATGGCCCCAAACTTGCCAGCTTTTCATAGGGTTCTGTTTTCATAAATACCCAGTTCTGTGCCCAAGCTTGGGGCCCCAGGTATCTGCAGGGACCTGGTTGTGTTAATGATTGGGTTGTTGTTTCTTGACTAATTATATTTTAATTTTTGTAATGCTTGTTATTGTTTTTATTCCATTTTAGTTCTATTTGCTGCCCAGAATCATTCTTTGAGAGATATGGCCATATAAATTGGATAAATAAATAAATAAATAAATGAAAATATTTAGTAAGTCCATGCATCGACTTTGTGGCTCTCTGTTTCTTTGCTCTTTTAATATAAATCATTCCAAAAGACTGGGGTAAAATAATTGCTGGATCTCAAAGTCTTCTGGGACTGGGTTGTAGATTGTAGATGCAAAGTGGAAGACAGTGGTTCTATGTTATATAATTGTCATCATCATCACACCTCCTGCAATCAGTGGGCTTGCCCATAAAAATGCTGCTTACTCTAGTTCTAAGACATTCCTGCTTTACATTTGTTGATTTGGCTAATTGTCTTCTCAGTTGAACAAAAGGTTATCTATGTTTTCATGTCAGGCCTGAATTCCCCCCCCCCCAAATACTGCCAAATACAGTGGTTACAGGTTGAAACACAAGGCCATATGTATTGACTGGGCTTATGTATGTTACTAAGGTATGGATTGCCAAAATCAAAGCGACATTATTATGGCTTAGTGTGAAGGATGAATCCCCATGAAATTCCAAGGTCATCTTTATCTAGCCTCTATTCCCTTCCCTTCACTTTCAGTCAAGCCATAAGCTACTTCATTGCATATTGATTCTATCTTGATAGCTGAATGCCATCATATGTGTATACTGTAAGTATACTGTAAGTTTAATTTTTTTCTTTTCTTTGTTTATTTTAAAGTATGCCTGCTAGTTAATGACTACATGACCTCCTCCTTGACATCAGTTTTAAAAACAGTGTCTTGTGTATAATCTTGAGACGGGATTGATTACAAAGATGAGCCATCCCTTTGAATGACACCACAGTACTTTTATGATACTTCAAGACAGATGCTGAACGATCCCCCCATAGTTCATCATGAAGCATAAGCATGTGGGAATGGTGACTTCATCATTGATTTTGAAATGATTAATCCAGTTTCCAAATTTAAATTGTGGATGG
Source organism: Thermophis baileyi (assembly GCA_003457575.1). Classification (NCBI taxonomy): domain Eukaryota; kingdom Metazoa; phylum Chordata; class Lepidosauria; order Squamata; family Dipsadidae; genus Thermophis; species Thermophis baileyi. Next base: position 1,276,079 of record QLTV01002719.1, on the reverse strand, counting down.
GAACATTCTTCATTACTCAAAATGTTTGGTACCATCAGTCCATCAGAAGACCTATCAATAATTTGAAAGACATGAAAAATTGTACTATATTTATTTATGTACAAGATTTATAATACACTGACTTCAGATGCTTCTATGCTGAATTCAATTCTCGCCTTTATGGATCTGTTATCCTGTTCATATATTTTCAATGGTTGGACTCACATGAGCTTCATTCATTACAGTGTACTAATTGGTGCTCGGTACTCCACAAGTCCCTGCCCACTACCTCCATTAAGGGTCCCAAATTTGTGGGACTACTGCATTATCAGGACTCTAGATCAATAGAGCCGTGGTGGCGCAATGATCACAATGCAGTATTGCAGGCAAACTCTGCCCACAGCCAGGAGTTCGATCCTGACCAGCTCAAGGTTGACTCAGCCTTCCATCCTTCCGAGAACGGTAAAATGAGGACCCAGATTGTTGGGGAAAATATGCTGACTCTGTAAACCGTTTAGAGAGGGCTGTAAAGCACCGTGAAGCGGTATATAAGTCTAAGTGCTATTGCTATTGCTACTAAGCACTGGTTTTTTAAGTACTTGTTTAGCAAAATCTAAGAGGTAGACAGAAGGAACGTCAACCAGATTAGTAGTTCTTATTGTTGCTATGCTTACATGTACAGTATAGAAGGAGCTGATAATCAGCTTTGAATAATAAATCCTATAAGACATAAATCAGATTTATAAATAGTGTAAAAAGTTGTAGGAAGAAAGCAAACTTCCTGCAAAATTTGACAGTGTTGTCCAAACAATAAGAAAAAAAAATTGTACTGAAGACATGTAAGAAAATAATAAAAGATGCAAAAAGAGACTTTGAAAGTCATATAACTCATAATTTTAAGAACAACTGTAAAAGAAACCTTAAAGTAGATGAGAAATAGAAAACCAGTTTAAGGAAGTTGTTGATCCCTTAGATGACAAGGAATTAAAGATATTATTGCTAAAGGTACATACTATTCCTTTCCTGTTCTCCCTGTAAGTTTTCTTTGGACATTGTATGGAAATAAAATGTGCACTTAGACCATTCTCATTCAGCCATTTCTTTTTCAAATACTTTATTGATACCAAAAAAATGCATGGGTGATTATGGGTTTATACCCTTTTACCTGGTGTTTCTTTAATATATTCAGATGATCTCATTTAACTGCAAAACAGCCTCATTAAGGGGATGACAAAGCATAACTAGGAAGTCCTTGTCCTAGTTTAACTAAATCACCCCATTCAGTTGTATACAATACATGTAGATACAGAAGGTGTCACATAAGCAAATGAACCCTATTAGTCTTCCCCTCTTCTGCTCCTTCAAGCACCTGCTCTTAATACAATTTTTAGAATTCATTTTCCTAGCTGCTTGTGTGAGATGAAAGATACATTACTCAGATGCATCATACATTTCACCTCCTGGGACTCCCTTGGCTGAGTAAAGCCCTTGCAGCTTTGCTTAGTCATCTATTAAAGTTGACTAACAAAGGGAGGACTTAATGTGTAGAATATTGCATATTATGCAGCATTCAGTTTAGGCACAAAATATTAACCCTTCAGGGTATCTTTTAAAAGATTTCACCTTTCAACCTGCCTTCGCTTGGATTAGAAGCAAACCATTTGCTGGGTGTGTTCAGGAGTCCTCTCAGCAATGTGAATATATAGATATTGTAATAAATCAATAAGGAGCTTGCTCCTGGTTATTGGATCTCTTTTTTCTGCTGGCCTACCCAATCTTTTTTTATTGTACATATAAATATGTTTTATCGCTTTATTGATAAAAGAGAGTCAATGTGGTGTAGCAGTTGAGAAGCTGGACTAGGCCTAGGGAGTCTCAGGTTCAAGTCACAACAGCTCATAAGGTGACTCTGAGGTCTTTGAAAGACTTTGAGCCAGGGGTGAAATGCTCCCGGTTCACTCGTACTTGTCGGTCGCCATAGAGCCAGTCGCCAAGGTAGCACGAGCCACCGCCCACCCGCCCAGACGCCGCCATTTGCGTTCTTTTACCCTCTGCGCATGCGCAAAGCGTTCTGTGCATTCGCAATGGGTAAAAGAACCCAAATAGTGGCAGTCCGGGCGGGTGGGTGGCTTCTCGCGCTACCTTGGCGACCGGCTCTACGGCGACCGACAGGTACGAGCAAACCGGGAGCATTTCACCCCTGCTTTGAGCCCTTCTTGTTCAGCCCAACCTACAAAAGAGAGTGGTTGTTGTAGGGAAAACCTGAAGGGAGTGCTGCATGGCTAAAGAAAGACAAGATGTAAATTGAACAACATCATACCCGCCCCAACAAATAAATACTATTCTATGATTGTATTTCTTAGTCACCATCCCATAGGGCTGAGTTTCAGCTATCTAAATGGCTATTAAATGGCAAACAAGAGAGACAGAATGTCTAAGTCTTAGTTGCTACCCATTTCCCACCTTAATTTTTGAGCTTAAGTATCATAGCCATGCTATCCCATCTTTTTTGATGGAGCCATGTTTCCCAGCTTTCTACTTCAAAAAAGACTGCTTTCAGATTCATAAAAGACCAAACTGGGAGTCCTAGTAAAATCAGAGATGTACACAAAGTGTTACGATGTTATGCTAACCAATAATTTTCTTAGAAGGAAGACTTCCCTTTCCTTCAGGAAATTCAGCAATGAGCACATGTCTCCAAACATTTAGTATGGATTTTAGGGACTGGTGCATCAATGCATGTGCTGGACTTTGTTTATTATTTCTCCAAGAAAGACAAATGATTCATCTTTTACTTCTAAGACAGTCTGAAAGGAACCCTAACCCTAATCCTCTAAAACGCATTAAAAAGAGCATTGTACATAATATTCCTTTTGAAGAATATGAATATGTGTCTATACATACATGCCTGTGTGTTCACTGAAGATACATTTGAGGGGCCCAGAACAATTTTATAGGTCCAAACACAGCCCTGGTTCCACCTCCTGTTGTCCTATATACAGAGTTTAGGATCATAAGATCTTGAACAGAGTGATCCTTATACAGCGAGAATCACACTTCCTTTAACTTTGTGTCTGAGCAGCGTGACAGCACAGATTTTGCATTTGACATCTGATCTCCTTGAAGTGATAAGAATCAGATTTGAAAGGAAGGAACTAGATCACCAGCTTCCATCAAGAGACCAGTATACGTCTTACATACAATGAAAATACCTTTCTAATCCTGCTGATCAATCTGATGTTTAGTTCTTGATTCTTGCTAGAACAAAAATCCTAATTCTCTCAATCTATCACCCTGCAGAAATGTTGGAATTACATTTTCCCAAAGAGCACCAGTTACACCCACAAGTGAGGTGGCAGCAAATATGTAGAAACAGTAAGGCTTCTGAAATACATATAGATGTAGCATATAGAGGTAGCCTTAAAGCAGGAGGAGGATATTGAAAGTCTGAGCCAAAAACACATCACTACGACCGTCTTGGTGGCCCAATGTTTACACGTGAAAAAGTGATTTTCTTGGTAATATTCCTCCTCGGGTATTTATTCATTTATTGGATTTCTATGCCACTCATCTCACTAATACAGTGATTCTGGGCACTTTTCAATAAAATAAAAGTTAAAAAGATACAAAAACAATTAAAATCGAATAACAAGTTTAAAATTAAAATTAAAAACCAAGATAACAGAATCTTCTCTAACCCAACAGCCACCCCCAATGTAGCAGGCCCCTGCCCACCCCCTGACCAAGCAGCAGAACCAACTCTTTAGGCTCTTCTGGAAGGCCAGGACTGCGGGGGCAGATGTCACCTCTGACATCTGACGGGAGAATATTCCAAAGGATGGGGCCCCAGCAGAAAAGGATCTTCTCCTGGAACCGCCAACCAAAATTCTTTGGCCTATGTGGGATCCGAAGTGAGCTCTTTCCGGTGGAACAAGTGGGGCAGGTTAGTCTCAATGGGGTAAGGGTATCTATTCCTTAGATACTCTAGACCAGCGGTTCTCAACCTGTGGGTCGCGACCCCTTTGAGGGTCGAACGACCCTTTCACAGGGGTTGCCTAAGCACACGCTAGCCCGCCATCTTGGTGCCATGCCCCCTTTGTCACCTCATCACGTGCGGAGAGGGGGCAGGTGAGGGGGTCGCTGGGGCGGGGCGGGGGTCGCAGCATTAGGAAGGTTGAGAACCACTGCTCTAGACCCATGCCATAAAGGGCTTTAAAGATAATGTCCAACACCTTGAATTGGACCATGGAAGCAAACCGGCTACTGTGTTCTGTACAGAATATTATCATCAAGAAAAGAACTGAGCCCAGAAATTTTGTGAGAACAACTGCACAATCCAAGTTGCCCTTGGGACTCCAGTATTTACAGGAATGTTAATCTGGTCTGATCCAGTCTGACAAGTTCCTTATCAGCAGGAGCATGTGCATCTGTGAAGGAGAGTTAAAAAAAAAAAATCAAAATGGTGACCACAAGTATGCCATTGAAACCTGCCCTAAAATACCCCAAATTAACAATTAACAAACCAAGAAAGCTCTATTTAATGTTTTCTACAAGGAAAGGACAAGTGTTTAGTTTTCACTTTAATTTTGAACCAATCCACAAAACAAAACTCACACATTACCCAACAAAAATAGCAAAGAGGTCTGCCAATAAAAATGGATATTGAGCACTATACAAACTCCATACAAAAGTGCACTTATGGGGAAAATAGACAAAATCAATTATATTAGAGAGAAATTACTGTGAAAACAAATTTGGTGCCTAAAGAAAGAGAAATTCCTACAAGTTTTAAGTTCAAATGTAAAAAATAAATAATACACTTGGCTGGGGAATTCTGGGAGTTGAAATCCACACACCTTAAAGTTGCCAAGTTTGGAAAACACTGATTTAACAGATTGGACAGATTGGCAAAAACCAGAAACTGATTGAAACCAACATTAACCTATTCACCCCTCTAGCTCTGCGAGGAGGTTTTGGATTATCCAGTACTGATTGGAGTCTCCTCTGCTACTTTTTTGGAGGCTAGGCCTCATTTTCCTGCATACAAAGGCCCTCTTTGAACATCAGTCGTTGGTTGGCTCCTTTGCAGCGGTTATTATGACTGCATCTAGTAACTTTGGGAGCCTGATAGTGAGAAGCCAATAAATCCTAACTAAATAAAATATTTATGCACAGTACAACAGATCTCCTGATTTATATCCAGCTTATCCGAGACTCCGCAGGATGTGAATTCATATTATGCCTGCACAGTAAGACTCTCCTTGAATGTAGCCTCAAATATTTGAGGGTAGCAAATGTCTCACATATTCTGAGGCAATCTGGTTAAGGGAGGGAGATAATAAACTATAGCTGAAGCTCTATTCCTAAGGGATGTATTCTATACCCCTTGCTCAGCCATAATTCCTCTTCCTCATATAATATTGATGCAAATAGGAGTAAACGGCTGAGTAAGGCAATGTGGTTTATTGTACATTTCCGACAAAGAAACATGATAGATCAAGCTGCTCTCTAGGCCACTCTAGTCTAAAATGTGTTTGCTTTGTTCTTTTGGAGCGTGAAAAAATGCCACTTCACTTTTCTTGTTGCACTTGTTTGTTTGTTTTTTCTTTGTCGTCTTTTTATTACCCGAGTTACTTTCTATGTAAAAACATTCTCTTTTTTTTCTTGCTTCCAGGCCCTCTGTCCAACATGAATGCTTCTACCTTCAGAATGGCACTGAAAGTTGAATAGATTATTTATTTTTATTTATTTATTTATTTATTTGTCAAACATGTACAAGATAGCAGGTATAGGTATAAACATAAACATAATCAAAGTGAATACAGATAGATGAGGGCAATAGTACAGTAGGACAGGGACGGTAGGCACGCTGGTGCGCTTATGCACGCCCCTTACAGACCTCTTAGGAATGGGGTGAGGTCGACAGTAGACAGTCTAAGGTTAAAGTTTTTTGGGTTTGGGGAAGAAACCACAGAGTCAGGTAGTGAATTCCAGGCATTGATCACTCTGTTGCTGAAGTCGTATTTTCTGCAGTCGAGTTTGGAGCGGTTTACATTAAGTTTGTATCTATTGTGTGTATTGTTGTGGTTGAAGCTGAAGTAGTCATTGACAGGTAGGACATTGTGGCAGATAATTTTATGAACTACATTTAGATCGGTTCTAAGGCGACGTAGTTCTAAGTTGTCTAAGCCCAAAA
>QLTV01002719.1:1206982-1268205 GCA_003457575.1 Thermophis baileyi | reverse complement strand
GGTTGAAGTTATGGGTTCAGTTGTACATTCATTTAGTGTCCAGTTATTATGAGGTATGTTGAGATCACCAAGAAAAATAAGAGGGTGTGGGTAGGTACAATGGTATTAATTCCAGTGATAACTTTCCTTCCTTCCTTCCTTCCTTCCTTCCTTCCTTCCTTTCTCATCCTACACAGAACTTGTGTGTAGCCCTGCAGAATCCGCTCTTCTTGTGTGCTTCTTTGCTATTGCTGCCTAGGCAGTAGAACAGACTGTCTATTACTCCCTGGTCTTTTTTTATAATAGCGAAAGGACAGAGCCAGGTGCAGCATTTCCCTGTCCTCAGTAAAGATAGCATCGGCGTTATGCTCACGAATCAGGCAGCCAGCTTAGTTTTGGGCAATTTGCCACCTCACATGTAGCAGCGGGGAGAATTCTTGCTTTCTTAGTAGCGTGGCATGCAGAAAGTGACTCTGACAACAAATAGCGATGCTTTCATGTAATTAAAAAAAAAACCCACTTACCTTGAAATGCTTAGTGATTCATTTTCTGGCTGTTTCTAATGGGAGAAAATTGTTTTGGACTGCTCTGCATATTAATGAGGTTAAGCAACTGATCAACGTTTTTAGTATCATCACTTATTTGGAGAACTAATAGGGGAGAAAAATATTATTTCTGTTTCAATGGCTAATTTCTCTTTAAAAATAAAATGTTATGGTCTATAATTGGCAGAACAGCTGCCACAGGCTAATCAACTATTCATTATTTTTTCACCAGGCTAAATATTGTAAGTGTGGAAGCCATGTTGTCTAAATTCAGGCAAAGACGCATATGCTATAGGGCCAGACTATTGCACAGATACTGTATATTGTCCCAGCCCAAAGGGAGACCTTCTCCTTCTACCATCATCCCCATTCCAGGCTTTATTGGTAGCTGAATCTTATTTCAGGCCTACAAGGGGGGCAGTTTCTCCAGTATGAGAATGGCAGGAACACCCAATGGCAGGAGCATCCAAGGCAGAATATGATAGATAGATAGATAGATGAGAGAGAGAGAGAGACAGAGACAGAGAGAGATGAGAGAGAGATTCAGAAGGACCATTCTTATTTTCTAATTAATGCTTATTATGTTTGGCCATTCCCAAAGAATCCACTCAACAAATGTGGTAATGTATGCCCAATGTTAAGCAGTACATGAATGTTTCAACATGGGAAGAAAAAGACCTTGGCCCATATCAAGAGGACAATCACATGGGTACTCAATGTATGTTTTCTCTATTGTTCCCCAGTGTGCCTTTGATTATAGCAACAGCCCAAGGTCTCATAGAAGAGCCTATCAAACTTACAGGAATTTTACAATACAATATCTATTTACTGCAAACATATTTTTTCTCAGTGCTACAAGGATATTGCATTCTCTCGGTATTTAAGTTGCAATGTTTTTGGGTAGGGAAATGGTGGTTTTTCTACCAGTCTGCACACTTATGTGTATGTTTATGTTTAATATGCGATCATATTAAAAGCAGCTGCGTCCTCTTCGCTGATGACGTAAAATTATTCAACACCACTGACAATGCCACTACCCTACAAAACGACCTTGACCATGTGCCCGAATGGTCGCACAATTGGCAATTCCAAATCTCGACTAACAAATGCTCTGTCCTACACATTGGCAATAAAAATCAGAACACCAAATACAAGCTGGGTGGATATGACCTCGTAGACGACCCCCACTCTGTCAAGGACCTAGGAGTACTCATCTCAAACGATCTAAGCCCCAGAGCTCACTGTAACAGCATTGCCAAAAAGGCACTAAAAATTGTTAACCTAATTTTGCGAAGCTTCTTCTCCGGTAACATTGTATTGCTAACTAGGGTATACAAAACCTTTGCCAGACCAATTCTCGAATACAGCTCATCTGCCTGGAATCCACACTGTATATCGGACATTAATACGATTGAGCGGGTCCAGAGGTATTTCACGAGAAGAGTACTCCACTCCCCTACTCACAATAGTATTCCCTATGCCACCAGAGTTGAAATTTTGGGCTTGGACAACCTGGAACTGCGCCACCTGCGGTATGATCTAAGCACAGTACACAAAATTGTCTGCTACAATGTCTTACCTGTCAACGACTTCTTCAGCTTCAACCTCAATAATACACGGGCAAACAATCGATACAAACTCAAGGTAAACTGCTCCAAACTCGATTGCAGAAAATATGACTTCAGCAACAGAGTGGTCAACGCCTGGAATTCTCTACCTGACTCCGTTGTTACATCCTCTAACCCTCACAGCTTCAACCTTAAACTGTCTACCGTGGACCTCACCCCATTCCTAAGAGGTCCGTAAAAGGGGGCGTGCATAAGCGCACCAGCGTGCCTACCATCCCTGTCCTACTGTCCCCATTTATTTGTATTCATTTCTTTCGTTCATATCCATGTTTATATTTATACCTGCTATCTTGTACATGTTTGACAAATTAATAAATACAAATACAAATACCGGTACTTGTTACTGCAGCCAGCTGCCAAAATAAGGCAGCCATTTGGGACAAAGTCTTACTGAGACACACAGAGACTATTTTTGTGGTGGTATCAAGAGAAGATTTGAGGAAAGGAATAGAGAAAAAGGAAGGGAGGGAGGAGATTGAGAGGTCTCTTGCAAGAAGAGAAAATATGTGTCCTTCATGAAAAAATATTGGAAGACAAGTTGATCTCCCAGCAGAATGAATGATTCATGGGTATAAGAAAAGAGAGTGTGGTAACTCCTTGCAACAGGATGGAAATAATTATGGTAGCAAAGTACAACAAAGTATGTGAAGTTACAATAATGGAAAGTATAAAAAAGGATGATGAAATGGTGACATGAAACTGACTATAGGTGAGAAAAAATACAAATAAGAGCATCTTGTGAGAAAGGAAGATATTCTAAATTGTGCATAGAAGTAAAAAGTTGCAAAAATATGAACTCAGAAATGAACAGTTCAGATTTTTAAAAGCAGAAAAAGTGCAAAAACTGAGCACTTTTTATTAATTTAAAAGTCAGTTAGGGAATGGGTGAAAAAGACTTCTCTTTTAATGTACAGATTTGAGTAGAAAGGTGCAGAGATTTCAATGTGAATGGTTGCTGATCATAAAAAGTAGGGAAACTGGTAAGTTGATAGACATTCTGAAAACTATTGGACTGACTGTATTGCTGTTCATTTTTATGAATTTATACTGCAAGCAAAGTGCATTATAGTATATACTGTTTGCCTGTGGAATGATGTGATATTGACACTGACTCCTCTACCAATCCAATACCAGCAATTTAAGGAACTGATGCATTCCCAAACAGCTGATACTCCAAAGAAACTGCCCTCTAAATATAACAAGTAATAAAGAAACCCACTCTGGAAATGTGACTTATATGAAAGCTGCATTGCTGCACCCAACAATGGGAAGAATGCTGCTAATGTCCCCCTGGACGAAAGAAAAGCTAGCAAGAGTTAGTGTTACACTGGAAATAGTTTGTCATGTATACCTTATCTGGCATTTGCAGAATTCTGAGTACAAGAGGTGACAATTAACAACATTTGGGAAGTGCAGTGGGGCTTTCTGTTTGAAAGGGATGAGGAGATTTTTTGCTCATCATTGACCAATGTATCTATGAACATTTATTGTATATGTGTACATTAAAGAGAAAACGTAAGAAATACACTTAGTGGTTTGGTCATGTAGAGAATGAATGTAAATCCAAAGATAAATCAAATACAGGTACTCCTCAAAATTTCCCCAAAATTTCTATTGCTAAATGAGACATTTGCTAAGTGACTTTTGCCCTATTTCTTGCCACAGTTGTTAAGTGAACCACTGCAGTTGTTAAGTTAGTAATATGGTTGTTAAGTGTAATGTGTGTTGTCGGATTTATGTTGCCACCCCTCCCCACAGCTTCCCCATTGATTTTACTTGTTAAATTGAAAAGTGTGATCACTTGATCTCGGGACACTGCAACCGTCATAAATATGAGTCAGTTGCCAAGCACCTAAAATTTGATCATGTGACCAAGGCAGGGGTGACGCGTGCGCAAAGCGTGCTGCGCATGCGCAGAGGGTAAAAGAACCCAAATGGCGGCGGCCGGGCGGATGGGCGAAGCCTCGCGCTGCCGTCGCTACCGGCTCTCCGACCACCTGCAGGCACTCCCAAACCGGGAGCATTTCACCCCTGGAAGGGGATGCTGCAATGGTTATAAGTGTGAAAAACGGTCATAAGTCACTTTTTCAGTGCCATTGTAACTTTGAACGATCACTAAATGAACTTTTATAAGTTGAGGACTACCTGTATATCAAAGTGAATGGGTCAAGACTATAACTAAGCAAGTCACAGTTGGATAGAAAAATGAGGTCTACAAATGAGAGGTGAGACATTTAAAGAATAGCAATGTGTGAAGCAGAAGCAAGAAAAGTTTACAAAGACAGAAAGGAATAAAGTGAACGGTGTTGGCATATATTAAAATAAGCTGTATTTTTCTTGCGTTTTTTTCTCTCTGTGTGTTTCCACAAGGTTGCTTACATGAAAGTGAAGAGTGTAATGTGTGTTGTCGGATTTATGTGGCCACCCACTGCCCATAGCCATCTAAAGTGACTCTGGGTCCAAGAACTAAAAAAATAATTAAAACAGTTCATAAACCCATAAAACAATATAGATAAAACAAGACAAGAGGAAAGATATTTGCACACAGTATGACCACAGTGAGGGTCCCAGCCAATGTTTTGCTCATTCTGAATAATCTGAAGGTTGGTGAAATGTTGTAGCCAATGCAATATAATTCTTCTGATGCTTTTATACAATCAAATGGTCATTATTTATAGCAGGAGTGTCATGCATCATGTACGCCAAGACAGCTGCTGTAGTTTTTATCACAAAAGGTTTCCATACTTCATGTTTAGCAGCAGTATCAACAACAGGATCAGCTGCGTTATACAGCATATTAGTTTTATCGTGTGAGCTCATCATTCATTTATGAGGAAAAATGATGCCTGGCTTAACATTATAGTCAGAAGGTTACAAATAGCAGAGTGTGCCTTTTTTTCCCCCCATGCAGGCAAACATTGGTCACATTTATCTGTCAAAGCCACATAATTATTCACAGATATCCTAATCCAGTAAATATGATGTGCTTTAAGCAGGACAATTATAATTTGCTGCAACATTTGGTGGTACATCCTATCCATCAACATTTGAGTAAGTATAGCTTTCAGTTTCAGTCTTCATTAAGATCATAGACCAACATAAATGGATGGGCTACAATTAGGAAGAAACGTAAAAAGTGACATGGAAAAAAGCTAAAAATGTAAAAGATGCAAATGATGGAAGATTAAAAAATGAGTATCTAAAAACAATTATACGGTGTGCAAAATAATAAGCTAAATATTTATGAGACTAACATAACAGTTACTTTATAAAAATGGTAATTGACAAAAATGAGATGGGAGCATTAGTAAGGTAGAGGGAAGCATGTATGTATATAGTATCGGAGACACTATGCAAATAGTCCTCGACTTACAAGAGGTCATTTAGTGACCATTCAAAGTTATAACAATGCTGAAAAAAGTGACTTATGACCATTTTTCACACTTATGACCATTGCAGCATCCACATGGTCATGTGATCAAAATTCGGATGCTTTGCAACTGACTCATATTTATAATGGCTACAGTGTCCCAGGGTCATGTGATCTCCTTTTGCAACCTTCTGACAAGCAATGGGGAAGCCAGATTCAGTTAACAACTGGGTTCCTAATTTAACAACTGCAGGGTTAACAACTGTGGCAAGAAATGGGGGAAAATTCACTTAAATGTTTCACGTAGCAATGGAAATTTTGGGCTCAATTGTGGTCGTAAGTCAAGCACTACCTGTATCTAATATGGCAAAGTAGGTGAGACATTGAGTCTACTTCAGGGGTGTCAAACTTGATTTCATTGAGGGCTGCATCAGGGTTGTTTGACCTTGGGGGGTGAGTGGGTGTGGCCAGCATGACATCACTTGTGTCGGGGGCGCCTGTGGTGGCCCGAGCGCTGTGCCAGCAAAAATGGGCTCCTGGGCCCCGTTTTCGGCCACGACTGTCTCTCCTGCAGCCCTCTGCAGCGAACTCCATTTTCACTGGCAGAGGGCTGCAGGAGGCTGTCGTGGCCAAAAACGGAACCAGGGATGGCTGCAGGCGGCCCTGCTGAGCTCCGTTTTCGCTGGCAGAGGCACCGCAGGCTGGACCTTCGCTGTTTCCAGGGCGGCCTGGTGGGCCAGATCTAAACACACCGCGGGCCTTGAGTTTGACACTCCTGGTCTACTTTATAAATATTGAGTATCAAGCACAAGTGAATATCCCATTGATTTTGGGTGTTGATGTCCAAAACTTGATTTTTATCCTGCCTTTATTATTGTTTATAAATATCTCCAGGCAGCAAACATACTGATTACTCCTTAAAAACCAAATTAAAAATGCAACTAAACTTAACCCTGAAATCTTGTATTTGAGAAGTATTCATTTCCCTCTCACCTAACATTTAGTTTTCCCTCTTCTAACGTCCAGCTTTGCTATAAATGTTTGTGATTCTTTAAAAAAGGACTAAAATAAAAACCGCTAGTTGTAATAGGGTAGCCTTTGTTTCTTTTGAGCAGCAGCAGCTTCTATTGTACTTTGGAAACAACATGCAGTCTATTAATCATTCACCGAGGATCACTATCATGTGTATTACATAGCAGTTTACATAGCTATTGATTGTATGATTCATCATCACTATCCCCAAGTGAACTTTATCACTGCCACAGAGCAAGTTTAACGTACTACTGTTTCATACTTCTTTCTTTATAACAATATAACTTCCCAAATAGTAAGATTTACTAAGCATATTAAGCTCCGCAAGTCTGACAAATCTGTCATCAATAGTTGGCATCTGTGTGGGCTGCTTTGCAGGCTGGTTTTACAGATAAGAGAGACTGTATTTATCTTTCTAGTAATCCTTTATTTACAAAATTTACACATTAAGTAGGCATTACATATAGGCACAGAAGCAAGCATGCAGCCAGGGCTAATTTTAAAAACAAACGAACCCCAAAATGGTAAGTCAATTCTTTCATCAACCTAAATCTAGAAACCAGTTATGTTCAGCTTGTCTTGGGTATATTATCCTGATCTGCTTCGTCCACTCTACAGATTGACATCAACCAAGATACCATCATTCACAGGTCCTATGGAAGCACAGGATACTTTTTCCCTTCACTCTTAAAAATAGATGTTGTCTATACCTGATCACAAAACGTGCACACAGCCATGTATGCTTTTCTCGTATATATGTAAAGAAATATTGTTGTAATAACCACGCATAAATCCTCTGATAAAAATGGTGTGGCTTGAAAATCGAAAGTAGGAACGACACCCAAAGTATCCCAACACATTTTAGAGTAACAGTTCGATTTGAAATTAATGCTCACACATAGCTGTTCTGTCCAAAGCCTGCTTTGGATAAAAATATACATGAAAACAAAAATGGGCTTTAGCTTTAAAGAACTGATTGATAATGTCTTGCTCTAAAATAAGATTAATTATCCAAAGGCTTTGTATTAAGCTTTCTTCTAACCCCTTTTCAGTGTATCCAACTGCCCGTTGCTAGTTGATTCAAAGCTGAAATAAAGTTATAAAAGCATCGTTTTTGTTAATGCTGAGAGTCAGTCAAGAATCAGAGCTGGACTATGCCTGTGGGTTTCTATGCTTTCAATTTTACTGAAGTCATTGAAAAGACTTCCCACAACCATCTGCCATTTTATTCTTAGTCTGAGAGTCAGGGTAAGAATGTCGGAAGGAAACCCATCCTGTTTGGGAACTCATGCATTCTCATTCATACTTGTTAAAGTTAGTATGGGTATTTAATAAATTTGGTAACTTGGATATAGTCAAAAGGTTTATGCATTCTAGTTCAATTTTAACTATAATTATGTTTATGTTGAAACATAATTTTTCTCAGGGCATTCATCCGATGACAGGTGATTTTTTTAAAAAAAAATATGAGCAGGAATCAAAGTAGCATGGAACAACTTACAAGAAGTTTCAATATTTGTTTATGCCTCTTTAAAAAACATATCCACAGCAAACTGATTTCAAAGTTAAGAGTTATTTCAAAATCAGTTTGTGGTAAAACATAAAAAAAACACAATTGTGTGCCATTTTTCTCTCTCCTGCCAAATACTGATATGTAGTTTAATGGCACTACTAATTTTAAGCGTGTCTCCAATCAGAAAAACTGATGAGCTGTTGTACAAAGCAGCCAGTGTATTGAGTTCCAATCATTTAAATTGCTTTGATCCAACTTGAAATATATAGACCAAGTTATACTTAATGCCTGATTTTTTTTTTTTAAAGGAGGGGAGGCGTTTAGTTTATCTGATACTAAGGATACACTTGTTTCTAAATAACCCCCTAAGCCTGGAAAGAATGCTAAGCAGAACATTCAGAAGACTAAAATAGTATCTCAAATAATTTGTATTTTCCTATACCAGGCACCAACTTATTCCCCTATCCACCTTTACAATCATTGCAGCGTAAAGTAACAGGAAAATTAGTTTATTCATATTTTAATGCACTTCAAGTTTTGAAACAGGGAAGATATAAAACTGGAAAACTGCTTTGTAGGGTCCATGCATTTAGTTTAAATTTTCACTTTAAGGAACAGATGAATCAAGTCATATAAATGAGCGTGCCCGTGCACGCACACACACGGATACACACTTGGGATGTTCCTAGAGAATCTGAAAAGCAAATGGCTCAATTAATAGGCTACTAATATAGCTATTTATATTCTAGTCTTCACCCCCTATAAAGCAGCAATAGAATTGATCAAAACTTAGCTGATCTTATCTATTAAATCAATAAGACTGGTCAAGATTTCTCATTCAAGTGACTTTAAGTGCAACAGTGTAATTACATATTTATGTTCATTTTAGGTGATCACATAAAGAGCACGTCACCAATTTCCCCAGAAGAAACTCCAAATTTATACTATTCTGTGAAATTCCTAATTAATCTATTTCTTTTGGATTAAACCCACTTTTAACTTCAACATCACACATCAAATGGGAATGTTCTATGCATACCATCAAGTATAAAGATGTTTTTGAACCAGAGTGCATATTTCAGCAAACTCAAATGTTCTATTTGAAGCAATGAATATTTCAGCAAATGCAATCAAAGTGTAAACTTCTAAATAATAATACATTGAATCTTAATTCTTTTGTGGTTGTTTTAAACTGCAGGATATACATAAAATAATACATAACCTGTATTTTTGTCTCGGTTGCTTTTGAGTAATACAGAAAGGATAATGATATACTAGCAGCATCCCCCCACCACACCTCCTTTTTAAATAAACCATTACAAATTCAAATAGTTTGACCCCAAACCTACTGCCACAGTGTGATACAAAACATTCCATGCATAGGGTTTTGATGACCTGGTTGAACATTCTCAGCATCCTGTCCAACTAGCAGCCCCCTCTTATGCATCCCAAAGCTTGCCACAGTTTCACCAAAGTTCTGGTGAAGATTGAGAGGAGTTAGAAAGTAGATAAAGAATTTGTCCTGACAGAACCTGCTCGGTGGTCAGACAAAAAAGATTGGCTGTAACACATGGAACTCAAATAGGTCCAAAGTGGCTCAAATCACATACTGCCACTTAAGGAGTACTATGGACAGAATTAATGATATTAACCAATTTGCTCAACAGATTTTAATCAAGCTTAACATGAGGTATAATTACATAAAACATAGAGTTCACATATAGGAACATTTTCGCACTTCTGAAACGCATCCCAGTCGGTTTCAATACTAGACAGTCAGTACCTGTACCACTGATTTTCTTTTCTGATTTGTGGAAATAATAAAGTCAGCATTTCAATTTAGTGAGTTAGACTTGAATAATAAAAAGTAAAAGTTAAAATTCTTTCCTTGTATTTGATCTCCGCACATTATTTCTTGATAAAAGAAAGGCCAGCCACAGTATTTAAATGTCAGTTCAAAGAAATCATCAAACGAAGTCAAGGCTGAACTTCCAATTGTTTTCTCTTGTTTGAAATCTCTTAGGTAGCAAAAGAAAAAGTCATCTTGTTTTTATAAATATACAGAAGCCAATAATTCACAGCCAAATAGCCAGTTCTCTTTTGTACAATGTCTGTGCAGAGTTAGAATCATCTGATTTTAAGTCTTGACATCATCCATTCAAGTCCTTGGCATAATCTGTAAAAAAAAATTAAACAAAAATATAAGTTCATTAATACAGATCATTTGTGACAAACTTGAAATCATAGTTATGGTTTTTTTGATATATTAGGGCTCCGATTCTCACATCTTTACAAAATATATGGAAATCATAATAAACTTCACTGAAGTAATGTGCTGTAGCTCGTGACACTTTTCATTTTGAAATCCAAGGACAGATCTGAGTTCTAGCTTCTGGTAGGGAAAATGTGGTTTAACTGCCTCCAAAGGAAGACAATGTCGCACCAAAGTTTCACCCCCAGTTGTGGTTGGCGGTGGGGGGGGGGGCGTGATTTTTCTTCCTCCGATTTAAAGGGGAAATCTGAAATCGACCAATCAGTCCTCCTAACGAGCTAGTTACAGAAACTGAGATTTCTCTGATGGGAGCAACAGGGACGAGGGGTCTTTCATCAAGTTCGTAGCTGTGATGCAGCCTAAATTTAGGGCCACTAGAATCGACCTTATTTATTTCTAATGCAATTTTTGGATTATAATTTATTCTTCAGTTAAAGAGAGACTTTCTTCAGATACAAATAAGTATTTTTCTTTGGTGATTTTCATTAATTCTGGGATTGTACCGTAATATTTAGAAACATCTGAGAATTTGACTGATTTTTTGCTTGCCTCGCAAAAAGCTGAGAACTAAAGATATTAAAATATTTTAGTGGGAAGAAATAACTTTTCTTTTTTAAAGAGAGAATAGAAACAAACTCTTGTTGTGGGGAAGCTGACTTGTTTACATTATCAATTGTAAAACTAAACTTTGAAGGTCAATTACCATAGCACAATATGGTTACTCTAAAGGAAATATTTGATTTATGGACCTGTGAAGTCAGAAGCCACTTTTTTTTCTTTACTGTTTTCTTTTCCACTTTTATCTAGCTTTCTCTCAGATTTTTTTTTCTTGGTTCTTTACTTTTTATTCATTTTTCACAATTTAATAAAATCGTATTTAAAAAAAAAGAAATCCAGTAGCAGGTTCATATCAAGGAGCACTACCAAACTGAATCTATGATTATGTAGGTAATACTGGTGGGAAACTAATTACTCAGGTATCTTTTAATTAATTTTATGTCAATTCCTAAAGAACTAAGAGTTCATTTTAAGCATCTCAAAAATAAACTTTCTAAAGCAGTGATTTGGAATATTTCTTCAAATAAGCTTCAAGAATGAAGCAATAGATATTTTATTTTTATTTATTTATCAAATGTATGTAGCCTCCCATCTTACCAGAAATTACTCTAGGCATTATATAACAAATAAAATAATATGAACACAGTTGTTATAATAAAAATAATAAAAATGTGCACATTAAAAATTAAAATATTAAAAATAGAGTATACATATACTATGGCAGAGATTTTATGATATTTACAGTAATATTTTCTATTGATCATATTATAGTACCTTATTGCATTTATTACTAAACTTTAAACTATGGATAAATAGTAAGGTAAGGTAGAATTTTTTTCCTTCTCTCTCTCTTCATCTTTTTTCCTCAAAGTTTTAAGGTTTAAAGAGTATTTTAATTGTGTATGGGCTTTTTTTAGTGTATTTAGGCACTTTGTTTTCCCCTTATAAATTCTTTATAAAATATATTAAATAAAAATTAAAACCCCAAATATTTTCTTTATAAAATATATTAAATAAAAATTAAAACTCCAAATATTTTCTTTATAAAATATATTAAATAAAAATTAAAACCCCAAATATTTTCTTGATATTACTTAGGTAACCTCTCAAGACTATATGGCAGTTAGAAGGAGCAACATTCTTAGACAGTCAGAGATACACATTGTGATGAGACTACTATATTCCGTTCTCCTCGAAGCCATCCTTGAAGAGCATTTGGAATGTCAATTGCCAAAATTGTGATGGCTAAGACTGCTAATGAACACATAGTAACATGTTCAAATCATAACCATACTGAAAAATCGGCATGTTGCCAACTGCTTTCTATACTCAATTTAGTAATTACCTTAAAGCCTGAGCGTAACCAAAGTTCTTTGGCTTTGCTAGTTAAAACCCAGATCCTGAAATCTTTCATGGCTAATATAATCTTAGTTTCCCTTGGCAGCTCCCACAATTTACCTACTGCAGACCATAAAACCTTGGAAGCTTCCAATGCTCATCTTTTAAAACTGAAATTTAAACAAAACATTTCTGCCAAAGAAAAAACATACCAACCATTATGTATTTGGTGCAGTGGTGGGTTGCTGCCGGTTCGGACTGGTTCTCCCGTACCGGTGGCGGAAATTTGCATCCGCTCGCCGAACCGGCAGCGATGGCCGGCTGTCCACGCCCCCGAACCGGTTCTCCGGTTGCCGTGGCTGGCAAAGAAACCTCTGCGCATGCGCAGAGGCTTCTGCGCATGCGCAGAGGGTCATTTCCCCAACGTGACGTAGCAAAACGCGCACTTCCGTCGCAATGCAAACTGGTAGGGAAGGTAAGTGGAACCCATCCCTGATTTGGTGCTATCACACTGACGTTTTTATAGAATCCTTGCTGCTCTTAAACTTGGTTGTTTGTTTGCAGGTACTTCATTACCCCACTAGGTAATATCATCAGTATTAGTCAGTGTGGAGTGTGCTCCTTGTGTATATACAATAGCTTGTTCTGCCAGTATTGGTGGGGGTGTGGTTTCCTCCTTTTCCTTTTTTGGGCTGTAGAGAGCATTTGTGCTCATTGACAAATTAGAAATGTAAAGTCTATCAAAAAAAAAAAAAAACCAATCCACACTTACAAAGTGCTTCATTACAAAAGTAACCACCCAACTTTCCACAAGAGGAACTGTGTAAGAACATTACTTAGAGCAGGCCTGTCAAACTGGCGGCCCACGGGCCAGATGCGTCACATGCAGGCCACGCCCGCCCCGGCTCCGCAAAGGCAAAAAAATGTCACGATACGTCGTGATACGTCACGTGACACGATCGAGTTTGACACCCGTGACTTAGATGAACACAAATTCACTACAGCAATCAGAACTCCAGAAAAAAGAAAGATTGCCTGGACAACAGCTTCCAACTCACTTAACTTTAACAAAAATGCTTGACCATTCAATCCACTATAGCACAACCAAAAGAAGCTACAAAAAGGATAACACTATCATAAACATCTCAGAAACAACCAATAGACTATTACAACCACATGATATCACCATAGCATGCCAACCATCTAAAGCCTTCCAAATTATCTTAGGTAACTCAAAAGATCTAATAACCCATGGGAAAAAAACAGAGTCATCTACAGCATATAATATAAAGACAGCCACTATATAGGAGAGACAGACAAAAGACTGGCAGAGCACATCCATGAACACCAAGCTGTAGTCAGAAAAAATAATGAAAATTGTTACTCTCACAACACACAGACAGATTTAACCATAGTTTCAGCTGGGAAACTGTGAGCAATTTAGACAAAATTGCCAAATCCAAAATTGTTAAATCCAAAAACACCAGAGAATTCCTAGAAGCTGGGCACTCAGATAAATCAATCATCAATAAACACAGAAATAAACTATATTTATACATCATTCAAAACAGATGTGAAGCCAAGAAGGGAACTAAAAACATCTAGACAAGTAGAGATTAACCTCACACAAAAATTCAAGCAGAAAACAATATCCTAATCAAGGAACTACAAAGGGAAAAACCACACCTCCACCAACACTGGCAGGGCAAGCTACTGTATATAAACAGAGCAAACCCCACACTCACTAGCACTGATGATGTTACTTAGATGGGTAATGAAATCTCTGCAAACAAATACAAATAGTCCTTAACTTACGACCATAATTGAGCCCAAAATTTCTGCTGCTAAGCAAGGCAGTTGTTAAGTGACTTTTACCCCATTTTGCAACTTTTTTTGCCATAGTTGTTAAATGAATCTCTGCAGTTAAGTGAATCTTGTGATCATTAAGTGATTCTGGCTTCCCATGCTGATTTGTTGGAAGCCAGCTAGGAAGGTTACGAATAATGTTCACAGGATCCTGGGACAGTGCAACTATCATAAATACATGCCAGTTGCCAAGCCCCTGGATTTTGATCACATGACCATGGGGATGCTGCAACGATTGTAAGTGTGAAAACTGGTCATAAGTCACTTTTTTCAGTGCCCTTGTAACTTCGAACGTTCACTAAACAAATGGTTTTAAATTGAGGACTACCTGTAACCAAGCTAAGATAGCACCAAGGACTCCATAGTTGAACCGAGCTAAATATATTATCTTCTACTGACTTACTTACATCTACAGAGCTTGGCATGATCTCATTACTTTATGTAGATGATCTTTATTAAAAAAAAAGTATTCACAAAAAAAATACTTCTTACCCTTCGCCAGTAAGAGCGCAGCATGCCTGGATGTGCCACTGGTGATCTTTAATAGATGTTAGTTTCAGGAACTGAGAAATTTCAGCTACCGTCATGCAGTTTTTAACATCCTGTTTGTTAGCAAAGATGAGCAAGCCTGCTTTTCTCAAGTCCTATAGTAAAATATATATATTCTCCATTTTATTTCTTTCCTGTTATACCACTAAACTATTATATTTGTTGTTGTATTTAACACTTAAGATTTAAATTAGCACATATTTTAAAATTCAGTAAACCAACACAAATTCTATGCAAAATCACACCAGAGCAGCCCCATGTCAAACAATCAGAATTCAACTAAAAGGTCACTTCCAGCAATTCTAAGAAATATTTACATTTAAACTTGAATGAATTTCTAAGACAATAATGAACCATAGCTATGGAATACTGTCAAACATCTCTATGTATATCCACACTTTTTATACAATGTAGGGATATCACTGTTCAGAGAATGTTGGTTCACAATTAGAAAATATTGTGATGTATGCAAAACCTAAATACTAACGACTTCTTAGAACAAAGGACCCACTGTTGGTATTAAATTATTTCATATTAAATATGGGGGAAGAGGAATGTTGGTTTCGCTGTCTATACAGTTGTTGGTTTGCAAGTATTTGAGGTGGGGTATGTTGATGGATAGACCTCTTACCTTCAGTGCCTATGATTTCCTAACCGAATGTGTATATATATTCCCCACCTACATTTAAAATCTGCAAATAGATAGCAAATCTGGCATCTACCTTGTCAGAGTCATACCAACTGAATTTAATTTCCATAATACAGCATTTCAAATATGAGTGTTTAAAAATAATGCTCTTTGATTTTTGATCCATTATCAAAAATTGTAATGCTTATAAAACCTTCCTTTCTTTCAACATAATATAATAAAAAATAAATGAAAGAGAATCATTTGACTTCTTTTATCTGGCATTTTTAGTCTAATATCCTAACATATCCTAATACCGTGATGGCGAACCTATGGCACGCGTGCCACAGGTGGCACGCGGAGCCCTCTCTGCAGGCACGTGAGCCGTTGACCAGTTCAGCTCCACTGCGCATGTGCGAGTGCCTCCCGCCGGCCAGCTGATTTTTGGGTCAGACAAGCGCATGCTTTCTCCTCACTTTCTGCGGCCGTGCCTTCCCAGATCTCTGGAGATTCCACCCCAGCGCTGTTTGGGCACGCAAGGCTTTTCCCCCCTCCCAACTCCGTTTGGGGAAAGGAGGCTTCCCCCCCTCCCAGCTCTGTTTGGGGAAAGGAGGCTCCCCCCTCCAAGCTCCGTTTGGGTCAAGGAGGCTTCCCCCCCCTCCCAGCTCCATTTGGGGAAAGGAGGCTTTCCCCCCCCCTCCCACCGCTGTTTTGGGTTAGGGTTAGGGGGGTCGCGCACGCATGTGCAGGGGGCGGGACCTGCAGGAGGGGCATTGCATTATGGGTGTGGGCACTCGCACATGTGCGACAGTGCGCACACTTTCGGCACCCAAGGGAAAAAAGGTTCACCATCACTGTCCTAATATGTAGCTGCTATCAAATAAATGCAATTATTAATACCATATATCACTTCTACCATCATCTCCCAGAATACACTTACTTCACACAGACTATGCTGTTGCTGATGGCAGTTTTAATAACAAAAAGTATCATACTTTTAATTTCTCTTTAAGAAATTTGAGGCTAATGTTATTTTGGAAAACATACACACTAATTTCTACAACTACATTTTATTATTTCCCTAAGTAACATGCAAAATCTTTTTTTAGTTTGTAGTGAAAAAATCAGACATAATACATACTATACTATTCTAAAAATTGTTATTAAATCTAGAAGTTCCCCAATCTGGGGGAAAAACTTTTTTTTAATATTATTCTGGAGGTGATTACAAACATGGAAGTACAATCAGAAATCAGTCACAAAACTTAAGCATCAATTTATAAATTGTTTCTGCTTCAGTCTAATTTTTTTTAAAAAGTACTTACCTCATGTGCTAACATTTTATACAATTCTTCTTTAGTTACGGAAATTCTTTCTCTGTCTGTGCTATCCACAACAACTATCACAAACTGTAAGAATCAGAGATACTTGTAAATTAAGAATATCCATACATATCTTGAATCATAAATCAGAGAAAGATTGAAGCTGCTTCCATAAAACAATCCCTTATAAAAACATTATCAATTAAGACAATTACAATATTGCAAGAATTGATAATTGGAACACTAAATGAAACTGCCCAATCCAACACGGAGTTCTGTGTAATTTTCTGAGGAGTGTATCCAATAGGCAATTGCCATACTTTTGGCAGCTGCATTGATTAGCAGTATTCTACTAAATATTAGACCACCATAACTACTGGTCCAAATGCCCAATATAAACAAACATTCTCAGAAAATTATTAATGCTAGCTTCGCAACCATGTTTTTAAGTAGCACCTAAGTTGTTAGTGTTTTGTTTCTAACCCAGTAAAAGATACATGTATTTTTTCTGGCAGTACCTTAATTTGTATTACTGAATTCATCTTTTTGTTTGATGTATTCTTTAGTTCACACTGATCCTAAAGACAATGCTGCTATGAGTCTGTTGCCTTCTTCACCTCAACAGCTCCAGCCAGCCTAGCCAGCCAGTGAGGAAGTTTAGCTCTCTTCATAATGACCTTGCACTAAGGTTTCAGGACATAATCTTTCCTGCACTATTTGAAAGATACTATACAGTTCTTCAATTGGGTAAAGCTTATAAATAGTAGAGATAATTTCATAGCAGCCTCACTTCATGGAAGGTCAGGTGTCATAAGTCTGTGACATACAGTTGTAATGTATATGTTCCCCAAGGGTTTTCAATAATTATAAACCAAATGAATTACAGACACCGTATATCTTGAAAAAATTTGAAAACCATCCTACTCCTCCACACGCATGCTCATAAGCACACATGTACACACACATCCTATTCTCATGTACAGGAGGTTGTTGGTTCTGTCTCAAAATCTGCCCTATCATTTAACAGAAAAGTGAATTCTGATGTTGATTACTGAGCTAATCTCAAAGCAAGCACTTTCTCTCCAAAATATATTTTAAATAAGGTATATAAATTTCTTGGAAAAAAGGTGATTAACTCTAAAAATAGGCACTTTTAATAGGTACTTTAAATTAATAGGCTAATTTAAGTAAATAAGTTATTCTGTTTCATTTTAAAATCAACAAAGCAAATTATTGATTCATATCTTAAAAGTTTTATATGAAATGACCCACAGCAATGTTTTAGAGTCATCATATCTGGGGTAAAAATATCCAAACAACCATTACAAGGCAGCAAAGAAACTATCCAAAGGTTGTCTGGATTTCTGTACTTCAGATATGGTGCCCCTACTTCTAAGATTTCCCTATAGGTATTATGCTCTTACCTCAGTATTTGTATAATATGTGTTCCATGATGATCGAAGAGATTCTTGGCCTCCAATATCCCACATAAGAAAACGTGTATTATTAACTACAATCTCTTCCACATTGCTACCTATTGTTGGGGAAGTATGCACTACTTCATTCATAGAACTGCAAAAGAAAAAAAAAACATTTCATTTTCTTTTCTATGGTGATAGTAATCTAAGTTATAAAAATACACTTAAAATTTATTTCTGAAATATTTGTAATATAATCCTATATATTTCAATAGAATTAAATTCTGAGTAACTGAGCATAGAATTTAATTTTTTATTCCTTTGGTACAATCTTTTTTTTTTTTTGCAAGTCTTAAAAATAATGTTTCAATCTACTCCAAATTAATAAAAATAATTATATTGCCAAATATGATTATGTGCAAAACTTAAAATTTTCTTCTGGGCAACACTGCACACTTCAGTGATGCTGAAATTTTCAGGTTTTTTCCTATTTATTTGAAGAAATGTTTTCTTATTTTCTTTATAATTTTAATATGTAAAGCCTCATTTAGGGTTTACATTGTAATTTTAATCTTTCCTACCTTGAACTTATAAGAAATCATGAGGTTCTAGTGGGGGCAGCAAAAGGTCTGAAACAATGATCGAGTTAACTCATTATTTTAGAGAACCTGGCATATACTGTAATCAATAGATTCTAGCAATAAGGAGAATACTGCAAGATATGTGTATAGAACGCCTTTTCTGAGATCTTAAAATGAACTTTGCACAGCAATATAAATTTAGGCCACTGTTTAATTACAAAATGTCACCATAGTACACTATAACACTGTCCACAATTCTTCATAAAGACATACTAAAGAAAGATGTAATGAAACTGCAGTATCAAAATAAAATGATATGTCATGGAGAAACATTTGTAGTATCACAAATGTGTAGAATTCTGGTTGCCACATTTGAACCAAGGCAGTGAAATAAAAGGGCAACTTTTCTAAGCCCTAAATCCTGTTCGTGAGAACAAAAACTCTGATAACAGAGAATATATAGCAGTGGTTCCCAAACTTTTTCAGTCCACCGCCCCCTTGGTGCTACAAACTCACCCTCAGTGCCCCCCACCCCCTTCAGGTGGATGTGGCATGGTGGTCAGGTGACCGGGTGGGCGTGGCCAACTTGTAAAATGTGGTGAAACTCACTTAACAATGCTCTTGCTTAGCAACCAAAATTTTGGGCTCAATTGTGGTCATAAGTCTTTCTTTTTCTTTCTGTCTTCCTTTCTACCATCTTTCTTTCTTTCTGTCTTCCTTCCTTCCTACCATCTTTCTTTCTGTCTTCCTTCCTTCCTTCCTACCATCTCTTTCTTTCTTTTTCTTTTTCTGTCTTCCTTCCTTCCTTCCCACCATCTTTTTCTCTTTGTCTTCCTTCCTTCCTACCATTTCTTTCTTTCTTTCTTTTTCTTCTTTCTTTCTTTCTGTCTTTCCTTTCTTCCTTCCTTCCTTCTTCCCTCCCTCCTTCCCTCTCTTTCTTTCTTTCTCTTCTCTCTTCTCGGCGGCGGGAAAAGGAAGAAAGTGCTCTGGCCGGTGCTCGGCTTACTTTCCTGGCGAGGCTCGGAGACCTCCCGGCACGCCCATCCGCCGGCTCTTCAGGCAGCACCACTTTCTCCCTGCCCCACCAAGGCCCCCGCTGGCCCGGAGGCCGGTGGAGCTCCGTAGGTGCACGCCCCGATGCTTCCCAGCCCGCGAAAGTCCTGGAGCCAAAGCCGGGAAGCCGAGAGGGGTGGCGGCAGCAGCAGCAACCGCGCTCCGGCCCGGCAGCGGCACGTCCCGTCATGTGCTGTCCCAGAGCGCGGTCTGAGGGCCTTGCGGGGCAGGGAGAAAGTGGCACTGCCTGGAGAGCCGGTGGATGGGTATGCCGGG
The DNA here is from genome assembly GCA_003457575.1 of Thermophis baileyi. Lineage (NCBI taxonomy): Eukaryota > Metazoa > Chordata > Lepidosauria > Squamata > Dipsadidae > Thermophis > Thermophis baileyi. The sequence goes on along the minus strand of QLTV01002719.1, from coordinate 1,248,277 downwards.
CGGTCTCCGAGCCTCACCAGGAAAGCCAAGCGCCAGCTGGGCCCACGCGCTCCCACCCGCCCCTCACTCCGGCCGTTTCCCGGGAAGTTTGCGGGAAATGGCGGTGGGTGGAGCTTGGCAGGGCGGAGCTGCCAGTGCAGCAGCGCCCGGCGAGGAAGGTCGGGCAGGGAGGCGCAGCCGATTGTCTCATTCACGGCGCCGTGGGGTGGATGGGCTGGAAGAAGCACAGTTGAGAGGGGCCGGGGCAGCGCAGCCTATTGTGCCTTTTCTTGCCCCGCTCTCCATCCCAGAGGGCCGCGCATCCCCCCTGCCAATCCTCCATATAAACCGCCCACTCTGTTTCTGCAAAGGCAGAGCCTTGCAGGGCGATCTAAAGAGAGGAGGGGGATGCTGTAGAAAAGGCCGCCTTCCACCCGTGCCGGCTCCGCGGGACTTGGGGCTCCGAAGCAGCCCACTGGCTTCCAACCCAGCGCTGCAGGCCAAGTTCCCAGAGTGGCGCCGGCGGTCGGCCGGGCCGATCCGCAAAGAGAGCAGGCAGGTGGCCGGGTCAGAAGCCAGTGGGCTGCTTCGGAGCCCCAAGTGCCGCGGAGCTGGCACGGGTGGAAGGTGGCCTTTTCTGCAGCATCCCCCTCCCCTCTTTGGATCACCCTCCAAGGGGGGGCTCTGCCTTTGCAGAAACGGGGTGGGCCCATGTGCAGCAGCCGCGGGATGTCCGCTTGTCCTCCTGGAGCACTGCTGCCGCCCCTCTCAGCATCTGCATTTCCACCAAGGGCCACCCGCCCACCCACTGGCCGGGCTGGGATGGACGCCGACCTCGGAAGGCAAGCGGGCATGGGGGACTGCCAGGAAGGCCGCCAAGCATGGCTGCGGGGAAGGGAGTAGGCTGCTACCTCCCTTCCCCGCCGCCCTGACATGCTTTCCTGCCTTCCATGTGGCCTCTTCGTGCCCCCGCCGTCCCCCATGCCTCTTAGCACCCCCCTGCCACCCCCCTTGCCTCTTAGTGCCCCCCTAAGTCATCCAGCGCCCCCCAGGGGGCGGTACTGCCCACTTTGGGAACCACTGATATATAGCAAAAAACATTGTTATTCTGTTATTATATTTTGAAGGGAAGCAGCAAATTGTCCAATAGGGCAGAGAACAATACTGCCAGAAGTCCAACAAAAATTGAATATATTAAAATTTGTCCATTATATATGAAATTTGCTGATGTCCAGTAAAACATAAATAATAGGATGGTAGTATATAAAATTATGAATATGAATAGACAGAAATAAAAAGGTACCAATATCCAAAATCCGGATGTATTCAAAGAAACTGGACAATAGTATGTTCAATAAAATCTTTTCTCTCAGCCAACCCACCTCACAGGGTTGTTTTGTGGAAATAAGAGGAGGAAGGTGTGTTGGATATGTTCGCTGGCTTGAGTTATTTGTAAAAACAATAAAGGTGAGATATAAATACAAATATATATATATACATACATACATACATACATACATACATACATACATACATACATACATACATACCGTATTTTTCGCTCCATAAGACACACTTTTTTTCCTCCCAAAAGTGGGTGGAAATGTCTGTGCGTCTTATGGAACGAATATGGGCGACAGGCAGCAGTGGTGAACGGCAGCAGCGATCCCCGCCACCTGGAACAGCGGTATTCCGGGAGGCCAATCCAACCGCCAATCAGCTGCTCGGAGGTGAAGGCTCCAGCGTTCCCCGGCGGAGGCAGCAGACACGGAGGAGGCAGGCTGTTTGCTGCAAGGATGCTAGCCAGACGAATACTGCATGGACGCTGGGAGGCAGAGGCAGATATTTGTTTTTCTTGTTTTCCTCCTCTAAACCTAGGTGCGTCTTAGGATCAGGAGCGTCTTATAGAGCGAAAAATACGGTACATACATACGGAGATTTCAGCCTATTGCTGTCAAGGGCAGCATTTTAAATCAACAAGGCAATTCAAATCACTTGTTCATGTTACTTTATACTTACAACTGATAAAGAATAGTAGTTTTTCCGGCATTATCAAGCCCAACTATTATCACTTTGTGCTCTGCAATGAAAAAAAGAAAAAAGAATGGTTGAACATATAGTTATGAGGTCACTAGGTTGCCTATTTCTAGTCACACATTCACTGATTCCACAATCACCTATTTCAATTGTTCTTATTGTGAACTGTACAGATAATCCTTGACTTATAACTGTAATGGAGTCTGCCCATTATGGTCATAAGTCATAAAGCTTTTGTCTGAGCTTAGCTGTTTTCTAGCACTGATGTTACCTAGTTTGATAATGATAAGGCCTGCAAGTTCAAAGATCAGCAAGGACCCTACACAGACACTACTTACCTCCCTGCAATTATTTCTATCTCCATTCATATAAATCATGAGAATGTGGAACAGAGAATTTCAGGTTGTCATATTACATCACTACCTGTATTAAGACCACCTTGGAAATAAACTTCCAACACATTACAGGTAGTCCTTGACTTACAACAGTTTGTTTAGTGACTGTTCAAAGTTACAACGGCACTGAAAAAAGTGACTTATGACCATTTTTCACACTTATGACCATTGCAGCATCCCTGTGGTCATGTGAATTACATTCGGATGGTCGACAATTGGTATATATTTATAATGGTTGCAGTGTCCTGGGGATCATGTGATCACCTTTTGTGACGTTCAGGCAAGCAAAGTCAATGGGGAAGCCAGATTCACTTAACAACTGTGTACTAACTTAACAACTACAGTGATTCACTTAACAAATGTGGCAGGAAAAGTCATAAAGTGGGGCAAAACCCACTTAACAAATTTCTCTTAACAAAATAAAATTTGGACTCAATTATGATTGTAAGTAGATACAATCATACAACAATGTATACTACTGTACAACAGGTCTCTGGATGTTTTTTGACACAGAAATGATTATCATATGACAATGAATGCCTGGGGACTTCAGAGTACTAATAAAATATTGAGGTGGGTCCACTGTCATTAACACCTGCTCTTTGCCTAATACATTTTTTAAATCTTTTTTATATTTCTATAATACTAAAGCTTTTAATTGTAATAATTTACATTTGTAAATATTGTTTTGTACAGAATTCAGAATACCTTGATATTATCAGTTTTGTTCTCTAAATGAGACCTAACATACAATATATAAAACACGCTACATAAAATATTAGCATTTTTTTGTTTTCAATTTTATTCTTTCAAAACATATTCCACACATTATTATGAACTTTAATTTACTTTCTGAAGTTATTCTTCAACTATCAAATTATATCATATCATATCATATTCTGGTATATAAAAACCAGTAGTAAGGTACAAAAATTAGACAAGTAGGAAAATGTATAAGTTAGAAACCTTGTCAGTAATATTATTCAACCAAAATTTAGCACTATAAAAACCCACAGAGTCTTGGATACCCATACCACATCTGTAGCATCCCCAAAAAGTTTTACAACTTCCTTTTTAATTTTAGATTAAAGCAGTTGGTTGTGACACCAGAATCTGCACAAATTCTAGTTATTATTAACTATGATTTATGGTACTGTTTGTAAACCATGTTTTGGAAATTTTCTGGTTTTACTATATGGCATCAAGATTAACCACTATTTCAGATTTGGAAATAACACTAATCTAAAAAAGAAATATTCCATATTTGACTGACAAAGATAGTAGTAACAAAGCCTGAGAGTTACTGTGGTTTCATAGTACTGAACCATAATTCAATGCTATATTCAAATAAAACAAATAGTAACTCTAACACATCACTAGTTCCTTTATTTTGATTGTTGGTAGAAAGAGTTAGGGCAGATATTCAAATAACATTGTTTTATCTATGGAGCCTCAATTCTCTCCCCACAATGTGAACTGAGAATTCAACTTAAAAAACACATAATAAAAGTCTTTTCTACCAAGCATACCATTTTTTAGATATTCAGATAAATTTTCTACTAAGGTCCCCTTAATGTTAGAATTCTTTAAAACATTAAATTAAAATCAACTACATTGATTTTTTTTTTGCTTTAAATAGAGACTATAAGAAAAAAATATGTATAATTTTTTAAAAGTGGAAGTATTGACTTCAAATAGGACCCATATTAAAAGTTTTTTTATTATATGCATTCCATTCAAACTGAACAATAATTCAAAGGTTAGATTAAATAAAAGCTTTTAATATATTTGAAACAGAACATTTTTTCTCATTCATGTTTCAGTTAACTACTTTCTTCTGACAAATCCATTATAGGCAGAATTATATCAGACAACTACTTTTTCACCAACTGCACAATGCAGAAAGATGCAATTCAAATGTAATATTATTTCCATGCATTGGTTTACACAGTCTTTTTTTATATGTGAAAGACACTACTGAAGTGGACTGGCCTAGGATGAATTTGTTAGTATAAGTAGTCCTCGACTTACAACAGTTCATTATTGACCATTCAAAGTTACAACTGCACTAAAAAAATGACTTACGACCGTTTTTCACACTGACAATAGTTGTAGAATCTCCAAAGGCATGGGATCAAAATTTGGATACTTGGCAACTGACTCATATTTATGACAGTTTTAGTGTCCCAGCGTCATGTGATTTGCTTAACAACTTTGGCAAGAAAGGTTGTAAAATGGGGCAAAAATCATTTAACAACTGTCCCACTTAGCAATAGAAATCTTGGCTCAATTGTGGTCATAGGTCAAGGACCAACTGTTCTTGATCTCCCAAGATTTAACAAGCAGCACTTTGCTTCAAATTGAGTCTATAAGTCAGCGAAAGACCGTGTGCACACTGCTATGCCATCTTTCCCCATTCCCAACTCAAATCAAGGAGCATCCTTTTCCTGTCCCAACGAGGGCCCCCTTGAAAAAAGCACAAGCACCAACACTTGAATGGTACATAGCTAGAAAAAGCATATTGACCAAACCATTGGATTTTTTTTTGTCTTACGCTTCTTTATATCTATGGTCCTTGGTTTCTGAACCTTGTGTTAAACAAGAAAACAGTCTTTTATGTGGCTAGAATTAGTAGAATTGACTTAATTACTCCTTATTTCCATATGAAATAATCTTAAATTTTCTCAATTGATGCAAAAGGCCTAAACATATAGTAAGTATTAAATAGGTTCTTTAAAAAAAAATGCTAGCTTACTGGGTATTTCCTTATCATTTGTGGTTATCCCTGTCCAAACAAGGATATGTAACTACGGTGATCCTGCCTTACTATTTGTATTATTTGATAATACTGGGGTTGGTTTCTGAAAACAGACAAGATATTTCAACTTGTGTAAAATATGGTTATCAGATCTTTTTGCCTCAGGCATTTGATTAGATTTCATTTTACTTCTAAGCCCTATTCATGTTCCTACTAGAATTAACCTTAAACTTACTTGGCAGAAAGTAAATGCATCTTATTCCATATGTATCTACCCAAGATAACGGCTTTCTTTCAAATGTCTTGGGCTTATCTCTCTACATAGCTTTATTGGTGCCCATATTATTACTTTTTGGTATTTTAATACAGTAATACCCAGATTTTGGCAGTGTTGTATTTTTTAGCTTGGTATTAAATGGTAAAGATTTAGTAGTGGTATTGTGTTTATTATAATGTTTTGATGAATGTAAGTTTCTGTTTTATGCAGTACACAATTTTATTTACTTATAGTAATTTTACTGTATTTTGTTTTGTTTTATTGTGTTATCTTGGAGAAGATTATTAAGAGTCAACACTAACTTGATGGCACATAATTGGTAAGTTTAATTTCTCTGATATATCTAAATAATTGTTCAATAGTTTTTTATTCTAATAATGGAATCACTATAATGCAGAAGTGCAGATCAGCTGTTGTATTACATTTAAAAGCAATCATAGTTGTTACTGCATGACTGACTACACATGTGTAATAATCACATGAACTAATTTCTCTCAAATTATAATTAACTCCTAAGGAAAAGAAATAATGGCAAAGCAATGACACAGGATGCTTAATTAAAGACTAAAGTTAAAATTTTGCAGAAAATTTTCTTCTGCAAGATCCAAACATTTGACTATTTCCTTTTAACTCTAAGTGAAACTCAAGGAGTCACTGGTCTTTGTCTGCATGGCAATATAAAACATTTTATTTGCAGAGATAGTCCTCAACTTACAACCACAATGGAACCTGGAATTTTGATAAGTCATTGCAGTTGAGGCACCACATGACCAGACTCGATTATAAGAGCATTTTTACAATGACCGTAAAGCGAGTCGCCAGTTATAAAGCTAATCACATGAGCATTAGGCAAATCCATTCTTCCAAATGGGCATTTTTTGCTAGAAACTAGCAAAAATTGTGACAAATCGCAATCAATTGTAAATGTGAGCCAGCTGCCAAGGATCCAAAATGTGGGGGAGCAGCAGTCATAACTTTGAGAACAGGTTGTAAGTTTTGAAAAGTCCATCATAATTTTGAACGGTCATTAAACAACTAATTCTATATCGAGGATACTGTATATGTAACAAAATTATCAGAATTTTTCTATAAGTCTGAGAAGCATCAAAGTAATGAATGAAATAAGTCAATCTTGCTGTTTCTGAATGATGCATAAGTTGTCTATGTACCAAGTACAGGGGTGGGTTCCGGTTTTCATCGCTGCCGGTTCGCTGAGTGTGCGCTTTGCTGCGCACTTCGCTATGTGCGCGTGCGCAGTTCAGAGGTAATAGAACTTCTGCGTTGCAAACTAGGCAAGGAGCACGGAAAACAGTTGCGGAGCAGCAATTCAATCTGCCGCCCCTGATCAGCTGGGCTTTGGAAGCAGAGATAAAGGTCAGTATAACCCAGGGGCAGGCAGGCCGGCCCACTTTCACGGATACAGAGAACAGGTTCACTCTCTCGTCTTGGAGTCAGAGCTACCGGTTCTAAAGAACCGGTCCGAACTGGCAGCAACCCACCACTGACCAAGAACGCACATACAGTGGAACTCCTATTTGCCCAATTCTTCCCTATCAGTTAAGCTCCTATTATAGCATTTCAATTATTGATGGGACAGAAGCAAGAGAGCTGTATCCTCAGCTCTCAGAGTTGGTTTCAGGTGGCACCTGCTCAGATCACACAGCTCAAACCTTGCAAGAAGCAGTCCCCCCCCCACCTTAAGTACATAAAAGATGGAAACAGAAAATAACCAAAATCAACCTCCAGAATTCTGTAGATAAGAGTTTCTAAATATTTACCTTTTATCTAATTCTTTTACACCCTCCCTCTGAACTATTTCCATGTGTTCTTCAAGCTTAAGTTTTCAAAGGAAATTCTGTATTTGACAAACAAATGTAGCCGATATTCCTTAACAATTTGTTATACTACACAATTAATTTAATACTATTCCATGATTTTTATACTATTTTATATTTAATAAAGTCTTGATGACACGTTTTAAAGAATATAATTTCAATACATCAAAACTAAGATTCTGTAACTTTATAGAACAATTTTGTTAAACTACAAACCTGTAGCAAATTTACTACTTTATCATAAGCTTAGTGCCCACCTAAAAAAAACCAACATTATTACATCACACATTCATAAATCTTTCTCCTGACATTCAATCACCACAAATTATTTTGGCGCATTTGAAAAAATATTTAACATAAGGAGGTAAAAAATACCCTGCTGAATTTGACCACAGGCCTAATAGTCCAGCAAGATGCATATTAAAAGCACACAACCAGCTAGCAAGGGTAATAGCACCCTCCTCTTAACATTTTAAAAGAGTTTACAATATATAGTTTTCATTACTGACAGCCTTCTCTCCTACAGATTTACCTAATCCTCCTCTGGAGTCATTCAAGATAGTGGTCATAACTACATTCTGTGTGCTAGTGAGTTCTAGGTTTAATTAATTATGTAAACTATGAAGGAATTCTCTCACTATAGGTTCATACAAAGCATTAGAGACACGCAATATCTGAAGGATTGATAAATCCACAAAAAAGTGAGCAACCTATGAAGCCAATCATTTATTCAATAGCCACACTGCTTAGCATACAAGCTATTTGTTTTTAAAAAGGAATTTATCTGTTAATGTATTACTATTGCTGTTCCCCCTCAGCCTCCAGTGAATAAACCGCAATTGTGAAATCCAATGTTTCTCTTTGTTTTTTAAGCAGCTAAGCAAGCTCCAAAACAGGATCCCCAACCACTTTCAGTCTTGCTTTCAAAATTTAAGCCAACATGGGATGCAGGTTGGAGAAAGAGGTAAACCATCATTTCAACTATGCAATGTTTCCAAGACTATAAGTATGTACCAATCTTAAAAAAGGTAAAAGCAGGGGACCACAAGTGGTTGGCCAAGATGGTACTAACATAGTGTCATGTACTGTTACTATACTGAGTGGAACCTTGATACTCAACTGTTTTGAAACTCATCAAATTTGGTACTCAATGCATTTTGACATGAAAATTTTGTCCCGGTACTCATCATTTGTTTGGTACTCAACTTACAAGCTAGAACTTGACGGTGTTGGCTGCCTTGTGACTCACTACATTATTCCTTATGGGAAAAATGTGTTTGTACTCATCATGCCTCCTGAAACCAATGAATGATCAGTACCGAGGTACCTTGGAGGTCGTCTTATCCAACCCTCTCCTCAAGCAGGAGACCCTATACCATTCCAGACAAGTGAAAGTCCCCAGTGTTGGAGCACCCACAACTTCTGGAGGCAAGTTATTCCACTAATTAATTGTTCTGTCAGGGAATTTCCCCTTAGTTCTAGGTTGCTTCTCTTCTTGATTAGTTTCCATCCATTCTTCTTGTCCTGCCTTCATCAGATGCTTTGGAGAATAGGTTGACCCCCCCCCCTCTTCTTTGTGGCAGCCCCTCAAATACTGGAATACTGCTATCATGTCACCCCTAGTCCTTTTTAGACTAGACACACCCAATTCCTGAAACCGTGTCCTTCATGTTTTAGACTCCAGTCCCCTAATTATCTTTGTTGCTCTTCTCTGCACTCTTTTATTAGAGTCTCGGCTATGGGGCTCTTATCTAACTCTACCTTCCCCCCCCCCAACTCCAAAGTGGTGCTGGGCGTTTCCCAGACGCGTTGCAAGTCAGCTCCCATAATCCCATCGGCCAAGAAGGCCAGGACGCGTCGGGGTAGAAGCCCAAAGCACCCGGGTTGGAGGTGGTTTCCGGGACTAGACGCCGGGAACCGACCGCATTCAAAGCGCTCTTCTCCTCCCCCTCAGCCCTTCTTTTTTAACAGGGATCGCCCTGGCTCCCACACGGCCAGGTCAGCCTTGGCTGGCCAGCCGAGCCGCCTGCCTGCCTGCCTCCCACACGGCCTTCCTTCTCACCCTGGTGGTTAAACAGCCTCCATATCCGGGTGAAGAGGATTCCCATGCTCAAGCGGCCGAAGCTCAGGCTGCCCCCTCGGCAGCTCCCTGCGCCCCGCAATCTCGGTCTTCGCGCTCTTCCGCCCGGGCCCAGCCCGCGGCGGCTCACTGTCGGGCCCAGAGCCCCGGCAGGGCTCCGTGGCGAGTAGGAAAAGCAGACAACAGGCAGGCCGGCGCGAACGAAAGGAAGTGGTGCAGGCCCCGCGCCCTCGAGGCTGCCGTCGCCGTCGTGGTCACCCTCAGCAACGCAACCGCGCGCCCCTGGCCGCTCCTCACGGACATTGCCGCCGGCCTGGCCTCGCCGCAACTTCTTAAGGGCCTCCTTCTTTAGGCTTCGCTTTTCCAGGCCTACGCGGTCCTAAGGGAGAGGATAGTTGCCGTAGAATGAGCCTCGTCGGACACCGTGCAGGAGACAGGGAAAGCGCGCGCCGGAACAATTGTACCGGCCTCGCGGGCCCTCGCCCGCGCACCTCCCCTTCTTGTTTTCCCCGCGCGCCAGCAGTCTATGGCTTTTTGGGTTTAAGGGGACAGATGGAAGAAGCATTAGTAGGCGGGGCTACAGGAGTGGGACGCTCATTGGCGCGCGCTGAGTTCCTCGCTAACTATATCAACCGAGAAACGCTGCCTCTTCTATTAAGCCCGTCTTGTGTTCCGTCTTTGTGATTGGAGGAGAAGCGTTCCTGGGCAGAGTTTGATAAGAGACAGGTTCGTTGCATCTGTGTTTGGGGCGACTGCGAAGAGCGAGGCTAGGCTGAGGAGTGTCAATAAATCAAGCAAGCAGTGGAACTCGATTATTGTCGCCTTGCTTGGCTAACTTGAAGAAAGGAAATGTGGTTTCGTTGCGGGGGGGGGGAGGCAGTTCCTCCGATTTTATCATTTTCTGATCTATTGCTCATTTGTATGCGCACCGATCTTGAGGCTAAGAGAAAGAGATTTGGAAATATATGTGCAGTATATAGGGGTCCAGAAATGAATCTATGCATTTGTATCTAGCTCTAAACTGACAGATCCGTGTATACTTTGTCCGATATACACGTTTTATTTATTCACTTGCTAGATTTATTACCCTACGTATTGCTCAGAAGATCATATCCATTCAGTTTATTTTGTTGCTTCGGTTTCTTTTCCGATTTTTCCTTAACTTGATCCTACATTGTGACTTGACATCCTCCACCTTGATATGCTACTCTTTCCTTCTCCAGGTTTAGCATCCGCAATTCATGGTCTGTTCCAGTATCTCCATGGAAAGTGTCCTGACTGGCTGAATTATAATTCTTCATAATTTGTTTCCGATTATGTAGTTGATTTGATTCCAATCGGGTGCTGTCCAGGAATAGAGTTTGTGCTTGTGTTGCTTGAAGAAGGTATTAGCAATGAACAAAGAATTCACTTTGCAGAACTCGGTTAACCAATCCATTTCCCCAACTTTTGTGTTGCACTACCTTATTAGTAACATTTTGCCTTTCTAGAAGATCCTTTAGTACTTCTTCCAAATTGCTATAACCTAGTGTTTTCCACTACTGTGCTTATAATAAGAGTAGAGGTAGTAATCCTTGAGTTATGACCACAATTGAGCTCAAAATTTGTGTGGCTAAGTGAAACATTTGTTAAGTGAGTTTTTCCCCATTTTACAACCTTGCTTGCCACAGGTGTTAAGTGAATCACTGCAGTCCTTAAATTAGTAACACAATTAAGTGAATCTCGCTTCCCCATTGACTGCTTGTCAGGTTGCAAAAGCTTATCACATGACCATAGGACATTGCAACCGTCATAAATATGAACCAGTTGCCAAGCATCTGAATTTTGATCATGTGACCATGGGGATGCTGCAATGGTCATGTGAAAAACTCTCATAAGTCACTTTTTTCAGTGCCATTGTAACTTTGAACGGTCTATATCACTGAGATTCAACATGTCCACTAGTTCTAGAATAGTGATGGCTAACCTTTTTGTCATTGCGTGCCGAAAGCGCGTCCGTGCGCATGCACCCATAATGCAATGCGCGTGCAAACTCCCCCCCCGCATGCCCCATCTCCCACACATGCGCGCATGACCCCCCTGTGTGCACCCCGCACATGCGACCCCGTGCATGCGCCCTGCCCCCCGCATGTGTGCACGACCCCATGCATACACACATGACCCCCCATGCCCCCGCACGCATCTCCCACATGCGCCTCCGCGCATGCGTGGCAGAAACCCGAAAACCAGCTGGCCGGCAGGAGGCATGTGTGCATGCGCGGTAGAGCTGAACTGGGGCGACGGCTCGCGTGCCCGCAGAGAGGGCTGTGTGTGCCACCTGTGGCACGTGTGCCATAGGTTTGCCATCACGGTTCTAGAAGATATGATCCATTTACATGGAAGTAGCTGAATAAATGTTTAGCTATCTGCTTTTTATGTGTCACTGTCACTCCATTCCTGTATGTGAACTTATGCCGCAAAGTATATGCCCTATATCAATTTGATTTGAAATTTGACCTGTCTGATTCTGATCTATCTAAGTTTGTTTATTTCTAAAACATTTCTGAAACAATCAGTATGCTTCCTTTCCACAATGACAGATTCAATGGTTTCATAGTCCATGTTTTTCCACATACTATGTTCCTATCATATGTTTCATTACTTGGCACCATTAATAACCAGCCTTCCCTGCAGCTTTGCTGTGGATCTGTTCTTGCTGTCAGATCTCTTGTAGAGATTCACTATCATTTTGAAATTTGATTATCGATAGGGGGGAAGGTGGGTAGGTTAGCATTTGGTACCCAATCTGCCTAAATGCCTTAGCCAAGTCTATACAGAACATTGCATATTTTTTTCATAGAAATACAAAAGTGGTTTGCCTTTCCAAACCAAACCGCTTGTCATCCTTTGGGGTTGATTTTGAGGTTCCTTTTCTTAAGGATTGGTCATCCTCATTCTTGAAGAGCTAGCCTTCATTCCCTTCCTTTTTCACCTTAATGGGATGGGCGGCCCAACCAGGAGTTTTATTTATTTATGACTTTATATAAATCCGCCCATCTCATGTTCTGACTCTGGGTGATGTAGACAATAAAACAATCCAAATAGATAAAAAGCAATTAAAAATACAACCAAAATAAATAATAAGACAAAAACAGAAGAACAACAAACCCCCCCCAAAAAAAAATTTAAAAGGTTTTTTTAAAAAAATGGCAAAAAAAGTAAAATAAGTTCATTTAGACAACCATAATGTAACATCTAGCAGGCTCTGCTGTATCGTGGAATTCTTCAGCCAGTTTATAAGACTTTGTTTTGAGGACTTTTTAGAAGGCCAACAATTTTGTTATTGTTGAGCCATGGTGGTGCAGTGGTTAGAATGCAGTATAGCAAGTTAACTCACTGCTCACTCCAGGAGTTCAATCCTGACCGGCTCAAGGTTAACTCAGCCTTCCATCTTCCCAGGTCAGTAAAATGAGGACCCAATTTGTGGGGGCAATATGCTGACTTTTTAAACCACTTAAAGAGGGCTTTATATAAGTAGGTATATAAGGTATATAAGTCTAAGTGCTATTGCTTTTGCTATAGTGGTATTGTCAGAGTTACTGTATTAGAAGTTCTGAGCCTTCTCAGCACATTAAAGTGGTAACCTCAGAGGAGGCACATCTACAAAAGGACATTATTCCTTATTTATTCCTTACTTTATTTATATATTATATCCTATTATTTACACATATCAACATGGTTTCCAGTCAATTAAAATGTAAACCACAGTACATTATAGAATTGGAAAATGCTCAATCAGAAACACCAAAAGAATAATTATACAAAAAGTGCCTACAATATTCATGCCCCCCCAAAAAGCCTGAGTAACAGCTGCTTTAAAAATGTAATCGTAGGGGCTCCATCATTTTTCTGGCATAGAGAGAAAAACTTTACAAAGTACCAGTAACTGCCCAAAAGGCCAAGTCATGAGAAACCACCAGAGGGCACTCTTTTATTTTCATTACATTTCCAGATCTGTAATCTTCCTGATGAACCCAGAATGTAATGGCAAAGGCATTCTTTCATTTAATGCAAGTTTTAAGGGCCATATACTGCATGTCAAAAGCACAATCTTATCCTTGGTTCAAAATTGGCAGCCAACGCAGCTGCTTCAGCCAGTGGCCCTCTCAGCAACCTAGCCAGCATCTTCCACACCAGCTGCAGCTTCAGATCAAATGCAAGAGCACCGCACATAAAATGCATCGCAGTAATCTGAGAATATGAATGTGAGACCCACTGTAGCTCAGGCTTTCCCTGTCCAACCGAAGGTAACTGGGAGATCGGCCAATCTTGCTGGTTGGCATTTTTCGCCCTGAGAAATCATTTGGGCTCCAAAAATAGAAGTGACTTTAGGAGAAGGGACCTCAGTGTTCTTTGAGTTTCAGAAGTATTCAGGGATCCATCTTCTAACAAGAGCTCCTGCTGAATTTCAATTTCCAGCACTACATATCTTTTGATGACTCCCCCCACCCCACCCCCGGATCATCACTGGGTTTAATATGGATCCTCAAAAGCTCAGGCAACCAAAAAAAGGTGGCTTGGTTGGACCCTACAATGTAACTGCTAAGAGTCAGAAATGCAGTGGTCCAATACTGCTCTCTGAGGCCATTCCCATAAATAGGAATGGAACCACTGTCACCAGTGGTGGGTTGCTGCCGGTTCGGAACGGTTCTCCAGTACCGGTGGCGGAAATTGGCCCCCGCTTGCCGAACCAGCAGCGATGGCTGGCTGGCCACGCCCCTGAACCGGTTCTCCGGTCCCCTCTCCTTGAAAGCGGCTTGCAAAGAACCCTCTGCGCATGCGCAGAGGGTCATTTGCGCGATGTGATGGGGGTGCGCACGCGAGCGAAGCAAGTGCGTGCACGCAAAACGTGCACTTCCAACGCGATGCGAACCGGTAGGGAAGGTAAGTAGAACCCACCCCTGCCAGTGACCCTAACTTAATTTGCAGTCCAGTCTGGGAGGATACTGTGATTAGCGGCACCAAAAGCTGCTGAAGGAGTAAGCAAAATCAACTCTTTTGCAGGTGGTCATTTCTCAGGGCAGTCATGACTGATTCTGTCCCAGCAGGGTTTATAGGCAGTGCCATGTATGGCTCTTTATTTTATTTTATTTTATTTTATTTATTTAATTTGTCGAACGTGTACTAGATAACAGGTATAAGTATAAACATGGACATGGACATGAACAAGGAATGAGTACAAGTAAATGGGGACAGTAGGACAGGGACGGTAGGCACGCTGGTGCGCTTATGCACGCCCCCTTTATGGACCTCTTACGAATGGGGTGAGGTCCACGGTAGACAGTTTAAGGTTGAAGCTGTGGGGGTTAGAGGATGTAACAACGGAGTCAGATAGAGAATTCCAGGCGTTGACCACCCTGTTGCTGAAGTCGTATTTTCTGCAATCGAGTTTGGAGCGGTTTACCTTGAGTTTGTATCGATTGTTTGCCCGTGTATTATTGAGGTTGAAGCTGAAGTCATTGACAGGTAGGACATTGTAGCAGACAATTTTGTGTACTACACTTAGGTCAGACCGTAGGCGGCGTAGTTCTAGGGTTTTTTTTCCCCCTTTACTCTGGAAAGAAAATGGCATTGTCTCAAGCAGTCTGATCCCTCATAATTTATTTGCATTCATTAACATCGTGACCCTTGCTACGTTTATTTAGAAATAAACTCCACTGATGTCAAGGATTTTGTCAAAGAAAAGATGATTCATAAAATGGCATGTGTGAATTACCCTGCGTAATTACAAGTAGTGACAAGTTCAGATCGGTGTGGTTAATGGCTAAAGTTACACCAGGAATAGAGAAAGCCTTATTAAAATGCAAATGCAAAAAATGCAAAAGCTTATGTGATGACTAGGCCAATCACTGTCTTTCAGCTCAATCAATATCACAGGATTGCTTTGTAGTAAAACTGAAGGAATTCCTCTTCAAGGTGGCGCAGTGGTTAGAGTGCAGTACTGCAGGCTACTTTAGCTGACTGTTCAGCAGTTCGGCGGTTCAAATCTCACCGGCTCAAGGTTGACTCAGCCTTCCATCCTTCTGAGGTGGGTAAAATGAGGACCCAGATTGTTGGGGGCAATATGCTGACTCTGTGAACCGCTTAGAGAGTGCTGTAAAGCACTGTAAAGCGGTATATAAGTCTAAGTGCTATTGCTATTGCTACTCTGAGGAAAAAATGGAGCCCCTTGAAGCAGGACGTTTCTGAAACATGTCTGGCTTTATAATAAATATCGTCACCTGTGGAGATTTTTCTTGAACAATTTAATACCATCTCATACCAGGGGTGGGTTCTAACTTACCTTGCTGCCGGTTCGCTTCCTCCCGAGCCGCGTGGCCGCGCCGCATGCGCATGCGCAGTGCCGAAAATTTTTTTTTAATCCCCCCCCCAAAAAAAGCCAAAAACAAGATGGCAATGCATGCGCAGTGCCGGAAACTCGGCTTCTGAGCATGCGCATAAGAAAAAAAAAATAGAAAAAAATTCCAAAAAAAAAATTCCAAAAAAAAAATATCCAAAAAAAAGATGGCAGCGTCCATGGACCGTCACCAACAGAACCGGTTCCGTGATGTCACTGTGACGTTACCAGCGGGTTGCTACCGGTTCGGGCGAACTGGTGCGAACCGGGAGGAACCCACGTCTGCTAAAATGTAAGGGTTGGAAGGATTTCATATACTGTAGGGTTGAATCTTGCCTGGGTCCTGTGCTCTAGCTACATCTTTTTGTGACCTTCTTGAACTGTCTGTATTTTTTCCTCTAAAATTTCGAGATTGAAGAGACTAGGTTAGTCTCTTACTACATAATGTAAGACTAATTGAGTTCTATGGTAACATCCATAACCAGACTCCTCTTTCTCTTGTCCAGAATCTGGGAACAGAACATTTATTATGGTTGACTGCTATTAGGCAGACCCAGCTTCAGAAAAGGCACAGAAAAAGAAAATTTATTTAACCCCCCCATAAATTTAAATTTTTTAAAAAAAAAAAATCCCAAAAAAAGATGGCGGCATCCACGGACCGGCACCGACCGAACCGGCTCCGTGACGTCACCAGTGGGTTGCTACTGGTTCGGGAGAACTGGTCCGAACCGGGAGGGATCCACCTCTGTCTCATACCCTTTTTGACATTAACATACAAGCCAAACATGTAAACGTAGCTGAGATGTTTTTGTCTCTTTTATTGTAGAAAAAATGTTAATGCAATTTAATACATTTAAATTCCATAAAACAACTCCATAGAAATTAGAATTATGTAAGCATGCAGTCTGCATTTTCTTCTGTTAGATGTCCTGGGCTCACAAAAAAGAACAAAACACTTTCATTTTCATTGAAAGCCACTAAAAGCAGAGAGGCTGCAAACCATGCAACACTATACTCATTTGCATAGTATATTGTACCCAGCATGCCTGTAGAATGCTACACGTATAGTATCTATAGAAGTAGAAAAGAGGAAAGGAAGAACAAAAGGAAAAGAACTCATTAGGAAATGTCCAATACTTTGATTTGGTAACGTCATATATTTTTGTACTCCCAAATTATTGGGCTCAGTGTTGGGTCCTCCTGTCCAGATTAATTCAGTGGAAAATGAATCTATGTTAACGATGAGAGTTCAGGACAGATTGGTAGGCATTTTCTGAGATTTCAAATTCAGGTGCTGGATAATTTGCACCATCTTATTTTTTTTAACCTTAAGATTCCATTTTGTGTGCCTAAGGTCCTCAGGTAGAATTTCAAGTCTAGCACAATTTTTCCACCAGATGGTGTCTTCTTTATAGCCATCCACAACCACATCCCAAAGGTGTTTTTTTCAAGAGGCAACTGGACTTTCTTGTTTTTCTTTGAAGACGTTTCGCTTCTCATCCAAGAAGCTTCTTCAGCTCTGGATGAGAAGCGAAACGTCTTCCAAGAAAAACAAGGAAGTACAGTTGCCTCTTGAAAAAAGCACCTTTGGGACAACCATGACCTTGGATGATGATTGAGAATCTCCATAGACATTCACAACCACAGTTAGTGTACGGCTCTGCTGCAACCTCTCATCCACCAAAACATCCTGTTCCCCTACCAATCATAGGAGCTACGATTGGTTCAGCACCAAATTATTCAAGCCAGCTTTAATCTTTCTGCAATTATTATTTCAAGGAGCACTGTTAGAACAATGAACTGTTCACTAAGATACTTACTAAGTATGAACCATTTGGGGATACCGATAGTTCTCGACTTATAACAATTTGTTTAGCAATTGTTCAGTGTTATGACAGTAGTGAAAAAAGTGACATACAACTGAATCTCTCATGACCATCAAATGGTCATGCAGTCACATCATCATGATTTGAGCACTTGACAACTGGCATGAATTTATGACAATTGCAGTGTTCCAGGATCATGTGATCACCATTTGTGATCTTCCCAGCCAGCTTCTGACAAGCAAAGTCTAGGGGGAGGCACTGGATTCTCTTAATGACCATGACAAAAAGGTCAAAGTCAGGCATGATTATGTCATGACTCACTTAACAGCTGCATCACTTAGTGATGGAAACTCCAATCCCAATTGTGGTCATAAGCCGAGGACTACCTGTATTATGGGCAAAAAGCATGGATTCAAATTGACACAAATTTAAGAAGGCGTACTTTACAAAACTGGGAGAAGAAAAAAGAAAAGGTTCTATCAATCCAGCCAGTTGATTTGGAGAGGTTAATTCATCCCAGTTTTACCGGTATATACTTAACACAAATGAAATTACTTATGAACATGATAATTTTAAAATGAACCGCTGAAGAAGTCTAACATGAGTGATTAAAAAGATCAAAAATATCAATTTAGAATCTGGAATCAGTACACTATTTATTTTTTTGAAAATTTCAATGCCAAAGATAGCAATGGAATAATAGTTTGTGCTATTATAAATGTGCTTTTTTCTATGTTGTATTAGTGACAAAATACATTTTGCTAAAAACTGTTATTGTACATTATGATAGTTCACTGCATGGCTTGACTTTTTTTAGTATTAATACACTGCAGTAAATCATAGCAGATTTGGCAATAGAATGTTGGCTTTTGAAATAACTTTCAGAAAGCATATACGACATATAAAAATACTGAACTATTGGGCATAGTATATTCACTCTCTGATTTGTTCCTTTAGTGGAACCAACTTCCAATAGTAAATCTGTAGCTGATAGCACAAGTTAACAACATCCAGACTCCAAAATAACGGAATGAGCTCTCCATTGTTAAATCTAGTGGTGCCTGAGGTAAAAAAATAAAATAAAATAAAATAAAAAAAGCAAATTTACTGAACACTATTAATCCAATCAAATATTGTTTATAGTCCTTATTTTCAACTTTAATTTCAAAGACAATAATTACATTAACTGTTCTATGATAGTTTTTTTTTTATTTGATGTTTCTAAAATGTTATACTTGAGAATGAGATAAATTGCATTTTTGTCTCTGAGAGCTAGGTATTTGTAAAAAAAAAAAAACTTGTAAATTGGAACAAATGGTTCCTTTGTGTATGATTTCATATATTTTCTCCTTGATAGAATTTACAACCCTTCATTTAATCTTTCCTTATGCTAGTAGTTGAAACATTGTTGCTTTCAGCTAAATTGGCAGGGCTAGGTTAACAATGTTTAATTTAATCGAATGCATTCATTCCTGAATACTCATTAAGTGAGGAATGATTTGATGATGATGTCTTTATTTTATTTACTTAACAGTGTACACACCTCAGCTTTTTAAAATGTGAAAGAATGAGCAAAATAAATTACAGCCGAACAAACTTAATTTGACCAAATTAAGTGTACAAATTAAATTAAAGACAAATCTACATTGATAATACTTTGCTGTTTCAGTTTGGAATATAGTATTCTATGTGTGGAAGTATTTTATGAAGATAACATAAATTGTCTTCATAACCACATTTACATGTTAAATTCTACAAATAAGCAGTTTGCTTTATTGAGTTCAGATTAAAAAACCCAAGTCAATATGTTAATCACTTTAAAATTACATACAAATAATATTGTGCATTTTAAAGGTCATTAAAAAAAAAAAGATGAAATAGCTCAATATAACCTAGCATTGCAAAGCTCAGTTAATGAGATTCAACCGAAATTGAAATTTCCAGATGGTGAATCAGAAGGCCCCTGTTGTTGGCCATAGAAACTGCCATAATCAAGTTTTACCGGCAACTTTTAACTACAATTCCTATCATTAACTGCTTTTCCTTCAGCACTATGGATTAGGCTGCAAGGTTGTTACAGGCAATATTACTAAGTGTGGAGTATCTTTAATAGTTTCACTTAGCAATAGCACTTAGACTTATATACAGCTTTACAGTGCTTTACAGCCCTCTCTAAGCGGTTTACAGAGTCAGCATATTGGGTCCTCATTTTATCCACCTTGGATGGCTGGAAGGCTGAGTCAACCTTGAGCCTGGTGAGATTTGAACTGCCAAATTGCAAGCAGCCGGCAGTCAGCAGAAGTAGCTTGCAGTACTGCACTCTAACCACTGCGCCACCGTGGCTCAAAAATTTAGCTAGTTTTTACATTTGTTAGGCCTGCTCCAATGAAGGCCTGCTTCTTACGTGAAAACCAGATCCATGCAGGAAAATACAGGTAGTCCTCATTTAACAAACCACAATTGGGACTGTCAACTTTCTTTGCTAAGCAATGTGGTCATTAGATGAAACATCATGCGACCAGGCCAGACTTAAGTCACTCCCACCATGGTCATTAAATGAATCACCTGTGATTTGAGACATCACATGATACTGACTTGCAGTTTTACTGCCAGCTTCTCCATTGACTGCTTGTTGGAAGCCAGCTGTAAAGATCACAAATGGCGATCAGGTGACAATGGGATGCTACAACCGTCATAATTGTAAGGACTGGTCCAGCGGTGGGTTGCTCCCGGTTCGGCCCGGTTCTTAGAACCGGTAGTGGCGGCGGCGGGAGGCTCCGTCCACCCACTCGGGACGTCATGCGAGCATGCGAACGAACCGGTAGCAAACTAATTTAGAACCCACTACTGGATTGGTCATAAAATTACTTTTTCCAGCACCATTGTTAAGTCTGAATGGTGGCTAAACAGGGCAGTCATTAAGTGAGTACTACCTGTACAATTAAAGCAATATATAGGAGGCCATTTTATCAGTCATTCAGCTGGTCCTGTATGGAGGCAGCATGTCGAGAATCCGTTTTCTTGCATTCACATAGAAAGATATGCATTGTCAAATTGGATATGTGGATTTGTATATTTTGCACAGTCTAAAATGCAAATGATTCAAAATATAGGGTTGAAATTCTCAACCCCCAACCACTGTTTTTGGAAACAACATTTACTTTGTACACAACTTGAAAGAAGGAATGCCTGTGCTCTTATTAACTTCCTGAATTGAGGTTCATAAGTAGTAATCAGAGAAAATGCCATAAGAAATCCCTTGAAAACTCCCTGGTTACCATCCCTTTCCTTTGGGTGGGAGGGCAAAAATGGGGTCATTCTGCCAGTTTTCTGAAAAGTTTTTATTGCTGCTGCTCTATTTAAACAGTGCTGTTTGATACTAATATTGGGCATTTGGCAAATTTCGCAGAAGCAAACATTTTTAAAAGTTTTAAAAACTTAAACTTTAAAAAGTTTAAAGTTTTGTTTATTTGTTTCTTCTGCAAAATTTGATCGGCCAAAATTAGACCTAGAAACCTTACTATCATTTTCTTTCCCCAGTTAAAACTATTTGTAATACATTCAAAGGAACTTGCATAAAATCTGGAAATAATTATTGTAATTATTACTAGAAATCTTGGGGCACTATATTTGTCCCTCTTACCCAAAAAAAGGGTATTTTCTAAATATCAGTGGATTGGGCCACACAGCAAAGGAACTGATATGGCAACTTGAACTGATTTTTCTCTACTCTACCCCACATCTCTTCCAGATAGGTTGAAGGGTCCTCTGAAGCAGATTTTGGGATATAGGAATGAAGAAGCTACAGCTGTTACCTGAAAGTTCATTTAGATCAGGGATGTCCAATCTTACAGTATGCTGGCTGGGGAATTCTGGGAGTTGAAGTCCTCAAGTTGCCAAGGTTGGACACCCCTGATTTAGATGATAATGGATAGCTATACGTCTATACATATGTCCCAACAGAAATTAATTAAAATTTATGCAAGGGAGCTTTTGTGGTTGGAAAATACTGTTTGGGTCGACTATAAATTCATGCAGATTGTATACATTATGGAAATTTAATCTGAATGGTTAAATTATTGTAATGGCTTCTTTAATTAGGTGACAGCTCTGCTGATAATGTCATTTTTATTGATCAACTATACTTTCAGAAATTCTTTTTCATTATTGTTACAGATTCTCATTCCCAAAATGCAATAGCTGGCCTTCCCCGCCACACACACACACACACACACACACACACACACACACACACACACACAAAGAGAAATAAATAGATGGGGTCAGCCCTAAAAGATAGGAAGACCCAGAAAAGATACTGTAGAACAGAAGAGAACAATGGATAGATTAGATGTCCTTTATGCTATGCATTGCACATTTTTATACATCTCTTTAGCCTACCTGATGTAAAAGAGTTTCACTGGGGTAAACCAGAAAGCAAAAAAAACAAACAACCCACCTCCCACCAATTATAGTGCCCTTATAATAGGTAGATAGCACATTATCACTCCCAAAGCAAAGGTCCTATCAAGTTTGTTTATTTGTATCCTGCCTTCATTTTTTTTTTTTACAAATAACTCAAGGCGGCGAACATATCCAACACATCTTCCTTCTCCTTCGTTTTCCCTTTTTGTTTTTGAAAACAAAGTAAGGCCTATTTTAGGGTTTGTAAATAAACCCTAAACGGGGGGGGGGGGTCTCAAAAGGTGGAGAAAGTTAAAGCCCTCATATCCAACACATCTTCCTCCTCCTATTTTCCCCACAACAACAACAACCCTGTGAAGTGAGTTGGGTTGAGAGAGAGTGACTGGCCCAAGGTTTCCCAGATAGCTTTCAGGCTAAGGCAGGACTAGAACTCAAGGTCTCCCGGTTTCTAGCCTAGTGACTAAATCACTAGACCAAACCAACTCTACCAAGTAGAATAATTCTGAGTGAAACTCCCTTGAACTTGAGAATGTCCAAGAGTTACGATGTATTATGGATCTCAAAGCGCACTCCAAATTAAGTTCAGAAGCAGAGTTTTAGTGGGTGGTTATGGTTCAATTGTGCATAGGAGGCTTTGCTGCAGAGTTTATTTTAATAAACAGCATGGATCTAAAACATTATCTGGTATTTACGGTAGATATACATGCCATGATCAATTTCTTTCAATTACACAAATTGCAATCAAATCTTGAAAATACAACTTGGCAAAGCAATCGAGGCAAAGGGAAATAATCCAAGGGAGACAGTTCTCTACTCCTCAGTTATTTGTGCAACACCCCAGCTAGGGGAAATATTTTGTTAGGATCAAAAGTGCCACTGATGCACTTCTTCTGCCTGCTTTCGAAAGCTTTGTATAAAGATGCATTCTAAGGCAATCACCCCAGGACAGATTTCTTTTCTCCCTGAAAGTAAATTATAAACAACCCTCAAATGTCTTAAAATTGACACACCTAAAGACATACTTTCTTAAATATTCTGAAATATCTGTACACGGTACATAAAGTTTTAGAGACCCGATCACATACGAGGCAGGGTAACACTGTTTTAATAAGGATTTACATTACAACTGCAAAATCATTCCTACACTGAATCTTACGCAAATCTGCATGGAAATCACCCTTAGGATCAATGAGCAGTTTACATATAGAATGGCAGTCACAGTCTTATTCAATTCTTCATTAATTTCACAGAAAATCAGCGATCAAACAACAATACTGCTGAAAACCAAACATACATTTTTATAGTTGAATAAACACAGTAATATTCTATCCCCCCCCTTCCCCCTATTTTCAAAGAAGAGAAGAAAAGGCATTTACTTAATTGAAAATTTGTTACCTGTTATATTCTGGGCTCTGGTTAGTCAAGCATGGAAAAAACATTTGCATACAGAAAGGTTGTTGGAAAGCACCAAGTCATTCAGGAAAGGCCTATATACCTCTATGGAGTACAATTTCCAGCAGTCTTTCCCATTGACTGGGAATGTGGACAATTGTTGTTCAGCAGCATCTGGAGGGTTCTGACTTCTCTCCCCTGGCCATATTTCAAACTAGTTCTCTGCTCACACTGAGGACAAAATTGAGAACTTCTTGACTTAAATGAAAAGTCTGATCAAGGATGTGGGGGGTGGGATCTCCTATACCTACAGATGGTCCTCGACTTACAACAGTTCATTTAATGACCATTCAAAGTTACAACCCGCACTGAATAAAGTGACTTATGACCATTTCCCACACAGTTACCACCTTTGCAGCATCCCCATGGTCACATGATCAAAATTCAGACATTTGGCAACTGGCTCATGTTTATGACGGTTGCTGCGTTCCCGGGTCATGTGATCACCTTTTGCGACTTTCTGACAAGCAAAATCAATTGGGAAGCCAGATTCACTTAACAACTGGGTTACTAACTTAACAACTGTGGCAAGAAATGTCGTAACATGGGGCAAAACTCACTTAACAAATGTCTCACTTAACAACATTAATTTTTGGCTCAATTGTGATCATAAGTCAGGGAGTACCTATATTATAGTCTAGGTCTAGGTCCATGATGGTGAACCTATGGCACGTGGGCCACAGCTGGCACACAGAGCCCTCTCTGCGGGCACGCGAGCCATCACCCAGCTCAGCCTCACCGTGCATGCACACGCGTGCCTCCCACCAGCCAGCTGATTTTTGGGATGCGCGGGGGGCGGGGAGCATGCGGGAGATGCGTGTGCATGCACGGGGGTCACGCGCGCATGCGTGGGGAGACGGGACTTACACACGCATGTGCAGGGGGCAGGGGGGGTGCGGCGCGCCCCCCACGGCCCGTTTTTGGTCCCAGGAGGCTGCAGGGAGGCCTACTAGGCCCAAAACGGGGCATGGGTGCGGCGCGCCCCCCCCACGGCCCGTTTTTGGTCCCAGGAGGCTGCAAGGAGAACATACTAGGCCCAAAACGGGGCATGGGGGGGTTCGCACGTGCATGCATGGGGGGGCAGGGGGAGCGTGAGGGGTCACGTGCGCATGTGTGGGGGGACGAGGGGAGCATGGGGGGTCATGTGCACATGCGCAGGGAGGCTGCATTGCATTATGGGTGCCGGCACGCGTGCACTTTCGGCACACGACAAAAAGGTTAGCCATCACTGATCTAGGTCAATCCTAAGATAAACTTTCTATTTTTCATGTTTTCCTTGCTAGGAATACAAATAAAGAACACAATGCTGACTTGTGTGTGATTATTACTTGTATAGGCATTGCCAGAGTTGCATGCACCAGCAAGTAAATTTAAAGTTGGCACAAAATAACTTATTGTTACATAAGAAACAAGAGGAGACTCCATCAAAAAATCTTCACCCAACATGGTGCTGTCCAGATGTGTTAGTCCAGAATGCCCAGCTTGATGGCAATACTATGTAAGAGTCCTAAGAGTTATATATCCAACACATCTGGAAGGTACTATATTAGCACTGATTATTTTTTTAAAAAAAGATGAATATGCAAAAGTAATTTCGTACCATAAGATGATAATGTCATTTAGTGAATTCTTTCCTTAGTGTGTTTCATTAGATTGTCAACAGCTTGGGGGGAGGGGGGGGAACTTACAAAATTAATTATTTTTCTTCTGAAATACTAAATGCCTTATATTTTTTTCCCTAAGGCAAGTATGTCAAGCACCATTGCAAAACTATCCACTGTAAAATGCAAATCTCTTCAAGCAATTCAATAGTCCAGTCATAATGCTACCGGAGAGCAAAAAAAACAAAAACAAAAACCCCAGCCAGATTGATTGATTTCAAAGAATTTGTGGCAATTTAATGAGGTCCCAAATTTGCTAAAATTTGTGAGAATTCCCCCCCACAATGTCTCCTTTTTCATACCCATGTATATGCAGTATGTAATCAAGATATTAAATGTATTCTAAAATGCTCTACTGCAGTGGTTCTCAACCTATGGTCCGTGGACCACGGGGGGTGTGTGTGTCACAATATCATCACGGGGGGGGGGGGTCCGCGAAGGCTTGAAGAAATGTTATGATTTAAATCTTAAATCTTGGGGGTCCATGGCCATGGTCCATGGCCACAAAAAGTATTTAAAGGAGTCCATGTTGAAGGAAAGGCTCTACTGGGTTGTAGTATAAAATACTAAGTCACGGATGTCAAACTCACGGTGTCACGTTGCCGTCACGTGACGCTTCACGATGTTTTTCCCTTTGCGGAGCTGGGGTGGGCATGGCCTGTGCATGACGCATCTGGCCAGTTTAACAACCCTGTACTAAGTAAAAAGGGTAACTGTCACGCTAGCAAGCAGAAGCTCAACAGCAATTCATTTAGCCAAATTCACTATTCACTGCAGTGATGTCCATGGGAAGTGCTGTAATTATAATGCGAAACCCACTTAAACAAATTTAGGAGTGCTGATGGCAGCCATTAGCTTGGAGAGCTTTTTACAGATCTGTGAATGGCCTTTAATCAGTCATCCTCATCACCATTACCGTGTCTCACAGGCATAACATTACTAAGAAATAATGTTTTGATTACAGAATATAAAGGAGGCACATTATCTTTATATCCTAGTTTGCCTGGGAGTATCACTGCACAAAGTTGGAAACTTTGCTGGAATTGTGAACTGATCCAGCAACGACTGATATTGCTACGCTATTAACTAACTGGGACTCGCTTCTGAATATACAATTGGGATGACCAAAAACTGCCAGTCTGCAAAACTATATGTTCTCCAACTCTTTTCCCATTTAAGTTTTCAAATATATTTACCTACTCTGAATACAAATTAAGACGATTTTTGAAATAATTCTATTTGCAGCCTTACATAATCACTGAACCAGCGTCTTTGGATTGCATTGAATCTCCAGATAAATTCTATGCCTAATTGTCCTTTGTCAAGGAATTATTCAGAAGGGGGAGAGGGCGGGAAACAGAAAAACCTAGACACAGAACCAAATAAAAGTTGCTTGTTAACTTACTTAAATAAGAAAGCTTGGAAAATGTATCTGTTAGAGCTGTACAATTCTTTTTATTTATGTGGAATGCATACAAATATGAACGCAGCTCTGGTAATTTGTTGAAGCATTTGTATCTTCCCTAGAGCGGCCACACAGTTTGAGAAAAAGATGCAGTTGAGTTAATGAATCAGTCAGAGATGCTGCCTGCATTCATGCTCCCACATGTCCAAAGCATCTCTTCCCGGTTGAATCCAAAGCCCTGCACAACTCTCCTATCCACAGGAGATGATGGTGTACTTTTCAGAAGTTAATTTTGACATTAAAAGAAGGCCTAAACCATGGTTGAAAAAGTTTTGTCTTAAAAATGTAATCATCAATTACAATAATAAAGGAGTTTGCATTTATGCTGGGGTGCTGTGCAGAATTTCTGATGTGGAAGTGCTGTTTATCATTACTCCCATTCCATAAACAATAGCAGCAACCCTTACTTTAATACCATAACACGCTTTTAACAAGAGACTTCACAGAGTACCGTCAGAACTGAACAATTTTACAATTACATTAAGGGTAATATACATAAAGATAACTTGAATCCAGCTCAATTCCTGGTAATTTCATAGACAAGCAGCAATACAGATGTGGTTTGCCACTGCTTTTTCTGGATGTTTAAGTAAATTCAGCTTGGTCCTCAGCCTTGTTATCTCCTAGTGGTCTCCTATCCAAATATGGTACTAGCCAAGTCCAACTCTGTTTAGCTTTCTGAGTTCAGACTCCTAAACTACAAATGAAGAATAACTAAAAGATCACTAATTTAGTTTTAAGGATTAAGGAAATCGAGGAAAAAGCAATAGAGGGCAGTAATACAGGAAAAATAGAGATACTGCCTTCCAGTCTGTTTCCATAGAAACTAAAGAATTTCCTTCCTCTGTTTATTTTTTGTTCATTTTATGTGCTTGGGCCTTTTCCTCTGGGAAAAAAGCATTGCTTTGACAGGGAGATGATCGGCAAATAGCGCACAAACAGTAACATTTATTTCATGTATTTTTTAAAAAGATGGCCTGCCTGTTTCTGACCCATTGTACAACTGGTTGTGGGTTTCTTTCTGGAAACATAAAAGAACTCCAGCCTAATTCACAATCCACACAAACATTTACCCTGTAGTGCATATTTCCTTTGTTAAGAATCTGATGTAATCTGCAGAGGACTTCTGTGATACTTCCTGGTTTAGACTTAAGGTGGTGTGTGTGTGTGTGTGTTATGTGTGCACGCGCATGCACATACGTGCATGCCTTTGAGTCATCTTTTGACTCCTGGCAACTGCCTAGACAAGTTTTGTTGACAGTTTTTTGCAAGTGGTTCACCATTGCATCATTAGAGTGACTAGCCTAAGGTCATCCAAGTGACTCTGTGCCTTAGATGGGACTAGAATTCACCAACTACCAGTTTCTAGCCAGGTGCTTTCACCAACTACACCAAAGTGGTTTTCTAGAGCTGTATATTGCTTCCAATTCAAAGGCAAAGCTGTCTTTCCAAGTATGGGAAACCACCGCAGGCATGTAGCCTATTTGCAACTATTGAAGGAAAATGTGCTTTTTCTTGGGATAGTGGGGCAGCAGGTGGCTGTGTAACCCAGGAAAAACTGCTGCCGCTGCTGCTTTAAACTATAGGGAGGTGCTACCTGAGCATCCCCAGGTGTGCCAAAATCTCTTTTTATCTTTCAATTCAAAGTGTTGGACAGCAATACTGGGTATAATATTTCTTATATGTCAGAGTTCATGCTCTTCATGCAAGGCTCCTAGAAAGGGTTTGGAGGTGCTGCTTCCTGAAGCAGATTAGTAAATGGGGCTCCTTATCCAACCATATCAAAACGCACAGCATCTAAAATTGGCCAAGTGATTTGGCATGTCTGGGAGCAAAACCTCAGAAACAATTCTGTCTATGTCTTGCAATAAATAAACACTATAGGGGGAACAAATGATGCTCAATATGACCCAAAAATTAAGTTTCCCTGTAGTTCAAACATACTGAACCCATATTTCTTCCCAACAAACTATAGCCACGTCATTGTCAAACATATCTTTCTCTCTTTCTCTCCAAGGTGCTCCAATTTATTTCTCCTTGCTGTAAATGCACAGTTACTCATCTTTGCTACCTTAACAAAACCTCTTCAGCTATATACAGATTTTATTTTCCGAACTTAACAGTAGGTACAGATAGTCCTCAGCTTATGCCCACAGTTGGGACCTAAATTTCAATTGCTAAGCAATGCAGCTGTAAAGCAAGATGTTGCGTGACTGCGTCGCTTAGCGACTGCAATCCCAGGAAACCCCATTGCTATTGTTAAGTAAATTTTATTGGTCATTAGCTGAGCACCCAGCCCAATCCACTCCATTTCAGACTTGGTCTGTCCCAGTCTCAAGCCTCAGTAAGTAAGGAACTGCCTCCAACTCCACCACTTGCCTATCTCCCCCCCCCACCCCATCACTGTCCTTTTGACTGTCCTGCACCCTGCCTTGTGAGATGGGCAAGCAGCCCCCAAACCGCCTGGCTCTGGGCTGCTTACTATGTTCCAGAAAGCCACAGCCACCCCAGATCAATCCCAATCACCCTTACTACCTGCACAGCAAGGCCACTGCTGCCCTGCGCGCCACCACCCCAGGTGACAGCAATAGCACTTAAGACTTATATACCGCTTCATAGTGCTTTACAGCCCTCTCTAAGTGGTCTACAGAGTCAGCATATTTTCCCCAACAATCTGGGTCCTCATTTTACCGATCTCGGAAGGATGGAAGGCTGAGTCAACTTTGAGCCGGTCAAGATCAAACTGCAGGCAGTCAGCAGAGTTAGCTTGCAATACTGCATTCTAACCACTGCGCCACCATGGCTCTTCACTGTCTTCTTGTTTTCACTACTGATGGGGCTGCTTGGCCTGTTTGCTGGGCCACGCTGGGCCTGGTTTCACCTTGTGA
Source organism: Thermophis baileyi (assembly GCA_003457575.1). Taxonomy (NCBI): domain Eukaryota; kingdom Metazoa; phylum Chordata; class Lepidosauria; order Squamata; family Dipsadidae; genus Thermophis; species Thermophis baileyi. The sequence goes on along the minus strand of QLTV01002719.1, from coordinate 1,218,823 downwards.
AAACAAAAAATTCAGACTGCTTTTGGCTTTTTTTTTCTTTTTCTTTTTCACAGAACAAAGTCAGTTTCAGGCTGGTCCAGTCTGAGACCAGGCATGCCTCATCAGCAGTGGGAACAAAGCGGCGGTGAAAACAAGCTGGGGCAGCAGGGCAGCACGAAGCCAAAAGGCAGGAAACGGGTGGGATGGGCAATTTGCAGCACCCTTGTAGTAGTGTGGGTGGGCTGCCAAGCACCTGAATTTTGATCGTGTGACCACACAGGTGTTGCAATGGCTATAACTTTAGGCATGGATTGTAAGTCCCTATGTTCAATGAACAAGTGGTTGTAAGTTGAGGAAAGTATTTTGTTGCAAGGGGAAACAAAAAACTTGCCCAGCCAGCACATTATTTACAACAGCAAATTAAAAATGTGGTAACACAAATTTTAAACGCACATATTGAATTAGGTTTACAATACCAACAATGACTAAGTAAGAACTCTGCTCTTTCCCAAGCGCCTTTATTTCCCAAATTTTCTTTCTACCCTGTTTCCCCCAAAATAAGACATCCCCTGATAATAAGCCCAATCGGGCTTTTGAGTGCATGACAATAAGGCCAAGCGCTTATTTCAGGTTTCAAAAAAATATAAGACAGGGTCTTATTTTCAGGGAACCACGGTAAAATTTTTAACTATATGAGGTTTTTCCCCCCTGCTCTGCCTAATAAAGAGTGTGAGCTCAGTGCAATCCTATCTATGCCTTACTTTCTCAATCCTTACACAAATCCCAGTATTTCCCCAGAAGAGATTTATAGCACCTTCAAAATCCACCCAACCACCAGTGTGTCAAAATAATAGTAAAACAAATAGCTATATATCAGTTCAGCAATGGCTAGGTGATGTTATGCTACTGGAGAAATGGCCTAGAGCTGTTGCCTCAATTGCCCTTTTAAAGTGGACATTACTAGCAACAATTCTCTAAGAACAGAGGTGTTATCTTGTCAATTAAAATCAGGCTTCATATATTAAAGCAGAACTGGGAAACTATAGGCCCTTCATGTCCTGTGGACTTCAACTCCCAGCATTCCATGCTGCCTCAGGAATTCTACCTTCACAGGTCGTAAAGATGCCATAGTTGCCCACCTCTGTATTAAAGTAAAGGAGGTTCCTCCCATTCTTATTCGGAGCATCTTCTTTAAGGCTTGCCTTCTTCTTGTTGTGCAGGCTATTTCCAAATGGACACCTTCTAAAGTTGCTAGGGAAAAAACTTTTCCTCTTTAGTGGTTACAATTTTGGGGCTGAAAAAAACCACAGAGAAACATCAGATAGCAGCTACGGTAATTTCTTTCTTGCCATCTAGTGGTTCTCTGAATTTTTGCAGCTAAGGGCTATCCTAACGAAGTGTCTTAAAAAATTACAAAGAAGTGGGAAAACATGAAAGTTACAAATCAAAGAACTCATCATCAAGATTCTCCCCATCCAATAAAATGCTATGTTTGAGACAGGACAAGTACATGATGCAAGCTGAATTAGAAGACTCTATCTATTATGTAACAGCCTAAGATGGTCATAAAATATAATTTCCCTAAATAAAAATATACAACTCGAATTACATTTAAGAAATCAGGTTTTTCTGATAAACTCTCTTCTTCAAATGTCTGATTTCAAATAAAACACTATAGGTAGTCCTCCATTTACAGCCATTTGTTTTACGATTTATATTAATATTGTTTCCTGATTGCTTATTTGTACCCTATGACAATCATTAAGTGTTGTACCTCATGATTCTTGACAAATTGTATCTTGTCTTTTTATGTACACTGAGAGCATATGCACTAAAGACCAATTCCTTGTGTGTCCAATCACACTTGGCCAATAAAGAATTCTATTCTATTCTAGTGACCGCTTGAAGTTACAACGGAAGTGAAAAAAGTGACTTATGGCAGGTTTTCACATTTACAACGGTTGCAGCATCCCCATGGTCAAATAATCAAAATGTGGGCACTCAGGAACTGCCATATATTTACGACAGTTGTACTGTCCTGGGGCCATGTGATCACCATTTGTAATCTTCCCAGCTGGCTTCCAACAAGCAAAGTCATGAACAACCAGGAATCACTTACCAACTGCAGCAATTTCGCTTAACAACTGTGACAAAAAGGTCGTAAAATAGGACAAAACTTACTTAACAATTGCTTTGCTTAGCACCAGAAATTTGGGGCTCTATTGTGCTTGTAAGTCGAGGACTATCTGTATAGGAAATATTTCCAATAACACATAAGTTTGGGGCATACATTAAAGTGCTAGCGCTCTGAAGATACCGTCCACATAGAAACAGTGCCGTCAAATATTCCGCCCAGATTACACAACCAGCAGCAGCCAATTACAGAGGCAATTCTACAACAAGCTCACTGCTTTTGTGTTCATTCTTATAGAGCGTGTAATACTATGGTAGGAAAAGGAAACGAACCTTTTGTCTGGCCAACTTGGATACATCTTCCTTGCTGGTTCTAAATCTGACAGTCCTTCCCCACTTAACTCCAAACAACTAAAGGGCACTGCAGCTGCACAGCCCATTGACTGTCTATAAGCAGGTTTGTGCTGGAGTACCAGTCTCCGTTATGAGGTAACTTTCATGACCTGAGATTTGATGGTCAAATACAAAAATGTCTACTTTGCAAGTATCCAGCAGCATGCAATGGGAAATGCGTATGCCATTTTTCAATTTCCTAATGTTTGAAGAGTTCCACAGAGCCTCGAAGACAATTAACATCATGTATGATTTGGCATTCTCTGTGCTAAAATGAAGGCCTCTGATATGTGATAAACCTCATGCCCTATTCTTTGATGGTTAAATATGAATATTTCTGTTCCAGTTACCTGAGTGCCTTATGATGTATATATATTTAAAGTATTTCTGGAGAGTAGTGTGCACTCCTCATTTGGAGGAAAAAAATATATAAATACCACCCTATGCCATGCTTCAGTTCTTTTAACTATCTGGATTCTGAACACATCTTAAACGTAGCTTAGTGAGAAAAGGTACAGAAATGTCCTATCCAAATTCTTTCATTTGCTGTATTCTAGCAATCAGGTATATCATTTATACGGACATTATTTTATCTTTGACAAACTAATGTAACCTTAGTTCATTTCACATTATTGGTACAGCCCTTCTTAATATAGCTATTTGTGCACTTTTTCCATGTATCAAAACTCTACTTTTTATCATTTGTTTAGTTTACTCGTATGTTCTGCTCTCTTTCTAATACTTGAATGCTAATCTCGCCTACTTTTTTCAACACCTGTTCCTCAAACAGCCATTCTTATATGCAGAAATATGAGCGTTAGAATCTTATACTGAATATATTGGTCAGAAGGCTCTCTCTCTCTCTCTGTGTATTCCTTACTATCATTTTTTTAATTATTAGCTTATTAAAAGCATTGTGGAAAATAAAGACCATGCTTGCCACTCACTTTGAGAACAATCTGAGATGTAAAGTGTATGTGATGCTACGTTTTCTGACATTTCTAGACCTGACATTCCCTTACTGACCTAGGAGCTCCAAAACATCTCCTTGATGATACATCTATGAAGTTCCAGCATGCCAGAGTTTTCCCATCCTTTTCAATGAGGACATCCCCTATACCCGTGATGGCGAACCTATGGCACGCGTGCCACAGGTGGCACGCGGAGCCCTCTCTGCAGGCACGCGAGCCGTTGACCAGCTCAGCTCCACTGCGCATGTACGAGTGCCTCCCGCCGGCCAGCTGATTTTCGGATCAGACAAGCGCATGCTTTCTCCTCACTTTCTGCGGCCGTGCCTTCCCAGATCTCTGGAGATTCCACCCCAGCACTGTTTGGGCACGCAAGGCTTTTCCCCCCTCCCAGCTCCATTTGGGGAAAGGAGGCTTCCCCCCCTCCCAGCTCCGTTTGGGGAAAGGAGGCTTACCCCCCTCCCAGCTCCGTTTGGGGAAAGGAGGCTTCCCCCGCCATCCCAGCTCCGTTTGGGGAAAGGAGGCTTCCCCCCCTCCCAGCTCCGTTTGGGGAAAGGAGGCTTCCCCCTCCAGCTCCGTTTGGGGAAAGGAGGCTTTCCCCCCCCCAGCTCTGTTTGGGGAAAGGAGGGTTCCCCCTCCCAGCTCCGTTTGGGGAAAGGAGGCTTCCCCCTCCCACCTCCGTGGAAAGGAGGCTTCCCCCCCTCCCAGCTCCATTTGGGGAAAGGAGGCCCCCCCCTCCCAGCTCCATTTGGGGAAAGGAGGCTTCCCCCACCTCCCACCGCTGTTTTGGGTTAGAGTTAGGGGGGTCGCGCACGCATGTGCAGGGGGCCGGACCTGCGGGAGGGGCATTGCATTATGGGTGTGGGCACTCGCGCATGTGCGACAGTGCACGCGCGCACACTTTCGGCACCCAAGGGAAAAAAGGTTCGCCATCACTGCCCTATACATACAAAGGGCTTCATGTGCTCAGGGCTGCTTTTTCACTCCAGGGAGGAAGGAGAAGCAGGAAGTCCAGATAAGGACTGCAGCACATTTGAGATCAGGATCCGGGTGAAAGGCCAACATAGCATAATTATCATGGTATATTACTTGTGATGGAAAAGATTAAGGATGTTTGATGGATATAACTTTCAGACTAGGAAAATAGTACACCTCATTCTATGACACGATCAAGAGAACAGGCCATCATGGTTCAGAATTCGCATGCCAAATAAGCACCCAAGACTTGGGGATGCCTTATCATAATACTGCTTCTCTAGTGCTTTCTTGACTATAAAGCAGTGTGAACAATGTCACATTAATCTTTTCCTGTGAAACACTGCCTGATATAGATTCTTCATTAAGGCTTAGCTTTACCAGCCCCAAATGGTTGTTTTCATCCTTCTGCAAATCATCTATCGTAGCTGAACCGGACTTTCCTTTGTTGGGGCAAAGCCAAAAGCTCTAATCCCATCTTCAGTGCTAAGGTACAAGGAACATGAGAAAAGCTATCCCTTTTCTAATTCTCATATACCTAGGAGAAACTATGGATAGATCTTTTAAACACTCTGGGTGTGCCATCACAGACTTGGAACATGCAGACGATCCTTCATGCATAAAGCTGTACACACCAAGAGCACTGTTCACACCGTCCAGGTTCAGTGAGTGAAACTCCATTTCATCTGTGCTACAGACCGTGCATTCATTTCCACCACATTTTTTTTTTAAAACATGCCTGTCTTCACCTCTAGTTTATTTCAAGTTGCTGAAATAGTTTCATATGATCTAGCAAATGCAAAAAATATCAATGCGATACAGGTTTGCTGCAATATATAAGCGCGGGAAGGGGAAAAAATCCACTGAAGTTTAAAATGGAAAGGATTCGAGCTTTTCCATTCATTCATTATTTTTGGCACAGTTGAGTGTTTACATTTGGTAGTCTGAAATAAATACATTAATATTATTTATTCTAACCGTATCTATAGCTATATATAAATTCACCTTCCAGTAAACAAGTACTAGAGATTTTTTTAAAATTTTTTTTTTTTTTTTGCTTATAATGATTTTGTAATTTACTCTCTTTTCATTTTATTTAACTTTCTTTTTTCACTGACTGCAACATGCTCAGGTTGACTTTCCAGTCAATTTCACCCAAATTCCAACAGGAATTGGTTTATAAATTGGTTCCAACTGGAACTGGTCATTTGGAATTTCCGTAACAGGAAATTATCATATGTGCGCTTCAACAGGTATTCTACATTACAAATTGATGTGTCTAATTATATCTAATGGAGAGAAAAGATAACAATTTGAAATGAAACATTACATGGGAAAGAAAACACATCTAAGTGTCTGAGCAAACTCATTTCTTTCTAAATGGAAAGGGCATTATCTATCTCAGTGTTTCTCTACCTCGACAACTTTAAGATGAGTGGACTTCGCCTCCTGGAATTCTTTCCTTAAATTCTTAAATTTGCTGAGGTTGAGAAACATTGATCTATCCTCTTTTGCCCTTCTAGAGCACGAAATGACAGCAGCCTGTAAGCATCAAGATGCTTTGTTTGGCCTAGCTATGTTACAACAGCAGGTGGCCAACCAATGAGTACCATTTGCCCCCAGGTTCATCCATTCAAAGCCTCTGTCGGGAATCATGGCTATATCCTCCAGGAGACCCCCGGTTTCTTTGAGGTTTGTATGAGTCTTGATACGAATCAGAGTACTCTTCTTCCACCAGAGGGTAGTGATCTCGGCTGTGTTGGGAACTGGAAGACAAGCGGTTCCTGCTCTTCCGAGCCCTTTCGTTGTGGTAGTTTTCATCCGAGGTCATTAGACTTCGTCGTTCGATTGGAGAATTCTCGGTAGAATGGTTGCTATGCCTCAGACGTTGGCTCTATAAATAGCAAAGCAGTCAAATATTAAAAAAAAAGGCGGGGCTGGATGCCACAAGTTCGTGTCACTCTTCTGAATTTGTTGCAAGTTTGTCCTGAAATCGATGATTTAACATATAATTGGCTGCTATTTAATATATTTAGGCTCACCATCTGCTTTCAAAAGCTGAGGTAAGAAAACAGCAGAATGTGGTGCCTTGATTTAATTTAAAATACTTGGCAATGAAAACAGAGAAATCAGATCTCAGGCATACTGCCTGGTGAAAAATTTAAAAGCCATCTTTTAAAACTTCAAAATAAGGCCCACCCTGAAACAAGCTCTTAAAATAGGCTTCTGTTGATGTTCTAAATTCACCTGCTTTTCATTCCGTGCTTTATAGAAGATCTGAAATATTCCTCTGCTCAGCTCCTGCTATGTATTACTTAACTTACCTTCACCTACAATTTTTGCTCTATCTATACTGGATGAATACATATTTACATTTCTTAGTCGTGGATTATGAAGTAACTTCCTTATCTCCAAGTTCTTCAAGTCAAAGGTATAATCCTTGAGTGAGGGCTAATACTGCAATATACAGTATCACTGCTATTTTCTTTCTGTTTGCTGACAATTCTAGAATTAAGTAGGTGACAAAGATAGGCAAAGCAATCTTGTCTCTTACTAACATCTGAAGTAACTACAATGGATCGTACTAGCTCATAGATAAGCTGCAGACATTGTAGGCATGTTTAGTATGATTTGCAAACTGGCCCAAAGGCTCTTATTATTTAGTGTACAAACTAAGAGTCACTTATGGTCCTAAATATGATCTCTGCAAGTAGTTGCAAGCTAAAAAAAACAAAACCTAGTGGTCAGACAGGCCTTCATAAGATGGTATAAAACAGCCTTTGTAAACCAACCAGGATCTAAAATTCATTCCTTGGGAAAACAGATTAACAGTGAATGGAACTGGGGTAGGTGTGGGGATTGTGCTAAAGCCATCTAAGTGAGTTTGCTTTGTCCATTTCATTTGCCCTTGCTTAGGAGCAAAGTTGAAGAGAAGAGGCTGGCCAACACGAACAAGATGGAAAATGAAATTTTTCACAGTTAAAAACAAGCATGTTTCCACAGAACTCAAACTGTTGCTCGCACAGTCAACCACTCACTAAGCAGAAACAATGTTACGTGTAGAACCTGGCCTTAAAATATTACACATAAATTCAAAAATTAAATGCCTTCTTCTGCATCCATGCAGTGACAGAAAAAAACAGAGCACTTAGATAGTGAATGTGTATATTAAAAGCCATCAATTTGACTAGCAGATTGAGTTTGGGGGATTTGCTTAATCCTCCAACTGACATACAGACTATGGGAAGTGTAACACGTAGTAAAAGCCACACACATTGTGCTGAGTTGTTTAGCGACACTGGCCTCCGTGCATTCTCTGTGCACTTACAAACATAGACAACTTGAACTGATAAGACATTTTCCCCCCAACTTAGTAAAACACGTACTTCTGATTAAGGACTATTTACATGCCACGTTTGAAGTGTCAAAGGCCCGCCGTTTTTGAGCTATCCCTGTGGAAAAAAATGTTCAGAATCTTTTTATAATTGGAATAATATTTTATTAATCAATTTTAAAAAATCAGAACAGATGAACCAATTTTTCTGAACTGTTACCTCGAAGAAGAAATGAGGCAAACTACACTATAGGCAGGGCATATTAATACACAACTTTTGTGAGTTGATCAACCTGGAGAAAATACTGAAACTAATCTATTTGGAACAACTGTAACAATTGGTGGCACCATAACATATCTGACATGCTTATCTTTTTAAGAATTTTTTGTGCAGCAGGTTTTTTCATGATAAAAAGGGAGGATCTGGTTATGTTCCATCATCCCCTTTGATTTACGTACAACAATATTAATGTTACTCATATTCTATTTGTATCCGAACAAAACTTTCCAGAATTCAAGATCAACCAAAGTAGCTATGATTTATTTTTCTTGGCTAATAAGATCAGTTAATCCAATGCATATATCTGTGCATTACCTGTTGGCTGTGGCATTATAATAACATAGAAGGAGTTGTAGATTGATCACTAAATATTTATATCACTTGTTCACTTTTCAAGAGACACATCCAGTCAAGATTCATTATATATTGAGACACTAAATAGTGTTACAATCATTGCATACAGATCTGGAAATATATTCCCCCCCAAATCCAGTGGAGCCAGTATCACACAAAAGGAATTCATACACCTGCCACATCTGATTGTATTTTGCTAATACTTGCTAGTGAATTAACTAAGTGATGTTCCCTGGCAGGCATATTTTCACCCTAGTAATTGTATTCCAATGAAACAACCCACAGAACGCATTCGAAAGCACTGTGAGGCTCATATGAATTACAAACTACAGGAGAATTCCCATATTTTTTTCAATTATCAAGTGCTTTATACCAATTAATGGAAGTAACCTCATCTTTAATGGAAAATGGGGCAGAGCCACTTAGTTCAGTTGGGCAGCTATAGAAATTAAACAAACAAACAAGCAAAACCACTGCATGTTTAAATCTCTAGGCACGCTGGTTTCCAAATACTGATGTCTTCTTATGAGCCATTTGGCTCCGATACAGGATACGGAAGTGCACACCACCAATGACAAACTCATGGATTCATACCTGTAATCCAGAGATCGCAGTAGGGTAAGGGGATAGTGCAGTGGAGCCTAGGTTTCTTCCAAGCAAAGGTGTCATAGGTGTGCTACTGGTAGTGTGTGTAGCACGCCAGTAGGCCTCAAGGTATTCTGCCAAGTGTTCACAAGCATCTTCAAGTTGGTTTTCATCCAGAATAACATCAAACATTTCCTGTTCAGAAAATAAGTATTATATTACGTTATTATCAAACAAAAACTAGGAATGGTGATTTTAAAAAACTCTTGATCTCAAATATGAGTTAGACTTATGTAGCAAGATGGTTAACCTTAATTCACAAATCCAAACCTAACCCTACACTTCCCACTGCAGCCTCATACTGGTAGTCTTCACTTAATGACTGCTCATTCAGTGACTGTTTAAAGTTACGTTATTGCTGAAAAAAGAAATTTATGACCGGATCTTGAACTTGTGGCCATCACAATATTTCCCTCGTCATATGATCAGGATTCAGGCACTTGGCAACCAAAGCACATTTACAATAATCACGGTGTCCTGTAGTCATGTTATTGCCATTTGCAACCTTCACAAACAAAGTAAATGGGAAAGCTAACAGGAAGTCACAAGTTGTAGTCATATGATGTCACACTTAAGGACAGCACGCGATTTGATTCATGACCGCAGCTTGAACAGATGTCATAAGTTGGTCATGGCCATGTGAGTCTAGGCAACTCTATGTTTTATATAATACATACACATAGGAATGCATAGTGCAATACATGAATGCAATCCAAAAATAATGCCCATCAGTTGTGATGGTTCAAAAATGGTTGCAAGCAAACATGGTTGGAAGTATTCTTCAGAGGAATCCATGTACAGTTGTAAGTTTATGTTTGGCCTTGCTCCATCCTGGTGGAATCCATGCAATATTTATTTATTTTAAAAAAAATTATATGCAACTTGTTTTGCACATATAACATGATGAACACTAAAAAAGCAGAATCTGAATTCTCATCTTAACAAACAAAACACCCTTATGGAATCTCCTCTCCCCAGAAGTGAGGTTAGCTTCAACCTCACAACCTCTTAACATTATGCAAGTACATCAAGACCTTGCTATGTTCTCAGGTCTGAGGGTCCAAGGGGAACAGAGAGATCTTACCCTGGCTTCCCTATTGCGGCTAACATCATTCTTCTTTTGTTTCATGTGGGATTTTTTATTTTATTTTTTTGGTAGTTTTTAATAATGATTTTTTTAATGTATTTATTCGTTTCCCTTTTTAATTAAGTACTGCATACTGCTCAGAGTCACTGTCTCGTGAGATGGGCGTCTATACAAATATGATAAAGAGCTGTGGTGGCGCAGTGGTTAGAATGCAGTATTGCAGGCTAACTCTGCCTACACACCAGGAGTTCGAAGATCCTCAAAGTTGACTCAGCCTTCCATCCTTCCAAGGTTCGTAAAATGAGGACCCAGATTGTTAGGAGCAATATGCTGACTCTGTAAACCGCTTAGAAAGGACTGCAAAGCATTATAAAGTGGTATGCCTATAAGTCTAAGTGCTATTGCTATTGCTATAATATTCAAGTGCATTTCTATTATTGATATAAGGCAGCGGTTCTCAACCTGTTGGTCGCGACCCCTTTGGGGGTCGAACGACCCTTTCACAGGGGTCGCCTAAGCGCGCGCTAGCCCGCCATCTTGGTGACTGGCAATGCACACGCGCGGGGAGGGGGCGGGGAGGGGGTCGCGGCATTAGGAAGGTTGAGAACCATTGATATAAGGCAACAGATTCTAGCACCAAAATAATACAGAAAGCTTTTACTCAGTTCTCATCTGTTGGCGTAACATCTCAGGATTCAGGACTTTTAAAGAGGGCAGAGACAGCTCCTGTTTCTAGTATTTCCTATGTTTGGGTAGCTTGTGGTCCCAAAAATGCAGGTAAAAAGGAGCTTTGTTTTCTTCTCCTTTTGGGTTCTGGGTTTTCTGTTCTTTTTCCTAGCACAATCTCAGGTTTTGGAGGTCCAGGGTGGCAGGCCACTTGTCTATCCTTTCTTAAAGCAACAGTCCAAATAACTATATGGTGTTCTGTGAAAGAAAGAAGCTTGATCCAAGAATAAAACATCTGCTCACAGCAGGGCTGTTTCAAACCTAACAGGAAATTTCTTTTGGATTAGCCTCATATGCCACACTCTTTATTCTTTTATTCACCTGGAATTTTATAGTTTAATACAGCTTTCCTCCTCTGGTGTTCTCCATATCTGTGCGGACTACAACTCCCAGAATTCCTGACCCGAGGTGGCGCAGTGGTTAGAGTGCAGCACTGCAGGCTACTTCAGCTGACTGCTAGCTGCAGTTCGGCGGTTCAAATCTCACCGGCTCAAGGTTGACTCAGCCTTCCATCCTTCCGAGGTGGGTAAAATGAGGACCCAGATTGTTGGGGGCAATATGCTGACTCTGTGAACCGCTTAGAGAGGGCTGTAAAGCACTGTAAAGCGGTATATAAGTCTAAGTGCTATTGCTATTGCTATTTCGCTAACAGCAAACTATGAAAGCTTGTAGTCTCCAAACATGTGGAGATTACCAAATTATGGAAGACTGCTATAACTTTATCCTTGACTAGCTGAATACCTGTGCTCCGCTACGAAACTATGTGATCGGGCTTGTCCCCTTCTCTCCTCAGGCTTGCCCCACAGAAGCCTCTCCTCTCCCCTTCTCTCCCTCAGGCTTGCCCCAAAGAAGCCTCTCCTCTCCTCTCCTCCTTCTCTCCCTCAGGCTGGCCCCATTGATCCTCTCCTTTCCCCTTCTCTTCCTCAGGCTTGCCCCCCAGAAGCCTCTCCCCCCCCCCCTCTCTTCC